>QAOC01053662.1:15854-326663 GCA_003255005.1 Begonia fuchsioides | reverse complement strand
TATATATATATATATATATATATATATAATTTAAAGTTGAATAAAAATGCGTGGATATGGGATAGAATCAACTTAAAATAGACTAATAAATTTAAAAAAAATGGTATAAATTTAATTATGTTACAATATCAAGGTGGAGTATGAGAACTAGTATGACTACTACAAATGAAAACCATGAAATATATATTTCTAATTTTTTTTAATTTTTTTCAAACAATGGTGTGAGATTTAAATTGCGTAAGCCTCTTAAATTATTGCATCATCACGTCTTATTTATTATTAATTTCAAAATCTTGTCATAAATACAAGATATAAATTTAGAATATACATATACTTTAATTTAGTTTTATCCAAATATTATTTTTTTCTAATACAATTAAATGTTTCATCTGTTGAAAAAAATAAAGAATAATTAATTATTTTAAATTTAATAATGATAAAAGGTTGGGGCACGATGAGAAATGAAGGATGGTTCAACATTGAAGTCCAACATAAATGGATGAGGGGACTTTATTCTACAATTTGTTGTTATATCCTCCATTTTTATAATTAATACTTACCAAATTTGATTTATTTTTTAAGGCTTCCCCAGAGTATGACGATCAATTAGGCATAAGTCGTGGCTGCTGAGAAATCATAGACATTACCCATGGCACTGATTGTAGTAAGGTATAAAATTACCCAATGTCGGCGTCCACTACTATTCAAAAAAAAAAGTTTTGGTTCTTCAGTCGTCTGATACGGATATATTGACGTCCATCTAAGCGTGACCGTCTGTATTAGACGTCCAACATGAATGCAATGATCTCCCGTATCAGACACCCGATATGGATGCACTAACTCTCCGTATCAGACGTCTGATATAGACGCACTGTATAGTACTTGTTCTACTGGGCTTGAGACAGATGTTTATTGAGCCTGAAGTTGGGCTTCAAGGCCCATCTAATTAAATCCAGGCCCATTTCTAGCCAGCATCTCCTGTCATCCATTATCATGACTCTACATCCAGCAAATGAATATGAGAATAGGCCAAAATCTTATAATAAATGAATATTAATTCAAATGGGTTTATTCAAGATGGTCATGTGGCCTAATGGACATGAACATGGCGGCATACTGCAAAAGCCGGTGCTCGGAACCTTCAATCTCCGGCACAATTACGGCCGGACCTCGAGCTTTGGACCTGTAACGACGATATGCGAACTGGATGATCACTGCGGCCCACGTTCTCCAATTGGAGGAGTAGTATCTCGCCGTTCTTTTCAGCCTCTCATTGGCGAATTTGTAGCGAAAATGATCGGTGATGAACCGGAGATGGGCTGCGTCTAGGGCAAATGCTTCGGTCGATTCCTCACAAATAAACGTCGCCGATGAGGCCGGAAGCCGATCCATGAAAGGGCGACGGAGGCACCAGGATAAGAGCTCGTCGCCGAAGAATCCTCCCTGCTCGAGCATGCTCGTCGCTATCACGCCCTTGCTGAGGCTTTGCTGGCGATTGATTCGCCCGCGAATGATGAACAGCATTCTCGCCACTGGATCTCCTTCTCTGATAATCTGTATGATGAATCAGAGAAATGAAAAATTATCTATCAGATGAAAA
Organism: Begonia fuchsioides; assembly: GCA_003255005.1. Lineage (NCBI taxonomy): Eukaryota > Viridiplantae > Streptophyta > Magnoliopsida > Cucurbitales > Begoniaceae > Begonia > Begonia fuchsioides. Next base: position 325,063 of record QAOC01053662.1, on the reverse strand, counting down.
ATCGACGAAACTGATGAGCTTGTTTTGCAGATTTGGGACCTTTTCGTCTTTGGAGAAGACGAGCGGGGTAACCCGATCGCAGATGTTATCGAGAATCAGATCGTCCATGTCGTGGAATAGATGGACCTAAAAAGTTAAAAAAAAATTCAAGATATTGATTAGGGAAAAAGAAGAAACTATCAGAAATTTGCTGGAAAGAATTCAAATCCGGCTTTGAGGTTACGTGTTCGATGAGATCCAAGCAAAGAAATCGTTTGATGTCCCGGCGAAGGCCGTCCGGTAAGTCCTTGATCAGAGACATCTCGTCTTCTCCTCCGAGAACCGTCCATCTCTGGTGCTCGTAATGGCGGACCCTTTGCCTCAGAGGAAATGGCAGCTGTCTTCTTCGCATCCACCATTCCATGTCTCGACTTCTCAGCTGCATTTTTCTCCTTTTCGCCATCACAGAGTGCAGAAAGACCTTCGTTCAAGCGAAAATTCTTCTCAATCAGAGGTTTCAGATTTCAGCGAGAATTGTTATGCGATGATCGTTACCTGGATATTCCCGATCAACAGAGTGAACAGCATCAGTCCACTCAACACAAGGCAGATACTGAATATCACTTCCAGCCAATTACTCGTAGGCTCGAGATCATTACCGAAGGTGCTGCAATTCATTTTGCAGCATAAATCACAGTAAGTCTCATCTCAAGTTCCAGATTCTCCTCATCGAATTTCAAATCAAGCAAGAAGAAGAAGAAGAAGAAGCACATACCTGAGAGTCATCAGGCCCCAAAAGATGGGATAAAGCACCTTAACAACAACAGAATTGCTGGAAATAACAGGAAGAGCCCACTGATATATGCCGTACCGGAAGGATCCGTGCTCGTCCAGGCACAACGGCTTTCTGACTGCCGCCGTCGTCGAATTTCCGCCGCAAAAATTGGAAACGGAATCGTCAGGCAGAAGAGATTGATAACAAACCTCGTCGGAGCAAGACAAGGAGAGATTGCAGCCGTGTCTGCGGCAGTGCTGCTGCAGACACGACGCAACTCGCTGTATCGCCAGAACGTACCAGCAACCACCTGCAACCTGTCAATAACTCCGGTCAGAAATGAGGCTAAAAGTAGAAAGAAATAGCTGAAAAAAGAGTGCAGAGAGAGACTAACATGAGAAGCAATGAAATAGGCGATGAGATTGAGGCCAAACCCCCACCAAATGGTTCCGAAGATGTAGCCAGTCACCTTCTGCATCCTTCTCATGGTGTAGATGCAGTGGTAAACCTTGGGAAGAAATTGGAACATGAACATGATCAAAAGCACCGTCATGATCAGCTTTATCCTCTCTTCCCTGATCAATTTCGGCAATACCAGCCAGAAAACTGCCTGTGGAACTGGGATTATGACGAAGGCGTCGAACCAGAACCCTTTGAAAGACCGGAGGTAGTGCAGAGCGACGGCGCGTGCGTCCCACACGAGTTTCCCGCAGCCTACGACCAGAGACTCCCTCGACACGTACGAAGTCCGGAACTGGAACCAGATGTGGCAGAGGTGGAGGACGTCCACAAACGTGCGGATTACGGTCACGATTGCGGCTAAGCCGCCGTCCATGAACAGGCAAGGGGTTCCACCTCGTCCGATCGACAGCGCGTAGAAGAAGAGTGGATCAACGGCAAGGGCCATGCCACGAGCCAGTAAGATCGCTCTGTTCCATCTCCGGACCTGTTTACTTCTCGGGTCCCGTAACGGTCCCCAAAATCCCGATGGTCTCCGGGTTCTCGTCTCCTGGCTCTGGTTCTTGATGGGGAAGAGGGAGGAGCCGGCGGAGGCCTCCCATTCCGGCTGGTTCGCTCGGTCGCAGCTGGTGGAGTGAAACGCCGGAACGCCAACCTGTGTACATGCGTAGCATTCCGCCGGGCCGGACCCCCGGTGATCGTCGCCGCTGTTGCTATCCGCGTCGTCGACGGTGGAGCTCCGGCGGCGATAAAACCCCCTCCATCTACTGCAAAGGGCCCAAAACAACCGCAAAAGAGAAGCATCAAAACCATTACCTACTGAAAACGAACACAAAACTAGAAAGCTACAGAAGCAGATGACCTTCGACCGAGGAAGTGGAAGCTGCGGCATGAATGCATGGTGGCGTAGAGAGAGAAGAAGCGCGTAGAAGATGGAGGAGGAGAGAGAAAGAGAGAGGAATTTAAGGAGGAGGAGAGTGGCAATGGCAATGTCGTGTAGTAAATGAACAAGGAAAGGAGGGACCTAGTCTTAGTTGTAAGTTGATGCCCACAAATGCGACGTTTTTTACCCCCAATCTTCTTACTTAGGACCACCACTTGAATGATCATGCACTCTAATCCAAACCCTAAATTAAACCAAAAATATATGATCAGATCACCCTAAAAATAGTGCTAAAAGTGCAAATTTTGCAATTTAAGCATCAATACACAGACATCCATGTGTATTTGGATGCTATATATCATTAAATGGGTCCCACGTGAAATTGGAAATTAGGCCACAAAATATTGGAAAAAATCAGTGAAAGAAATAATTGAAGAAGGGGGGGACGTTGCTCCTCCACGAAGGGTCGCTGTCGTTGTCCGTACGGCGGTTCTCCCCGCAATTCACCGTACCGTTTCAATTATTGCCCACTTCAATCATCTACTAATCTCAACTATTAAAATAAATAAATATAATTCTATTCCTTAAACTAGAAAAAATGTATATTTATTTGTACAATGTTAAAGTTAATATTATTTTTCTCTTTTAAAATATTAAAATTCATTAAATTAATGAAAATATTAATCCAATTGACAAATATCGTTGAAATTAACCTAATCTATCAGCTAAAGTTATGCTCTAGTTGATAGTGTCATTTGACAAATTTTAAATTTAATGTCGCCTTTATTAATATCTTATTAATTCAGGAAATAAATTTATCAAACAATAATCTATATAATTGATAATAATTATCTATTTTAAATTTATTCTTCCTTCTATATGCTTGAATATCATGTAATCATGTGCACATATCATTATTGTCACGCCTTTTTCATTAATATAAAGTATATTTTTCCAAAAAATATAATAAGGTGGAAATATTCGCGATTTAAACGAAAAGAATATGCCATATAAGCTAAATCATAATCACATGTACCAAAAATAATAAAGACACAAAATGATAAATGTTGATGTAACGAACAAGTGCACAAAATAATTTATACACATATAGTCAAATTTCAATCTTATAAAAGACAGAAAAAACAGTGGCCCACCGTTGCGTTACATGTTACGTGTTCAACAAATTCTTCACATATGCTATGTGTGTCACGTTTATTTTAAAATATAGAAAATTACGAGTACATTATTGATTGCTACACATGGTAATATGTCACCCAATTGAAATATGCGCCCAATGATAATAATTATGTGTATTAATTTAAATTAAAAAATGTTACCAATAATAATTAAATTTTCATGGAAATTATTATGCGTGTAGAAAATGGCGTTACCCTAATCTGGACAAAAGTACGTGGATTCCTTTCGGATTTTAGAATGTAACTATTTATGGACGATGTGAAGAAAAAAATGAAAGAAAAGAGATACGAAGATCTATCGTTCTCGGCCGTGTAGCGACGCCTATGGTCGATAAAGTGAAAAGGTGTACATGTCAATTATGGGACATGCAAAATGAGTTGAAGGAACAATTGGGATGGGCACAAATGAAATTGTCGTAGCTCATGCACCAAAGCTTGGCCTTTTTATTTGTGTTTGGTTTCACGACCAAACCATTAGTTTTGGCCATGATTGTTTTTTGTTATGTTTGTGTTTGATTTCCACTTGACCAAGGAATTGTCCGTCGATAAACATCGCTTAAACATGTTCGGAATTGAATCGATCTTATTTAAGTGAGGTAAACGACGTTCCTTTTTTCGGGATGAATCAGAGCTTGAACTGACGTCTAGAGTTACGGATTTTTATAAATTAAACCATGAAGTACGATAGTGTTCTAGCTTGGTCTCGATTAAATTTTATATTTAAAAAAATATAAAAATAAAATATATTTTTTTATTGAGTGAGTGGTATACGTTTATAATCGGTTTTTATCTTCATATCGGATTTTATTTAGTTTTAGATAAGGGTGAACAGGGGCCATCCTGATTCGATTCTATCTAAAAATAGAATTAGAATCGAAACTCACCGTTCTAATTTCTTAGAAGGTGCACAGAACTTGAAATGAGCCTTGTTTCGATATGTTTAGTAAACAACGTTGTTTTACTGGTGAAATGGAACAACACCGATCTATTTTTATTATTTTAAAAAAAAAGCAAATACAAAACGGTCTCTCTCTCTTTCGCTCTCTTTCAAAATCCAACGGTTGCAAGATGCATTACCTTCGATTCTCATTTTGTACTTTGCATATCCTAGTTTGGATTGGCGTGTGAGAGAGATAATTGCCTAGTATGTGTTTCCATTCAGCTTGCCTCTGTTGATAATTAGACGACATTTCAAGTTCCTTGTCTCTGGAAGTCCTCTATCTCCTAAAGTTCCTCGATTTCATGCCACAATGATCAAGCATCTCAGCTTTGTGGAATTGTTTGTTTCAATTCTTCTATGCCACTAGCCTGTCGAAGTGTAAACTGTTTGTTTCAATTCTTCTGTGCCACTGGACCATTGAACCTCAGTTCTTGTCCATTTTTGAATTTGACTTTTGTTTTGGATGCTTGAGTTGTTACCAAAAGGCAAAATCCTTCGCCACCAAGGCTCTCACACCCCTGCTCGACAGTATGTGATGAGGTAAGTTACGGTAATTCAGCAATCTAGAGATGAGAGACATTTTCCTAATACTCCAAGGAGCTACCCCAACATTGAGGGTAACAACTCTCATACTAGGGCAGCGCATGATTCGAACCTCGACACTTGTTACCAGATCTACCATCCCTCGACCACTCAAGTAAACCTGCACTGGCTTTGGATGCTTGAGTTTGATAGTGGATGAGTGGAGAAAGTGATTATGGTGTCATTTGAGTCATACAACACTATTAGCGATAAATGTTTTATCATTAATTGATCGCTCTTTATGGCTCGTCGTCCTTCTTCAAAATTTTCAATTTTGAATAGACCCTTTCAACCTCTAATTGTTTATTGTCCCTTGAAATCTCTGAGAACCTAATACTACTTTTGCTCAGATGTCCCAAAAGCTGATCGTTTCGCCCATCATTAAGACGCTCGTCTTCAACAAAGCTCCCGAAAAGGTAACAATGTGCTTGAATTTTCAATTTTCATCATGGATTGTGTTATTTAGAGTTGGATTTCTGATTCATGATTCAGATCCGGGACTGGATTGATAGAATAGCGAGGGATTGGAGATTCAGGATGATTATTCCAGCCCACTTTGCTGACACGAGGTCAGAGTTTTTGGTCGCTTTCGGGTTCTTAGATGACCTTCTGAGCGAACGATATGTGCCGAGGCCACCTCCATCCCTTCTCTTCGCTTCACTCATGGGAAAGGCAGCTAGCTACTCCCCCCCCCCGGATGACATGAAGATGTTATCGTCCCTCGATGAATTCCTAGTCAGGGCTGGGGTCGTGCAGAAAACTGTCTCCGGTCGGAAATGGTACAATAACATTCCTTTTTTGCTTTTGATATATTTTATAGGTTTTCGATTTCCATCCGTAACACAAATTTATTAAGGCCAAAGATTGTGTTTTTTTTTGTCGTGACAGAATTAAAAATGACACCTTTTGATTGGGTAAGAACGTAGAAGGAGAAAATATGATCGTTGAGAATAGCTTTTGAAGGAAACAGATTTCGAAAACTGGAATCTTTGACACCAAACATGGCCTACTGTTTTGATTCCCTAATCTGCAGCAACAATCCCAACAAATTTCCCATTTTTATACCTCCTCCGTTGCTGTCGGCCCCATTCCCTCTCTCAACGTTTCTAGGAGTTGGAGACGAAAGGGTTGATGGAGGGAAGAGGCGTGTCGACGAAGGAGAAGAAAACTACGAACAGTTGCTTGCACGATCTCCGAAGCAAATCCAAACCAAAATGCAAACGGTTGAACCAACTCTAAACAATACAGAAGAAATTCCAGAAGGCCCCACTTTCCCTCTTCTTCTTCCTTGTTTTTCTTTGGCCTCCCTCTGCGTTTTTTTTCGTTCGTTTCCGTTTCCGTTTCCGTTTCCTGTTTGATCGGTTACCGGGGCAGAAAGCATTGATCAGGGTTGGCTTGTCAGAGCATGGTTAGCGAGATTTTTTTATTAAGGTTTGTTTCTCGACGCTTTTTCTCTCTATCGAGCTGAAAAAACTGATTGTGTTCTGAAAAAAGGTTTCTGCCTTTCGTCTCTCTCTCGATTCATACTATTTTCTGCAAATTGGATTTTGATTTCTTGATGTGATAAATGGAAGCGGTATTCGATCAAAATTATGGATGCGTTTCTTCTCTGATAGTTCCATCTGGGTTAGAATTGTTTCGATTGGGATAATACATTCTCGCTTGTTGATCATATATTTAGCGGTTTCTCTTGTTAAATCAACCTATAATTTCTCCCGGGTTGATTCGAAATGATATTTGTTCTTCATATGTTTTATGTAATGGCGATTGGTGAGTCTATCTCGACCTGAAAAACAAGTAGAAGAGCAACATTCGATCTTGTCTAAAAAATCTTGTCTCCCTGTATCTCTCTCTGTCGTTTATCATCAATAATTCAGATTAAACTGCCCATAAGTTAAATTTTGGATCTTGTCTAATACTCAGAGACCTTTCTACTTCAGGTGGATTTGTTCGAAATACAGGTCTTATGGCTGAAGACAAACACATGTCACCGGAGACTCATGAAAAGACAAAGGCATTTGGGCCTCATATGAGAAGAAATTCCTTGGGAAGTGCAAGTTTCTTAAGCAATGGGGATTCCATTCTTCCTCACTATCTCAGAGCTTCTACTGGTTCATGTCACGACCTCTGCAAATACGGTAGAGAGTCCGAGGTTGAAACCAAGGCAAGATTTTCGACGCTGAAAAGAGTCAAAGAGGGCTCGGTCCTGCCGGACAAACACAAAATGGTGGCTCCTTTCAAGCCTTTGTTGACTTCCCGATCTTTTGATTCCACCGTCAAATTCAGCCGGAGCAAAAGCATGGTAGAGAGGGAGATTGAAAACGATGGAAAGAAGAAGACATTGATGGGGAAGACCCTAGCTTCAATTTCCTTGAAAGCCTCTAAATATAATGACCCAAAAGCCAAAAGGCTAGAATCATCGTCTTCTATCAGTAAAGAAGTTTCTCTGAAGAAGCTTATGCTTAGGGGTAGAGAAATCAAGTTGCCTGCTAAAGTTGATACGACGTTTTTGAGGACTAAGTCGGAGCAGCCGGTGAAAGTGAAGTCATCAATATCGACCAAAGAAGAGACAAGGCCTGAAAGAAACAGAGATGTCAAGCTTGGAAAAATCTCGAATGCAGCTTCAAAGAAGGCGCCGTCATCTCCGAGAGCTACTTCGTCACCCAAATCCGTTAGTAGAAACGCCAGCACGAGGAAGCAGAGCAGCCTGAAAGTTGCCTCTCCTTGTGGTTATCGGAGCCGGAGTGGAAAAGATGAATCCGACCAACTTCACTATGAGGAGGAGGTCGAAGAAAAAACATTGTATGTCGTCAAGGTGGAAACCCAGATAAAACCTCAGCTTTTATCTCAAAATGAAGATGAAGCTGAAAATACAGTTAATGAAACAAAAGAGGGCGCTTTTTCTGATATTGATGACAAAAAAGCAGTAGAGGGCACGGATAAAAAGGGGAGCTCCGAAACAATGGATTCTCCTCGGCATTCCAAGCTACATCTAAGCAGGGGTAAGGTTGTTGAAATGCAGTCTCAGACCAATAGTCCAAGAAAGATCATATTCCGGCGAGGAAAGCTCTTTGCCGATATTCAGAAGACCGGAGATGTTAGAAGGAAAAAATGGAAGAAAGTTGAAGAAGTCGATCGAACAACCGATGCCAAACCATCGCCAGAGAAAGTTACCTTGCGGCATCAAGATACACGGGGAAAGGATTCTCGAGGCTTATTCAACAAAGTGATTAAAGAAACAGTGAGTAAACTGGTCGAAACTCGGAAAAGTAAGGTGAAGGCTTTGGTGGGGGCCTTTGAAACAGTGATTTCTCTCCAGGAGATCAAACCATCTGCAACTACTGGACCTTGATATGGTAACTCATCTTCTTCATTCACTTTTTTTCTTGCCAGTGCATTGACATTGTTCTGGTAGATTCTTAGGGGGATACAGAGTCATGCTTCTTCTTGGTCCCCTTGTCTTTGTTTTCTACTTTTGAAAACCATATGCTCGACAGAATTGCTTAGAGATTTGTGAGAGTAGATAACAAAAAACAGTTTTATGAAGAATGGATTCTGATTTCATGCAGAAACTCAGTTCTTATGGATTGAATATTGATTCATCAGTAGAGGAATTATGATAGTTTAAAGCGTTGTTGTTCGATGAATAATGTGTGTTTAAAGTGTAAGATTATAACGAAAATCTACTGGTTCTTGATTCAAAATATGCTTCTTAATCTCTCGAACAGACAGACGGAGGGTATTGACGCTCTGTCTTTAAGATCATCTTTTGCAGACCATGGTAGCTTTCTGAATAAACTGCGTGTAAAACTGTGGTTATAGCATTGATCATGGTTATAAATTTACCCCGTTGCATCTTTATTATGCATTATAGATATTAAATCAATAAATGTAAGCCTACTGTTTTGAAGAAAAAAGAAAGGAAACGTGACAAAACATGAACCATAATAGCAGGCTTTGGCACATGCCATCTTTTGACTGGGACAGCTCAGCCAGCTTGTCGCCATCATCTCAATCACCACCGTCCCAACAAGACACATTCCTTCTTAAACTTCTCAAAGGTAATGTTTTATAAAATTCTCAAATCGAATTCTGAGATTGTGCCTGCAATAACTCGAAGAAAATGATGGTTTTTATGATTTAATTCGATCAGCCCAGGAGCAAAGAACGCGCACAAACCAGAAAAAAGACAGAAAGCTTTCATCTTAATCTTAGCTACATAAAAAGGAACAGCTTTTGCAGTGTTTGAAATTGTGAAATTTGAGATCTGAAACACTTGATTCACCATTTAAAGTTCTTCAAAGATCGACAGACAGTCCCGCTTACTCAGTTCCAGGAACTTTTTAGCCCACATTTTCCTTCATTTTCTCTGAGAAACCAAACAGACCTCGCAATCGAAGACCCAGAAGAGGCCTCCTCTCTTTCTTTCAATCAAACCTTCTCGCCATTTTCTTTCAATGGCGGAAACGAACTACGATACAGCAAAATCTGTCTCGCTGGGTTCGCAAAACCCGATCAATCTCTGCAAAAGATCAATCTGGGTTTTCAATTGAAGGATGTAATCTGCAGTTTCTTGGAAGAGCTGATCGGTTTTTCTGAGCTGATTTGTTTCGTCGGTTAGAGTTGGAATGAGGCGTTCCAGAGCCTCCAACTTGGACGAGATCTCTGCAACGCAACTCCGGTCCCCTTCTCCGGTGGTTCTCCGTATTTTTCCGGCTCCAATCCTCTGTTTCGTCTTTGAAAGCATTCTTTTTTTTGACAATCTCTGAGACCTGCGTCGATTCTGGATTGAATTCATTTCGATCGAGAGAGAGGGAGAGAGAGAGAGAGCGAGATACACTTGTAGCTGTTTTTTCGTTTAAGTAGCACGTGTTTATGAAAGTAGCCCTGTGTATGACACTTACTACCGAAATGCCCTTTTGTCGTTTTGTACATTTGATCTCTTTTCATTTAATTTAAAATAATGATAATACAAATACGTGAATGAAAGTATATTAATTATAGTATACTCGTATTTTATTCTAATATAAACTATATTATTTATTTATTATATATTATGATAATTTTATCAAATGAAGGTAAATAATTTAATAGAAAATTAATTATCTCATCGGTGAAAGAATTACTACAGATGATTAAATACAAAAAAGAAGTCATAAAGCATGCAATCTATTAGGGTACATGTGAGAGCAAATTTCATAATCCCAAACTACCCTTCCATCATTGAATTTGAAATAAAGCCTAGTAAGAAAATGACTATTTAGTCCTTGGACGCGTCATAATACTTGGGATTGTAGCGTTTTTCGACCATCCTCACTCTCGCACTTCATTCGCAAGTGCTTCGTTTGGGCCTTCTCCCGATCAGGTCCCTCCTCTTAGACCAGGAGGAATCGTAACAAAGATTGATAGGTCTCAACTCGATAACATGATTCGATTATCAATAATTATACAATGAGAAGATTCGAAGCTTGCACTTATACCCACTCTCTGTTACGATTTCTTCTATCCTGAAGAAGGGGCTGACAGAGGAAAAATGAGAAAGGCTTAAGGAAAGCATCGACTAAAGCGTCCCCGAAGAAAGTGCAGTGTGGGAAGAGTCATAGCATAATATTTTTTACCTTTGCTCGTTTATTGGTTCAAAGTCGTATAAACGACATGTAAGAATAGAACTATTCTCGCGCATGAGCAGCCCCGGACTAAAGGGTGCATGTGAATGGACGAGAGAGAGAACATGGGTAGCACATGCAAAGAAGAAGCGGGTTAGAGAGATAAAGAGACAGGGATGGAGAGAGACGGGGGGACAGGGAGGCAGCATGAAATGTAGAGCATGTTCCGCACATTCCCTGCATGCAGCTCAATGTTTGGAATTGGATTAGAACCAATCCCTCTCTTGCTTTTCATACTAGATGTAACTTAGTTTAGATTGGTGTAGCATGTTTGATTTATATTCGTAAAAAGAAATTCAACTCGTGAAATGCATGAGCTGGTGTCGTTTATACACGGTAATGAAAGATCAGAATATAGGCCTTGAGGAACGAAGATGGGTGCCCGAGCAATGTCATGTGAAGGTTTTTCGATTTCTTCGACCAACCCTCCAACATTTCCACCTTTTCCTTCTCTCTTTTTTATTTCTCTTCACTTTTAGGCGTGTTTTTGTGTGTCTAGCTCATGGATTTCGATATGATATGTCCTTTAATGACGAAGGAACCATGCCTAATTTCATGCTTTGCTACAAATATCGATACTTTTGTCGCTACCAAAATGTATGTTCTATTCGATTAAAGTTCATCATCGAACATAGGCTAAGAATATTGAAACTTCTTTATAGGTTTGTTTTTGGAATCTTATATTTTAGTTTATAGTATGTATATGTAAATGTGTGACATTTTTGGAAAAAAGATGTCGCATTTTTTGACAAACGTGTGTGAACAATTTGGAAAGTGCTGAAATGGGGGGAAAAATGCATTTTTCATTGAAAAATCAAGCTCAAACTAAACCTTATTAATCCGATCCCAATCATGATAATTAATCTTAATCAAGAAATCAAATCCTAACTGTGTATCCACCAAAATTGTTACCTAGAAATTGGTCCTCGATTCGTAGCTCTGACCGAATTCCCAATTCGCCGGAGCGACATTGTCGCATTCCGCCGATCTCCCGTCGCTGGTCGTCACCTGGAACGACAAGCTCTGCCCCACCAATGCTGCGCTGATGTCCCACTTGTCGCCCTAATTACGCTTCATCTGCGACCAATTGGCCTTCTATCCCTTCACTTGCACGCCGACAACGTCGCCGGTGCCTCCGACGTTGAAAACCAAAACGAGCACGAAATTAGGGTTTCCATTTATTTCGAATTTGATACCTCCGCTGGCGCATGAAATTTTCCGGAATTAGATCGGGGCGATGCGGCTTTGTATTCGGCGATCTTCAAGAGCATGGGCCGAGACAAATCGAAGTGTTTTTTTTTTGCGGCGCGTTGCACCAATTTTCAGATGCATGGTTCGAGGGAGGGCAGTAATTGGTGGGGGTGACTTTGATGGAGCCAGATTTGCAGTATTGTGAGCCTACGCATTGTACTTCGTAGCATGAACCGCAGGTCTTTCCGTCGTTGAAGAGGGCGGAGCTCAGGGCCGTTGTTTCTAGCCCGTACCCTTGTTTGAACAGATCGCCATAGCCACAAGCTCCGTCTGCACGTTTAAGCAAAGCAAAGCAACTAGCAAAATGAATCAGAGAATTTCATAATGGCCGGGGCTTCGGCCCATTAGCATTGAATCTCGTCTTGGGCTGGGTTGCACATTGTTTATGCTGATGCAATTTATATCACATTTTAAATTAAAAATAATTCTAAAATTATTTTCTTATTCTATATATCCATGTATTTACTTATAATTAGTATAATAAATATGATATTGATATTTTAATACATTAATTACAAGACATGTGTACAATAAAAAAAGTAACTCTATTATTACTCGCTAACTAATTTAATGTATAAACAGATGGATGATGCGACATCGTTCTACTAATCAAAAGACACGCATTGTTTCTATGGTAAGAAAATTGAATGAAATAGTTAATTTTTGAGCTTATATGTCATCGCATTCATAGAGGTAAAATTTTGGTTCGAAGATGATTCGAAATAAATCTAGAAGTGGCGCCGAAGGTCTAAGAGTAAGAAATTTGTTTCATACGATCGTATCATTGGAGATACAACGAGTTTCAAACGATCTCGTGACAAAAAACTAGCCACTTTTAGTGGATTCATCGACAGGGATTGTTGGTTGTGGTAGCATGATCTCGAGAGGGAAGAACAAAGAACAATGCAAAGATAAAAGGAGGCATGCATGCATTTTGTCAGGACCGGGGGGGTCGGGAAAGACATCTAAGAAACCTAGTTTCAACTTCAAGAAAACCCGAAAAAGAGGACGAAAACGAGGCGTAGAGAATGAAACCAAAATTCCATTTCTAAAAAGACTTAAAAAGTTCATTACTAGCCTGGTTTTCTGCATTGTTGAACCACAAGTCTGTGAGCTGATAAAAAAGAAGAATTTATTTGAATCAAACGCTAGATAGCAACACAAGTGCGATTAGAACAGTCAAAAATCCAATCGAGATTAATCAAATGCCTCATTCATATACGACTGACCAAGCTCCAAGTACTCACTGCTGTGTTCATGGCGCGAAGACAAAAAGCGGCTGCACAGAGAAAAGGGGTAAACCATTATTAGAAAAAGAAATAATTGCTCGAAGAAGGCGAGAGAAAGAGAGAGAGTACCAAGTCTACGCTGACAGGTTTTCCGTCCTCTACCAGAATCTCAGTAATGGTTCCCGATTGATCAGCCTGAGTACAAAAAACGGAGATGCGCAAAGAATGTTGAATTCTCAACTGAGACATTTTTTTCAGCTCGCAAAGATGAAGGAGACCAAAAATGTTCGAATCCATTTTGAGTTTCAAAGCTTAATCTAAGAAGACAACGACAGATAAGAAACAAATAAATAAATGCATACCTCAATTTCATTCATCAGCTTCATGGCCTCAATTATGCAAATTACCTGCCCTTTTTGCACTTTATCTCCAACCTATACACATAAAACAATATTTAAACTCACTATAAAGATTGACGAGGACCGGAATACATCGCTTGGCCACTTTTTTGGCGAAGAAAACATATAGTTAACAAGAAATCAATGGATGTCCTTTAACTTTCTGCATACTTGTAAGCATAGAGAAGCCTAAGAGACCTCTAATTTAGCCAGGCTCTACCTTGAACGATAAAGGATCTTCCATTCACTCACTCAACACTCACCTAATCTAAACTGAAGCTATATAAGATAAGAGAAGGCTTTTCATGTCCTGTTGCTTGTTACATTTTTCATCCATCAAAACTAGTGCGAGCTTTCATGGATTCTCCAACAAAAAGTTGCATCTTTGCTACATCATGTTAGAGATAAAGATGGCTTACAAAAATCTTGAGATGCTATGGCAAAATGAAATTACTCTTACTCGCAACAATTAACTACTAAATTTTATGATGCTATGAGACATCTTAAGTTCATGATTACAGATTGGGCGAATACATCAAAGGATAATCTTCCAGTGTTTTTATTTAGAATAGAATTTCTTTCTTCAAAAAGCTAACTGCACAGGCACTAAAAAAAAATCAGCATTATAGAGGAAACTTTACCTTGACAAATGGGGGTTCTCCTGGTCCAGGAGATCGGTACAAGGTCCCCGCCATGGGGCATTTTAGTGGCGGATGAGATGAAGTGCTCGTTTTAGGCGGGGCAGGCAATGCACGAACAGGTGCAGCAGGAGGGCTTGCTGGTGCAGAAGCAGCCGGGACTGGAGGAGGTGGAGGATAATACATAGGAGGAGCAAAAGGAATAGGAGCTGCTAGTGCAGGTGGGGCAAATGCCTCTTTTTTTAGTATCGTGATCTCACAATCCAATTGCTTGAGTTTGAGCTCCATAATGTCCCTCGAATCAACAAGCCTACAAAGATTTCTGTGAGTTGGATTGCTACTATGCAATAAACATAAGGGATTTTGTATAAATTTTATTTACTTTATAAGGTCCGATACTTGAGACATGAAGGTTGAAATTGATGCTGCATCTGGAATTGCACTTTCTTTGGTAAGGTTTTCTTTGAGGTCATCCTTTCCCGTGGCAACCAACGGTTGACTGGAAACAGCAGGTGCAGAATTTGAAGAATTCCCGGCCACCTTTGATCAAGAAAGTATATCAAATCAAAACTATTCATTTGAATGTCAAATTTAGACTCAAATCTGAAAATTAAGCTACCTCGTTAAGCTTTGCACTCACAGTTAATCCTGCCAGTTGCTTCCTAATCGGCCCCTGATCACAGAATCAAATCATATAGCACATAAATATTCCATCTTAGACTTCTAATCCGAGTTTCAAATGTCACTGACTAATTAAATATGAAAAGCACACGAACTCCACACATCTTCTTAGTTCCGTACAGCCTTTATGTCGAAGGTCAAACTTGTATCACGTTAATGAAATTCATTAACATAAGCTACATTTTGAGATTGTAGACTATTGTTAAGACTGTGAAGAAAAATGGATTTCAATCATAAGAAAAGAGTTGGAATCGCAGAAAATTTTAAGGTCCCAAGTTGGGCATGAAATATTCAAATCAAATACGCATTGCCTTTATTAAACAATAAGAATTTGATACTGTCGATCTATGTTTCTATAAATGTAACTATCATTAAAATAAATTTTGTTTCGGCACAAAGTAGATTGTTCACTCATCTAGAAAGTACGGACTGATATGTTACCTGCTACTAAGATTTTTAAATGTTGATCCCACAATCGGATATTAATTTCAAGCATTATACATATCCCATTAGAAATTCAATAAATGAAATGATATGCTTCAACTGGGCTTTATATGTTACTACTGCTACATGTAGGTGCTAGCAGGATCATTTCTACAATTAAACCGTACATGCAATTTCTTCCGCAGCTCCATCATTATAATGAAGACGGGAAGATCAATAGCGGATATCTCTTGATTAACAGGGTAGACCCAAAATTTAAACAAAGTACTAAAATGAAGGTCCAAATCATAATAAATATGGTAATCAAAAGAATCCAAACTTTCAACTAATGAATCTATTGAATGAACATAAAATGGATACACCTGTAAAAGCAAAACAAACACCCATCTGAGAAAAGTGCAATATAATTATATAAAGGTCAATTTACGCGAATAGTGAATTGGCATCTACACCAATCTGAACATCAAATAGGAAAACAAGACTAAATCACCTGAAATGCAGAAAGATGCGTCGATTTTGAATCCGATCCATAAAAATTAGAAGAGAGATTCTGCTTCCGCGCATTTGGCAGCGAATCCTTTCGCAAAGAAGCCTGAAAACCAGCAAGCGAGGAGATCTTGGGAGTGGGGACAGTGAAAGAGGCCATAGGAAAAAAAAACCCAGAATCAAAACAAGCAAATTTTCCCCAAATGCGAACACCTAAAAACTCCTCGGCGTGGAAATATTGCCAACTAAGCAACCTAAGTAGAATACAACAGTGAAAAGCAAAAGAAGGCGGAGAAAACTGGGAAAAAGGAGAGAGAGCGAAGAAATGGGCGAAGAGATCCTAGATTAGAAGCTCTAAATAGAAGAACAACAATGTGGGGGCGGAAGAGAAAGGCGAAGAACAAAAGGTTGGATTTGGATTTAGGCTTCGATAATCACAAAGCGACCATCGCCATCGCCGTTTTAAACAACCCTTTAACCACTGTCCATCAATGAGCGAAGGGCATTTCAGTTTCCCTCCAACATTTCGCCGGTCCCGCACCACTCTGATCTTCAATTATCTCAGCCGATATTACAGATAGGAATTTCGTGTTCGAAGACAAATGGATCTACAGCTTTGGTGTCATCAATTGATACAAAACTACATTTATACCCTCAACTCTCTATCCACGTGGCATGACTTTAGGGGTGTGTAGAAGAGGCCCGTACCATGTCGAAGTGGAAGAAGCAGCCAAACTTTGCCCGCCAGAAATCCTAACAGCCGACAGGCCATATATATAGAAAGCGATAAACCCCTACCCCTAGCGGAGATTTACGGATCTAGAGAGATCTCCTGTCCGAAGCTCTTCTTGATTTCCAACTATGGCGACTGCTAAGACAGTTAAGGACGTCTCGCCTCATGAGTTTGTCAAGGCATATGCGGCTCATCTTAAGCGATCTGGCAAGGTGCGGAAGCTCTTGTGTTTTTTATCCGTTGTGTTTCCGTTTATTTTGATCAAATGTTGTTAGAAAGTAAGGAAATGTATTTTATGAACTTTCGCGGTGAACTCTTAATGAAGTTTTTGTGGTGCGAATATGGCCTTCGAAAGCTCGAAACTGATTAGTTCTCGAAATGTTGTGTTCTGTAAGCTTTGGATGTACTGATTCAAGTTCGGCTTTTAATAATCTAAATCTTAAGTTGATGAAGGTATCAATTTCTTCCTAATATTTATGGGATAATGTGTTGAGTTTGTACGCGATGAACTTAATGTTAAGTGCGTCTTTGCAGTTCTGCTTATTTTCCATTTGCATTGTGTAGAGGTCAATTCTCCCAACGGAATTAGTCATTTTATAATTGTTTGGCTATTACTGCTAATTTATTCCGCAAGTAGGTTCGAATAACTCGGTGATTCTGAAAATCTTTTGAATGGATTAATTTTGTTACTATGTTTGTTTAGAATCTTTGAATATTATGTTGGATTTTAGTTAGAAACGACTCATTCTATTATTGGATTGCAATATAATGACAATGTTGTTCTTGTCTTATTTGTTGTTCATAAACAGATGGAACTCCCTCCATGGACAGATATTGTTAAGACTGCTAAGTTTAAGGAGTTGGCTCCTTACGACCCCGACTGGTACTACATCAGGGCGGGTAAGATACCTTTGCTTCTTGTGGGTGGAGCTCATCGTAGAGTTAAGTCTTCTGGTGTTTTATTTTTTAAAGTTTTTTGCAGCATCAATGGCAAGAAAAATCTACCTGAGGGGAGGTCTTGGAGTTGGTGCTTTCCAGCGTATTTATGGTGGTAGTCAAAGAAATGGAAGCCGCCCCCCACATTTCTGTAAGAGCAGTGGGGCTGTTGCTCGTCACATTCTTCAACAGTTGGAGAAAATTAACATTGTTCTAACCGACAATAAGACTCAGTGAGTGCAAATCTTGTGCTTGATTTTAATAATATTTGGTTTTCTCAGTTGTCCTCATTTTTTTTTTCATAATGCCCATGAACTGGACGTGATGTTATTTTTTCAGTTCAATTTCTTAAATTTTTCATGAGTTGATGTTTTTATTTAAATATAATGCTTGTTGATCGATAACAAATCTAGTATATCCTTGGAAATGCAGTGGCAGAAAAATCACTTCGAGCGGTCAACGGGATCTTGATCAAGTTGCTGGACGAATCTCTGTAGTTTCTACATAAATTGAATGTTGAAAGCTTGATGGTGCAAGTATGTTTTTATCACTTGAAATTGCAATTTGGAAAGATGATGTGAGAGATTTTGTTTGAATCCCTGCTTTTTATTGTTTAATGTTTAGGTATTGTATCCAGAATTTCCAATATTTTAATCTAAGTAATATATATAAGGTAATCTAAACACAAATATTTAGTCCTTCCATTTATTATGTCACTAAGATGTCCAGACCCGAAAAGTCTGCCTTCCCAATTCGGGCAGTGTGAGACTAAATTGATTGGTTTGGTTTGGGTATTATTTTTTACAAAAATTAATTCAGCTTGGGTATTGTAGATGTTCAACTCCGTCTCGAATAAAAAGATTGCATGGGAGATACGAGGGATACGCCCGCCATTGACGAAGCTGAGCATTTACGACCCTCAAGTGTCTGAAGATCAAATCAAAAGGGACCTAACTTTCCAAAAGCTTTTCTCAAAAGCAATGAGTAATTTGATGTTTAATAAAAACGCCTGCAAATCTAAGGTAAAGGGTTCAAAGCAAGGAAACTGGGGCAGGGATCAGAAATAGATGATCGAGAATTTGAGATGCAGAGCTGAACGAATCCGTGGGCTTTCTCAAAGATTTGTGAGAATGATGAAGAAGACGTTGAGCTCGAAGGCTTTTAAACATGGTAGCGATGAAGAGGATGAAGAATCTTCTGCAGATATAGTTGAACATGGTAATCAAAGCACAGATGTTTTACTTCACAAGATTAAACCTCACTCTGAATTGAGAAGGACAAAGAATTTATGCTTTGAATGAGAGTGATTCCAGTGATGATCAAGCACAACTTGTGGAGAATCTCTGCTATGAGATTGAGGAGATTAAAAGATTTTCTTCTCCCGAACACGAGGTCGACCGAGACACCATTGACAGCAGAAGAAACACAGCAAGAAACGTTACCAAAATAGAAAATGATAGAACTCGAGCGCAATTCGAGCCTTTGCCAGTAAAAATGGAGGACAAGGCTGACTTAGTGAAGAAGATAAAGGCTTTGAAAATCAGGTCATGAAAAGATAAACTTCAGTTTGAATGAGTTTATTTGCTTTGGAGTTTGGACTGCATGCTCTTAGTGTTTTAGAGTCTCGAGTTTCCTCCCCATTTTCGTGACTTCTGTTCATTTGAATCGAAATTGAGGATCGATTTCAGCTTGATTTTCCTTCATTTGTTGCTATTTCTGTAGACATGAACATCCTAGTTTCAATGAATAAGTCCGACTAGATTGAACGAATAAATTGCAAAAAAAAATTAGGTTTTTTGCTTTTTCTTTGGATTGAATCAGTGAAGGTGGCGGTAAATGAGTGCATGACTCCTCCGTTTGGATCGATTTCATCAATTTTTTTACATGATTTAATGTATCGGTCACAATAACGCGATGATTTCGGGCACGATCCAACCAACTCAACCCTACCACGAGAAAGGTAATTCGATGTAGAAACGAATTGTGGAGCTCTAAGAAGGTTTCAACGAAAACAGAGCAGAAGAACTGAACAATGGAGCTGTTGCAGTGGGGAATATGGATCAAAATCTACGAAATGATTGGAGTAATTCATAGACGTTCATAAACATGAGGTAGATTAATGATTAATCCCAGCAGATCAAAAGAAAGTTTGACCAAATTAGCAAAGAGACAAGAAAAATCTTTAGTATAAGGCAAGTGCTACTCCATGATCATATGGGACGTCTAATTTTAGTATATCAAGTAATCTCCATGGCCGTCCTTCTGTACCCTTGTTATGCTCAAATTCAAACCCCCCGACACGACTCTTTCTCACTCTCTCTCTATACATACGGGTTTTGTCTCTTGCTCAAGTTGCCATTTTTCTATTCCATTTTCCGGGAAATTGAAATTAGATCGGACCGCCAATCTGAGAGAACAAAAAAGAGTGAAATTTCATCAAAGTTTGCATTTGGGTCTCCTCAGCATCTTGCGCCAACTCTCTCCCTCTCACTGCCACATGTTTTTCCTGGATTCGACTAGAAGATTGAATAATTTGAGCCCCGTTCTTGATTCTCCACCGGGTCTCTGAGAAGACTTGAAAACTGTACAGATTGGATCGGAAATAGATGAGAATATTCACAGTTGGCTCTGAATCTCGGGTTGAACTCCAAAATCGTCGTTCTAGGTAATCGGTGGATTGTGGGTTCCGATCTGATGCTTTGCATTTTTAGGCCATGGCTTCTTTCAGATTCAGAAACGAGATTAGGGTCCTTTGCTAGGATAGGACCCGAAGAAGAGGCTGCGTAGACGATGTTGCAGCTTCACTTCTCGCCTAGCATGAGAAGCATCACGATCTCAAGCAAAAATGGCTTTGTTGATTTGATGAAGATCAAAGTAGCAGCTCGCCATATTTCTTATCGCACCCTTTTCCACACGATTCTTTTCCTAGCTTTTCTGTTGCCTTTTGTCTTCATCCTCACTGCTGTAGTAACCCTTGAAGGTGTCAATAAGTGCTCGTCATTTGGTACTCTTTTTATCTAACTCTTCAATTTCTTCTATGTCAGAAAGCTTGATAGATCTCGATTTGTTAAATGTAGTTTATTTGATTGGTTTCTGCTGGTGTTTATTTGATTGTCTCTGACACTTCTCTTGTAGTTTTATTGGCTTATTTGTCTACTTCACACATTGGATGTTGTTAGGTAAGAACTAGTCTGGATTGATCTTTTAAGTTCAGTACGTGGACATGTTTTTTGGGTAATTGGTCGATTGTTGGTTGGAGTCTGAGTAATTTTTGGTCTGTTGGTTAATTGTTGGATCGAATCAAGACAAAGTAAATTTCCGTTAAATAGTTGGATAGTTCAGTGTTTTGTTTGAGAGTTGATAAGTAATACAATGGCCTGGCTTATATATATAAAGATTTTGGAGTTGATTTACTGCTTGTTCACTGTCTTCATGTTGTAGGCTCATTTTTTTAATGTAATTTCTTTCATTTCCCCCCTGAAATCGTATGTGTTTGCCGTGAATCAACAAATGGCGGTTATAATATTCTATATGATAGATTATCATATTATTTTTCTTCTACTTTTTTAGATTGTTTTGGAAGGAGATTGGGACCTCGGTTTCTAAGCAGGATTGATGATTCAGGGGTAAAGTAACTCTCTTGTACGAGATAAATTTATTGAATCGATTAATGTTATTGATTGGAGCGTCGTCTTTTACGATTGTTATTTCGTTTCTGCAGACAATGGTTAGAGACTTATACAAGATCCTCAGCCAAGTGAACATGGAGGAAATCCCGGCTAGTCTAAAGCTTCCAGATTCATTTAATCAATTAGTTTCTGAAATGAAGGATCACCACTATGACGCTCAGACATTTGCTATCGTTTTAAGGGCAATGGTATGTGATATTCTGATGAAATGCAAAATAGTATTTATTTCTACCCAAATGTATTTATTTTATAATAGGCTATCTGTGATAAGAAAGATTGAGTTTTGCTTGCTACGTCGCAAGAGGAAAATGTACGGAGTCACAATCTCAATAGGTTTTTCTTGATTTTTATAATCGAAAAGACTTAGTTTTAACCGGTGTTTTGTTCCATTTTTATTATTATTACATTAATATAGTAGTACTTGTCTGATTGGAAATCATGAAGGTTCAATGGCATTCCTTCCTTTGAATTTCGCATAGTAAAAACATTTTCATAATTCTTTGAGACAATTCATGAACGCGATTTTGATTAGTGTTTGCTTGGGTACGTAGTCTTACCTATAATCTAATCCGATTATGACGTTGTGCAGTAGATGACTCAACTTTTCTGTTTCTACCCCTCTCTCTATAATACAACAACCACCAAATCTTTGATTAACACCATTTTTCCTTCTAGTGCAAAACTTAGATGAAAAGCTTCAAAGTCAACATTTAAGTGTCAATCCAGCTCTTTCAAAACTTTTCTTTTGATAGTAGTAAGACGAACTTTGATCTTATAAGTTAAAAAATGATGTTCATTGAAACTGCCTAGTTGCATTTGTTGGATAACAGGTGATTGATTTGTCAATATCTTCACATTATAGCTCCCTTAATTTTCCTATTGATGCTTCTTATATGAATCTTTTCTGGTTAATTATCAAACAATTTAATGCAGAAAGACTTTTTTTGCGCAGATGGTTAAATTTGATAAGGAGATTAGGGAGTCCAAATTTGCAGAGGCGATGAACAAACACTTCACAGCTAGTTCCATTCCAAAAGGCATTCACTGTCTATCTCTGCGTTTGGCCGATGAATATTCGTCGAACGCTCATGCTCGCAAGCAACTGCCTCCTCCACAATCGCTACATCTGCTTTCCGATAATTCTCTTCACCACTTTGTCTTATCCACCGACAATATTTTGGCTGCTTTGGTTGTTGTGAATTCGACCATTCAATCGTCTCTAAAACCTGAACAAATAGTTTTCCATGTCATCACCGACAAGAAAACTTATCCAACTATGCATTCTTGGTTTGCATTGAATCCTGTTTCGCCCGCCATTATAGAAGTGAAAGGGGTTCATCAATTTGATTGGTTAACAAGGGAAAATGTTCCTGTGCTTGAAGCTGTAGAGAATCAAAATGGAATCAGAAAATATTACCATGGAAATCCCAACTTAGGAGCTAATCTTAGCGACATGACTCCAAGAATGTTGGCTTCAAAGTTACTGGCAAGAAGTCCCAAGTATATCTCTTTGCTCAACCACCTTCGGATTTATTTACCAGAGGTAAATAACACTAGCCATATAAAAAAAAAATCTGTTTTGACTTTATCGCATTGAGCATAGAAATTTAAATTTGTTTCTCGTTTTTTTTGTTTGATCAATTTTCTTTCTATTTTATTATTCTCTTGTTTGGTTTTGTTTTTTGACAGCTCTTCCCACATCTGGATAAAGTAGTCTTTTTAGATGACGACGTTGTGATTCAGCGTGATTTATCTCCACTTTGGGATATTGACCTTGGGGGAAAGGTTAACGGAGCTGTAGAAACTTGTAAAGGTGAAGATGACTGGGTGATGTCGAAAAGATTTAAAAACTACTTCAATTTTTCACATCCTCTTGTATTGAAGTATTTGGATGGTGAAGAGTGTGCATGGGCCTACGGAATGAACATTTTCGATCTTCGCACTTGGAGAATGACGAATATACGAGAAACTTACCATTGGTGGGTGAGAGAGGTAAAAAATGAAGTCTTCAGTTTTGCAGTATTTACAGTGAGATTATTATCATTCCTTTTTTTCAAACCCAAACGCAAGTAAGAGAATAAGAATGTGTTTTTTGTAAGTTTACAACTGTTGATCCATTTGTCTTTCATCAACCGGATTTGTTTTATTCTTTCAAATCTCGAAAAAAGTTGAGTCTGTCATTTTTTTTAAGATCCAACAATCTTATTCGCTCAAATCATTTGGGTTTTCTCTCGCAGAATCTGAAATCGAATTTGACAATCTGGAAGTTGGGCACTCTACCACCCGCTCTAATAGCATTCAAAGATCACGTGCAGCCAATCGATCCTTCTTGGCACATGCTCGGATTGGGTTATCAGAACAACACGAACATCGAAAATGTAAACAAAGCTGCAGTTATCCACTACAATGGCCAGGCAAAACCATGGTTGCAAATTGGATTTGAGCATCTCCGGCCATTTTGGTCCAAATATGTCAATTACTCTAATGATTTCTTAAGTAGCTGCCATGTCTTAGAGTCATAATAGAAAGGAAAAAAGCAAGCGATATTGGATTGGATGGGAGCTTTCTTTCACATGACGATTCGAGGAGAGCATCCTAACCTGTACGAAATGAGGTTCATTCTTTCAATCTTTAGCACGACAATATGTCATCTATTTCCCGTGCGAAAACGATATCAATTTTGGCATTCTTGCAGAATCTCCAATGAATTCTGAGAACATATTGGGTCCCATTTGCATTTCTTAAAACTCAACTGTTTTTATTTCTTCATCTGCTCATATTATTTTGTCCCTTTTTTCTGATACCATAATGGGTGAATTTTAGGAGTAGATGATGTAATTTGCTTTGGTACAGCTCCCATGGAATGGGTGAAATTGTATTTTGTGTTGTACTTAGACCACATTTTAAAATTGCATATAATTCTTTTCGATTCTCTGTGTCGTACTTTACTATACAAATACAAGTGCCGAGAATTTTAATTATTATCGGACTGACATAGGATTGATCTGCTAAATAGTGTGAACGATTCATTTTTTGATCTGTAGCAATTAATATTATTATTGGAAAACCATTTATACCGCGTCAATGATTAATCTACTGACCAATATGAGAGCTCGACGAAGTTGATAAAATGACCAAATGTATAGCGAATAAAATAGTTTCTTGCTCTAAAATCTTCAAAATTTATCAGTTTAAGACACCAGAACGTTACTGCAGAAATGTACATGGCAATGAATTATCTGTCGTGAAGTTGGAATTTTGCAGGTGACTTGCAGAGTCGGTGATGCTGAGAGAACAATTTAAGTGAAATTGGAATTTTGTCGAGGACCACTTGAAAACAAAAGAAAACCAGAAAGAAAATCATTTTTAAAATTTGAGAGCTTCCCCACTTTGGGAAGTTGAATTGAAGCGTTGTCTGTCTGTTTCAAACAGCCCCACCAAAGTAGAAATCTCCAGTTTGGCATTATCCTTCGTTTCTGTCTTTCTTTTGCTCTTGCTGCTTTAGAGAGAGAAAGACCTGCACTCTCTCCTTCTCTCTCCTCATCATTCCCCAATCAGAGAGATGATGCCACAAGAGTGGACATCAACTGTCTGATCATCCAATCAAAAACGATAATTCTCTGCAATAAATATAACACCCTTTCTGTCTGTCTGTTCCACAGAATCAATGTCTGAATCAATATCCATGTACTTTCCTCCAAAAACAACCATTAAAAGCTGGTCCACTTTCTTTCAAACTAGTGACAGTAAATTACACCAGATTAAACAAAAAAAGAACACTATCTCAATGCTCATTGGAAATTTGGTCAATGATTACTCCTGGGAAGTCTGTCCTGGTCAAAATACTTTGATTGATTGATCAAGCATTTCATCCCAAGAGGTAGAAAAATGGAAGAAAAAGCAGAAAAACAACAAAAGTTAAGGCTAATATATATAAAACAATAAATTCTGTATGCTAGATTTTCTAATTAATCCATATAACAACCTACACAGAACTAGGCCACATTAATACCCATTCTCCGGCACTATCATCCTATCTGTTCTCCTAGCAATCCCATGAAACTATACAAACTAAGATAGTGCTTCTTCAAAAATAAGCTTTCGAATAATCTGGCCTCCAAAAAAGCAATTAGCAGCCGCTATTAATGGGCTGATTCGATTCCAATTCTTAATATACTATTTCGTTCTATTGCATTACTAGTCTTATGTTGATCGCAAAAGTGAGGCCGGAGGGAGCGTGGAATAAGTGGATGATATGAGGATTATCTGAAGGAGACTCTCCAATCGATAATTACAGAGAAATACATTGAATGCCTTCTGGAAGATTTCTCTGCATGGGGTACGCAGTGACATATCTTTGTGGGCAAGTTTTTGGCACATTTGCCGAAAATCCTGACGATGAAGCTCCGTCTGCTTGTCGAATATGAAATTTGGCAAAACGATTAATAACTGAAAACCTTTCCAACTCTTGACATTCGACTCTTAAATTCGTAATCGACAAAGCCTTGTCCATCCTGCACAATCAAAAAAAAAATCTTAGTTGAATATCAATAAATAAAGATCTATGAAATACGTCTTGTGAACAGCTAAAATGTACACAATCCATGTTCGTCTAAGCTTTGTACAGCTTAAACGTGTTTCCACCTTAGCAAGTCATTTTCAAGTTTTTGAGCTCGAGTTGAAAATTTCTCCACAACGTTTGCATAGTACTGGGCATCAGTCGTCTTGACCACTTTGAGATTTTCTGAATCTCTGAACAAAATCCACAAGATATGCTAAGCAAAGACCATAACAACCAAAAGTGATATAATTGTAACCAAAGAACAAAAGCTGGAATCTTAAGAAGAAAAGTAAACATCATTTGAATAAAGATTGCCATACTTCAAAATTCATCTACAACACCAGAAAAAAAGGAAGAATCCGAGGCAGTATCAGAAAGGAGAGGAGCTCTTACAAATTGCCATCAATCAATGAATTTGCATCATCTTTTCTGCTGCGACAGGTCAGGCTGCATGCATCTCCCAGAGCTAATCTAGCAACAAAGTATGTGACAGTATCATACACGGACGAGACGTCTGCAGAGAAAACCACAGGTGGTGGAGGAAGAAACAACTGCTGCATTAGCTGTGTTGTCAAAATGAGCCTTCGCTTCGATGAGTACATAGGTAGTTCATCTTCAGCCATTTCAAACTCATCACCAACCTAAAGGTAAATAAGAAAAATTAGCTAATTATAACAGTTTCAATTTCCGTTTGTAGTCAACTTTAGCCTACCTTCTCCATCAATCTATTTGATGATTCTGCCCATGTTTCTTCTGCCATACTAAAAAAAACAAGCATAATCCGAGCATGGGCATTGAGTCAAATATTAAAGATAGATGAATCAAATAAAAGGGACATGTAAATCACTCAAAAGCGGTCAGTTTAACACAGTTTTGAAACCATCATTTTTCACTCAGAATTGGAAGTAATTTTCAGTTTCTTTCTCCCCTGATTATTTGTTAGTATTTTAAGAGAGATAATTACCACAACAAAATGAAAATTTCACTAAAGTACCTGATACTAAGAATCCTCTGGGAACCTTGTTTCACTTCTTCGTGCCAATGGCGAAGATCATAGGCCGCACATTTGCGTTTTTTCGGTCTCGAAATAGCCATATTTTGGCCACTTACATCTGCAGTAAAAAAAGGTGCAATTGGAAAAGGGTCATTTGCAGTCAAAACTGCAGCAGCACTATGCAAAATTGAGTTACTCTGACTCTCATGGGCAGAATCTACTCTATCCACAGAAGATTGTTTCTGTAAATCCACAGAAGGATTTGTAATAGAAAGATGCTCGACTGCAGGCTTTGCATGAAGTGGGGTGTACATTGATGGCATTGGCATTTGCCCATTTCTAAACGCGCCATATTGCTTAAACCAGGAAGGCCCAAGATGTGGATTATGCTGGGCATTTTCTGCTCTATTCTGTGCCAAATTACTGGTGCCATATTGAGTCTGTGATTCAATTTGACCAAATTTAGATTGCAATGATGATAATACTTCAGGATTTTCTCCTGTGCTTCTGATGAAGTTTGATAAGTCACTACTTAACAGTAATGAAGAATCAAGTTTAATATTCTTCTGATTTACCCCTGCTTTCTCTTGAAAAGTAGTGGTTATCTGCCCGACATCATCTGATTCAGAACCAGTTGCAATTTTGTTTCCAGAATGTTCACCAAGATCTTGCTGTTGCGGAGAAGCCATCGATGAGAAAGAGGGAATACCCTTTGAATTAGACATCTTACTCACCATTTCACCCATACTTGAACTATCTTCAAAAGTAGCTGATATAATCTTTCTTTCTGATTCGCCTTCCTGTGAAATTTGACTATTCAAGCCCTTCAATACCGAAATAGTAGTTTCGTTATCATTGCTAGCTTGTCCAAAAGGACTAGCCATATTAGCTTCCAATCCTAATTTATTTTTCCATGCATTCTGATTTCTCATAGATAGTTCACCAGGTTGATTCATTCCAGTCCTAAAAGTTTGAAAAACTGGCTGAGCCTCCAAAACTGGAAATTGTTTATAAGAATTGTCACTACAAGGTTGATGTGAAATTTCCTGGGAAGAAGTAAGAGATTGGTAACCCATGCCTGGAAATGAAGCATGTGCAGATGAATGCGAACTTGCTGATTTAGAAATTACTTGCATTGGCAGCTGAGTTCTTCCATAGTGAGGATGTGTAAATCCTCCAACTGAATTACCTTGCATAAGCAAAGAAGAAGCATTGCTTGTCTGTCTCTGCAAATTTGATTTATCATCCCAATATGCATTTTGGGACGATTCGTTAGAAGCTAATGCATGTGCACCACATGGCAAAGATAATAAGGTTTGATTGTTATCTCCCAGCCCAACATTCTGTTGTCCACTCGTCGATAGTGGGATATACACAGAGTGAATGCGTGTAGGAGTCGATTGTCTTTGCGATGAAGAACTCAATCCCAAAGGACAGCCTTGGGAAGAAGACAACAGGTTCAGTGGTTGAGCTACCAATGTATCATCAACTCCTTCAGTAATCATAGGTCGTGGTATAGAGCGAGGAGAGTGGTAATGGGAAACTGAGCTATTGTCTTTTGACCGGTCAACCTTGGGTAGAAGCTCGAGCATATTGCGACTGCAAGGTTGTGTCAACCAATGAGAACATTGTAGTGAAAAGACAAGCCAAATCCAAGTTAAACTTAAAAACCAAAATAAATAATTATTCAATAGAGGCAAAAACGGGAGGAGAACAAGCGCACAGTTACTATTGAGTCATTCAAGTCCTACCTTAATAATTCACATGACCATAACGTTTTTTATCATAAAAATGTAGAAGAACTTAGAGGAAATTAATTCACCAAAGATTAATATACCTGCTGTTAGCAGAGAGATTCTCTCCATTATGACCAAATAAAAAGTTTGTAGACGCACCCAGATCACCTTCAGTGGCAATTTCATCAAAAGCTCTTGCGTTTCTCTGGGAACCAGCTAAAAATCCCTAAAACAGAAGTAGAATCTACTAAGATAAATATGAAGAACTTGGACAGAGGGAGAGAGAGAGTAAATAAGAAAAAACTATTTACCTTGTCCAACTTCATGGGATTTGAAGAGAAATCATCAAAGTACTGTTGCTGTTGCGCATGTCTTCCCTGCTGACTGCTTATCGAACTAAGATGTGCATCATAAGATTTCCCCAGTTGATGCTTCCCTTCTAACAATGCTCCGCCAGTAAAGCCATAAGAGTTTTGCAGTCCAATAGACCCATTGTTCATTTCATTCTGATTGCTTCTACCTGTCTCAATGTCCTCATGCATAGATAAACCAACGTTCTTCATATAATCAAGCTGTTGACTGTCACCGTCAATCTTCCACATGAAACCCTCAGCTTCACTCCTGTTAAATGCTCCTTCATTGATACCTGTGCAAGAATTAATAGTATTAAGATCAATGGATTGAGTATTCTTTTAAATTGTTTAGGAAATATCAATTTTCTTTGGTTGTTTCCTATTATAATGCTTAAAAATACCACATTCACACAATTTGATAACCCTACCTCGTTCTTTGCTACATGGTTCACTAACATTACTGTATGAAGATGTCTGGTGCTGATATGTACGTCTACCACTTTCTGACTGCTGGTGAATTTGGCCTGCCCAGGGGCTGTTCAAATCCTCAATTGGCTGAACTTGCTGGCCTCTGACATTGAGCGGCTTTAGGTGACTATTACACTCCAACCACTCACCTTTATTTATAAAAGATTTCTGAGTAGATCCGTGAGAGTTTTCATGATACAGATCCTCTGTTTGCTGGAGTTGAATTGATCGCTGTTGGGAAAAACTATAGCCCATAACAGAATCAGAACATAGAGAAGTTGAACCCGGCAAATTATTTTCAATCCAATCAGGCCGTTGCTTCTCTCTGTCCACTAAGTTTGTTGGATGATGATCAGTTGATAGTTCAGTATTTTGAAATGTCCACTCCTGTATTCCTGTATCGATATTAGACGCATCTGCAACAGCAGACTGCATAAGTGCACTCCAACTAGAAAAACCACCAGCCCCATCTTCATTGTGTTTACCGAAAGATGCATCCCATGAGTTGTCCTCCATATTATATAAAATTTTCTCCTCAATTGGATCGAGTGGAACAGAATCCAAAGAAGGCCCAGGGGGAGCTTTTTTTTGCTCTAACATTCCCGGCCAGCTACTTTCATCTTCCCCACCCAGAACATCTGGAAACAAAGTATTTGTTTGGTTACCACACAGCTGGAAGTTTCCGAATGTACCTTCGTGTTCAAATACATTCTTCCCATGAAATCCTTGTTTGAATGATGATCTTTCTGGGAAAAACGTATCTTGGTTAATAGAGATATTGCCGTGTAATGGAGGTTTGCTTAAGGCCATTGGCACTGTGGATTTTTTACCATGACTCATCCCCTGGAATTCCGAGTTTAGACCCACATTACCTCGACTATTAGAAGTAGGAGATCCGTATAAAGCTCCATCAAGTTGCTGAGAAACCAGGCTTGATGGGAAAAAAACCTGTCCTTGATCCTGAGAAAATATGAATCTATTGGAAAAACCTTCTGCATTGGAAAATCTCTCCCTCTGGGATCTATTTATAAATATCTGCGATGGATCATTGACGGGTATCCCATCGAGGAGGGCAGAATCTTGAGGGCAAGTTCCTTGTTGAGGCACAGCATAGAACTGGTTTAAAGAACTCTGCTGCCTTGCATCACCTAACTGCTGAATTTGCTGTTGTCCATGAAGTTCTTGTAGCTGCTTCAACATCAAGTGTTGCGGTAAATATTGCAAGTCGTTAAACCCGGGCTTATGCATCGATTGAGGTAGTGAAATGGTATGTTGTTGTTGATCCCCCAGAAACTGCTGCGAATCCCCAAGATAATGTAAGTCAGTCGAAGTTTCAGTTATTTCAGACCTTTCTGAATTTACAGTTAATGTGGGGCTGTCCACTGATGCATATTCTTGATGTGGTTTTTGGATAGAAAAGGTTTTCAATGTGGAAGACTGTGGATCATAACTGGAAGTGTAGGCACAAAAGTTCGTATGATTTTTCTCCGCCTCGTAGTTTTTCCAACCAAACATAAAACCATTCGGATTCGTCAGGTTGTTTAATGAGGTAGTTTCTAAAAATTCAGATCTTGAGAACAGTTGACTTCCTTCCAGAACATTATGGCTTGCTTCATCAAAATTCCAGACCCGATCATTGTTAACAAGCACAGGCCAATCTCGTTCAACAACAGCAGGTAGAATCTGATAGCGAGAAGAATTATCACGCTTGCAAAAGTTGTAGATCCTGTCTTCAACTTTGTTACCAGGCATTAAAGATGCCCCCACAATAACTCAATTAACCGGCGTATCGAAAGATAAAGATAGTTGTGCATGAGATCATCATTGAATAAACCTTCTCATAACCAAGCTCCAAATTGACTCTATTCACATTTCCAAGGTTTGGCGCCAAGGTTGGTGCTGCAAAACATTTTCAAAGAAAATAGATCATTAACAAAGGAAAGAGTCACCCCTAATCTACTCAGACCTAGATCGCATTTTCTCGAGATTCAAGTTCCATTTGCATGCCACTGAAACCAACTTATGCAGGGGAGTATTCATATTTTGGGGAAACATCATATAATAAAAAAAATGGATACAAACACTTTTTCAAAACATAAATGTTACTATCAGCTATGAGCAAGCTTAAAGAACTACCTACACTAGAAACAAACCAGGCAACAATTGCACCTAAACGCAAAAGAAAGTCCATTACTTTAGCTCCGAAACCAGTAAGTAAAAGACCAGATTTTCAGCTCAAAACCCTAAACGCAAACAATACCTATACCAGCCAAACACCAGGATACTAATTCTTCAACAAAAAACTAAATCCAAAAAAGAGCGTCAAGATGAACCAATCGACAAAAAAATTAAGAAATAATTGACAAAATCTAACAATTTAGCCACCAGGCAAACAAGACAGCAAAAGGGAACCTCAGAAATCGAATTCCACGCAGACTCATTAAGAAAATGAGCAAAGAAGAACACTTTTGCGGTTGCAGCTGTGATCTGAGCTTGAGAATTGAAGGTCCTCAAAAGCGTGAGACTTCACTACGTAGGTGTAGTACTCCAATGCAAAATCAAAAACAAACCAAGATCTTCCCCCTTTCTTGAGAGCTCATTCCACACTTGACTACCGGTTTAGTTCTTCCCTCTCTCTGTAACTTCTCTCTCTATAATTTACGCTCTTAAAGTTTCTTTTTTCTTCACTGCCTGCGGAAGAGCGAGGAAAATGGTTTTTCCGGACATCAAACCCGAAGATAAAGCGACGAAGGAAACTGGCATTAAAATAAAAATAAAAATAAAAAAAGCGAAAAAGAAATGAATTCAGCCATCAACAAAACTCGAGAGGAAATTATCTTAGAAAATAAACCTTTGATCTGGGTTCGAAACAGACCCATAGGTTCAGAGCTAGGCTCGACAACGTCGCAGATCGGAGACACCATCCCGCCGATTTTCAAGTGTAGACGTATCTTCTATCACAACCGTTCATTTAGATATTTATAAGATGAACGACTCTGATTGGAGGCGTACGTGTGCCGTAGTAGTTGCCAATCGTCGCTCGGAGTTTGCCTGAAAAGGCAAGCCATTGGCCTCCACCCACGTGCTCTAAATGCGCGTGCAATACACTCATTCATTTTTATCATTTTTCTTCAACAATTCGATTTGGATTCAACATGCAATTCTCCACTAACTATAACCTTCATTGTTGTCTTTCGAGGAATCGCGCGCTTCCGAGTTTATTCCCAGTTTAAAATTTAAGTTAATCGAGTCGAGTCAGTTCAACTCATTACATGAAAGAATAGGCGATTCAATTAAATAAACGTACAAAGTCTGACTCGAAATTTCTACGCAGGGGCTAGATTTTAAACGTCTCAGCCTCAAATCACCGGAAAACTTAAGACCGAACAATGAATTTCCGGCCGAATCCAGACAAAATGGAGCACAAAAACAGAATTTTCAATCAGCCCAGAAACAGCTACGATTCAGAATTATACAGCTTTAGTTTCCCATATTTAAACATTGAACAGGGAAAGCATGATCGAGGAGAAAAAAAAGAGTAAAATTTATAGAAATGAGATCATAAAATGTCAGACAGAGCAAACTTTGCAATCATCTTTGACACATGAAAGGGCTTTTCGACGTGAGGAAGATGGCCTGCCTCTGCTATTCTTCTTATAATTGCATTTGGTAGTTCACAGTGAAGCCTCTGCATTATGAACAATCAACTAGAGTCTATCAGAAATATTAGATTCATCCAACCAATCCAACGATCGAGTCGAGTCCCGACAATACGATAAAAAAAAGCACGATGTTCTTCCTGAACACGGTTATTTTCTAGAGTTGGAAAGAAAAGCTAACCACTGCTTGTTTGTAGCTAATAATCTGATCTCGATCGCTGCTAATGATGAGCGTTCTCTGCTTTACCTAAAAAATCAAGAAATTGGAGTATTTTTCGCCACTCGAGGAACATGAACACGATAACAAACAACAAGGATCAAAGGCAGAATGTGAACAGTTAAGTTACATTAGATTGTTCAAAATGAAGAAAGGGGAGTTCATTACTTGTTTGATATTGGAAGCTACATTGTAGCCACCACTTCTCATAAAATCGACGGTTGCGTCTTCCCACCACGGAAACAAGCAGTGTAATCTTCCCACCTGATTCAACGATCACAACGGATGAAAATCGACGTATTCGCATTCCTCCGATCGAGGTAAATGAAAAGAAAAAAAAATCTTACTTTAGTCCAATCGAGGTTTTTCGTGAATGGAATTCCGTTGAAGGCTAGAGTATTCGCATAGAGCCGGAGCGGAACACTTTTCAAAACAGAAACCTGTTCCATATAGTCAAAATACCAGCATAAATCCTCTTATTTGATGCTACATTTGCTTTTCCATGAAGCTATCTTAATTGTTTTGGCCAACACAACCTACACAAACCAACATTTCTAGCAACAACCTTAAAACAGATACCATGAACAATATGGAAAGAAGCAACAACATTATGAAATAAAGTAAGATGGAGAAGCATAATCTTTTTAGGCGGCGATTGGATCATCACGAAAACGTACCCCAATATAGGCCATCGTGTTCGATAACTTAATTTGGTCACCAATGGTTGGATTGTAAACACATGCATTGATTAGGACAAGCTTCTCAACCTTAAAAAGACCAAAAAAAAACAGGAAGAAGGATTACAACCAAAAGGGCAAAAACCATATAGCAAAAGCAGTTCATCTACAAACAAGCACAAAGAGAACTGTTGAAATTAGCGACATCGAGATAAAATACTTTCAGAAGTTATAAACTAATATGTCGGTCCCATCCTAATCGATCATTAACAAATCAAATTAAGATCTGCATTTATAGCTTAAATAACTTGTTTTTTTCAATATTAGCTCAAGTGACACTAATTTCTCAACTACAAATTTGATTTTGTGTTTGAAAAACTCTAAAAGGGAATTCCACTCAAGCAAAAAACAGATAACATCATGTATTATTCTGTCATAGAAAAGGAGATGAATAAACCCACAGCTTCTGGGTACTTGAGAGCAAAATCCACAGCGACAGCGGCCCCGAGACTTGGGCCAACTAATATCATTGGCCTTTTGATGTAAGATCTCCAAAGCTACAATTTAACCAGGAAAATTAATCATTTAATACTGTAGCCGGGAAATTTCAACAACCACAAAAGAATCAAACAATTTCGCAGACAATGAAGAAAAATAGCAAGAGCACCTGATAAAGATGATCACGTTTGGATGCAACATTACATGGTGGAAGCCTTTCTAACACAGATAAGAAAGGGAAAGAATGATTAATGAACCACTATTTTCGAATACAATCAAGGTTGAAACTCGTATTCCAGCAAAGTTAAGCGCAGAGGTTTTGAAAAAATGACCTAAATCAGAAAATCCCCAGCCAAGAACATCAACAGCCCAAGTCTCTAATCCAGCTTTCTCAATTAAAGGGTAAGAGCAACTCCACTCTAGACAAGAGCTAAAGGAAACAAAAATGAAGAGTGTTCAAATGGTTTCGAATCACATAATCATGGTACAAAAAACCCAACTATTAACAAAAAAAGAAAGCGAGAGAGAGAGAAACATACCTATCGAAGCAATGGAGAAGAACGACTGGATTTGCCTGCTCTTTTAGTACTGGTTTAGGTCTAACACAACTACTCAAAATACTAATTTCTGAGCAATTGATCTGCAGATTAAACAAGCATACAAATGATTATATACAATGAAAGCAGTAAGCATTCTCTCCAAAAAAAACATGTGACACATGAAGTTAAAATGGCAATTCAAAAAGGGAAGGTAGAAAGTGAGGCTAAGAATAAAAAAACACGAACAGGAAGCCTCTCAATCCTTCTAGCCATGTTTCTAGCACAAGGATCTTTAATTTTCTCGATCTCTTTCGGAAGAAACAGCGGGAAACCTCCATTGCCAGTTTCACTGGCCAATACCCTGAAACCACATTGACCAAGTACTCCAGATTTCCCCACCATTGTCGCGCCTCCTGGAGGGCTCGCTGGAGAAAGAGAGACCCACTTCCAATTCATCACTCCAATTCGGAAAATTCAAGAGAAACCCAAGTTTCCAAATGCAGAAATATCTCCGGCTACAATCAATTTACGTCAAGCGAAGCATAAACAAATGTTCAAAAAGCAATCATCAATGGGAGGGGAAATTTACAATTTGCGTACGATGAAACATGCGAATGTAAAACGTGCAGATGGCCCCCAGTGTCGGTCTCTCGAATTGAAAAAAACGAGAGCTTCAATGGACCCGAAACTAGAAAATGGCTCATCAAGAAGCCACCGTCATTTTCTTGAACAGAATTTAGGACAAGGACGGGCGTGGAACTCTCCCATCAACCAAACTTCAGAAGATGGCATGAGCGTGGCACATTTTCATACTCTTCTCGGACACGGTGGGCTCTGAATTCAACCTCGATCGAGAAAGAACGGCCAAGATTTGGTTTTGCATGTGCACTGTAACACAAGCCTAATTAATTTTGACGTACAAGTATAGTTTTCTGTGGGATCGTCCATTTATTTTAGTATTATTTACACGATTAACATATATATTAACATCACGTTGTGTCAATTCATGATTAATGTAGATAAATAACGCATAATACTAAAATATGATAATAAGTTAACTCTAACCTTACTCGGTTTGATTTTAAACCTAAATTATGTTTTTGCCATTTTTGCAATTTTGAGCTCAAATCAAGAAATATTTTTTTGTCATCTCATACTAGTAGAGCCGATATTCGAGTTGACTCGAGCGAGTAAAGCTAAAAATTTTCTGGCTCGTTGAACCAGTCGAGCTATTCGAACCAGACCTGTCAAGTTTTTTTCAAACGTTTGAGGTTGCCGAAGACAGCCGACCACCGATCGGTCGAGACTCCAAGACAACCGAGGAAGACGACCAATGACTGGCCGGGACTCCGAGACAGCGGACGAAGACGACGCCTGCGCGACTATAACCACTGCAAAGTCTTTGACGAAGGCAGAATCCAACGACTCAAGTCTTAGACAACAATTAATAATAACGAGATTCATGGGAGGCTCGGAGGGGAGGGCTCGGGCTCGAGGATTTAGAGTCAGGCTCGGCTAACTACATTGCCGAGCGATTCGAGCGAGCTAGCTAGCTCTAATGACAACTTGACCCATAAGGGTATTTTGAAAAATTAAAATCCAAACTCAAACGCTCAAATAATTGAAGCGGCATTTAAAATTATTTTAGTAGATAACACATGAAACGGGACGTGACACGTGGGCATTTGGGTCTATTGGTATGATTCTCGCTTTGGGTGGGAGAGGTCCGAGTAACAATTTACACGTCTAACCATTTGTAAGAGACCCAACATTTCAAATGTAACTATTGTTGTCACGTGGAGCGCGTACTAAAGAACACGTTTGCAAAGTTAAGGAATCTTCCAACTTTTTATGCAATCGGGGCCGGGAAACCTCCGATTGAGTTGACGGTGCTGATGGACTAATTGGCGGGACGTGGACCCTACTTTGTCTTGTGGACCCCATCTATATCTCCTTTTAAAGCGACGAAAGAATTACAGTATTTAATATTTAATATTGAAAAATAAAATAAACAAAAAAGCAAACGGGTGAAAAGTTAAATATTTAATATTTACAGTATTAATTATTGCAAAATTATTTCAAATAATTATAAAATATGGATGAAAAGTTTTATTTATTTTATTGGAAAATAGTGAAAATAAAGGAGTTTTGAAAACTAGCCGTGGTCGTAGAAGAGTAAAAAAGCAAGAAAGACTGAAGAAGAGAAATACTAAACCAGGGAGGACCGAGGACGGAAGGGAGAATGAAGCCACAAAGGTAAACAAAGACGCGTTTTCTCTGTACCAACACACGGGTCCTCTCTCTCTCTCTCTCTCTCTCTCTCCTCCTGAACTTGAGTTAGGGTTAGGGTTTCAAAAGTTTGTTACTTGCTCTGCAACTCCAAGCGTAGAAGAGTTATCCTTGGAGACCCTTTAGGAGGGTGTGCGTAGATGGGTTGCTTCTCTTCTTTCTCTTTTCCCGGATGGCAATTTTTTCACAAGCCCTTCTTGCCAAAACTTGTTCTCGGCCTCTTATTGCTTTACTCTATTTGTGCAATCTCTCTTAATGCTGTGGCCCTGTCCGACTCGGATAAATCAGTGCTTCTTATGTTCAAGGATTCGGTTTCAGACCCGTTTGGATTGCTTTCGAGCTGGAGCTCTATCAGTTCCGATCAATGTTCTTGGTACGGCATAGACTGTGACGCCAACTCTCGTGTGGTGTCACTTAACATTTCTGGTAATGGCGGTGGAGGTAACTTCCTTTCGTGCTCTGATTTTACGAAATTTCCGCTTTATGGGTTAGGAATTCGAAGGAGTTGTGGGGGTAATGGAGGAATATTAGTTGGTAAACTAACGCCATTGCTTGGGAAGTTAAATTCGCTTAGGATACTGTCCTTGCCCTTTAATAGCCTTGAAGGTGAATTACCTGATGAAATATGGGGAATCAAGAACTTAGAAGTTCTTGATCTGGAAGGAAATTTTATTGCTGGATTACTCCCGAATCATCTTACAGGTTTGAACAATCTGCGGGTTCTTAATCTTGCCTTTAATAAAATCGAGGGTGTTGTACCTAGCTGGCTTGCAAATTCTCCTCGTTTAGAGATCTTAAATTTAGCCGGGAATCAATTGAATGGTACCATTCCGGGCTGGATTGGTCGTTTGAGGGGGGCTTATCTGTCATTCAATTGGTTTAGTGGATCTATTCCGGTTGATTTAGGAGGAAGCTGCGCTAAGCTAGAGCATCTAGATTTTTCAGGTAATTACTTAATACATGGAATTCCAAGAAGTTTGGGAAATTGCAGTCAGTTGAAGACACTATTACTGTATTCAAATATGTTGGAAGAGAGTATACCATCTGAACTTGGACAGCTTCAGAAGCTCGAGGTGCTTGATGTTTCGAGGAACAGCCTCAGCGGTGCAATACCCCATGAGCTGGGCAATTGCTTGGAATTATCTGTTCTTGTACTTTCCAATCTGTTCGATCCACTACCTCCTATCAAAAGCACTGGGGGGAACTCTCCCTCAGAGGAAATGAGCACTGATGAGTTTAATTTCTTTCAAGGCGCTATGCCTATGGAAATTGCAAGTCTTCCAAAACTAAGGATTCTTTGGGCACCAATGGCCAGTCTGGAGGGCAAGTTTCCAAGCTATTGGGGTAGTTGCGAAAATTTACAGATGGTGAGCTTGGCTCAGAATCTATTATCTGGAGAATTTCCCAGAAACCTTAGTCTTTGCAAGAAGCTACAATTTCTGGACTTAAGCAGTAACGAGCTTTTTGGAGAACTGGATGAGGAACTTACTGTACCTTGCATGACTGTGTTTGATATCAGTCACAACCATTTGTCAGGTTTGATTCCTAAATTTGGTAAGATTCCATGCCTTCCTGTGACAGCTTATGAACAAGAGAATCCATCCTCTGTGTATATTTCATTTTTAGAGACTAAATTTCGAGAGGGCATCACTTATCGTTTTGTCAAACATGATGACCTTGTGGTTTATCATAACTTTGGGTACAATAATTTCACGGGTGGTTTCCAGTCTATGCCCATTGCGCCTGAAAGAATAGGAGTTCATACTGTTTATTCATATCTTGCTGGAGAAAACAAGCTTACAGGACCTTTTCCAGGCAACTTATTCGAAAACTGTCCAGGATTGGGGGCATTGATAGTTAATGTGAGCTATAACATAATATCTGGTCAGATTCCCAGTCATATTGGTCAAATGTGCAGCTCTTTAAAATATTTAGATGCATCTGGTAATCAAATTAGCGGACCCATCAGCGATAGTTTTGGCCTTTTGGTGTCTCTAGATGATCTCAACCTGAGCCGGAACCTGTTAGAAGGTAACATTCCTGCAAGTCTTAGTCAGATAAAGTATCTGAGATATCTTTCTTTGGCGAATAATCGCTTGAATGGTTCCATTCCTTCCAGCTTAGGACGATTGCAGTCCTTAGAACTGCTCGATTTTTCTTCAAATTATATCAGCGATGCTATTCCCAAAGATTTAATAAACTTGAGGAATCTGACTGTACTTCTGTTGAACAATAATAACTTATCCGGGCAGATTCCTTCCGAGCTGGCAAATCTGACCACACTCTCTGTTTTCAATGTATCGTTTAATAATTTGTCCGGGTCCTTGCCTTTGAACAACATCATCAAATGTAGTTCTGTTCTCAAGAATCCTGGTATTGTTACGTGTCCTATGTCCAATCTTTTGGTGCCATCATCTGATACGCAAGGAAGAGTTGGAGTTGCAAGTAATTACGAAGCTTCGCCTCCCGGGACCGTAACCCAGACAAGTGGAGGTAACAGCTTTAATTCGATTGAGATTGCGTCCATAACTTCTGCATCAGCCATCGTCTCGGTTCTTCTAGCTTTGATCGTCCTTTTCATTTATACCCGAAAGTGGAATCCCCGATCTAAAGTCCTTGCTGCCACTAGAAAGGAAGTAACTGTTTTCACAGACATTGGAATTCCTTTGAACTTTGACAACGTCGTGAGAGCAACAGGAAACTTCAATGCGAGTAATTGCATTGGTAATGGAGGTTTCGGGGCAACTTACAAAGCAGAGGTCTCGGCCGGAGTTTTAGTGGCCATAAAAAGACTTTCCGTGGGACGGTTTCAGGGAGTTCAACAATTCCATGCAGAAGTCAAGACACTAGGGGGACTGCGCCATCCTAATCTTGTCACTTTAATTGGATATCATGCTAGTGAGACAGAGATGTTTTTGATATACAATTACTTGCCTGGTGGTAATTTGGAGAAATTTATTCACGAGAGATCTACGAGAACCGTTGATTGGAGGATTCTACACAAAATTGCGCTGGACATATCCCGTGCACTTGCCTACCTTCACGATCAATGCGTGCCACGTGTCCTTCATCGAGATGTCAAGCCAAGCAACATCTTATTAGATGATGATCTCAAAGCATATCTATCTGATTTTGGATTGGCCCGTCTTTTGGGTACTTCTGAAACACACGCCACTACAGGCGTGGCCGGAACTTTTGGCTACGTTGCTCCTGAGTATGCCATGACTTGCCGTGTTTCGGACAAGGCCGATGTGTATAGTTATGGGGTCGTATTACTAGAATTGCTCTCCGACAAGAAAGCTTTGGACCCTTCGTTTTCCTCTTACGGAAATGGCTTCAACATAGTCGCGTGGGCGTGCATGCTTTTAAGACAAGGCCGCGCAAAGGAGTTCTTCACCTCCGGATTATGGGACGTGGGCCCGCACGATGATTTGGTAGAAGTGTTACATCTGGCCGTGGTTTGTACGGTCGATTCTCTCTCGACGAGGCCGACGATGAAGCAAGTTGTCCGGCGGCTCAAGCAACTTCAACCGCCCTCTTGTTAGCTGCATAACTGGGTGAGGCTTTTTGGCTTTTCTTTTTTCTTGCCTAATTTATTGTAGGGATTTGTAGAAGATGAGCTCCATTGATGAGTTGTGCTTTTGTTATTGTAGCCAGCCTGTGTTGTAAATTGAACTGTGATAGAGTTTGAAACCCCATTTCTCTGTGATGTTTTTCCTTGTTTGAGTTAAGAAGGTACGGGGCTCTAATGTCGGATGCATCTTCTGAAGGATGCAGATCCCGATCTTCCCTGACACGCACACTGTATATCGATCTGTTTGATTTAATAAAATTTGATTATTTTTTCTCTAACAGAGTCGTTAGTCTTTGTTTGATTTGAATGTTTAATCTTTGAAAGATGAGATGCAATTGGTGCTACTGTTCATATGACATAATGGGTATTGATCGCTGGTCTCCCGGCGACAAAGTTTTTCAT
The DNA here is from genome assembly GCA_003255005.1 of Begonia fuchsioides. Classification (NCBI taxonomy): domain Eukaryota; kingdom Viridiplantae; phylum Streptophyta; class Magnoliopsida; order Cucurbitales; family Begoniaceae; genus Begonia; species Begonia fuchsioides. Next base: position 284,131 of record QAOC01053662.1, on the reverse strand, counting down.
TCAATCACAGAACGAAGATGAGAAGTTCCAGTAGTTTTGGAGCTTTCGTGATTCTCCTTCAATGGAAGATCTGAATTTTTTTTGGGGGGGTTACAAGAAGGAAGGCGAGACAACTATGTGCTTCAGAGGGTGAGCTACATGGCCACCGCCGGCGTGTTTTACGAACTCCGCCGGAGAAAGAAACTGGCCGTGACAAACGCAGACTATTCTGACTTCCTCGGTCTTTCTGTATCTGTACAAGAATCCTTCGATTCTTCTTGCGTTTGGACCTTCTCCTCTTGTCGATACGCACGGCATGTCGATCAACACGTTTCTTATCAGCTCCTTCGCTCCATTTTCGTTCAGCTTTTGCTTGCCCGTTTCTGTTTCTTTCGCTGCTCCTTTGGTTTCCACCGGCTTTTCGGGCTTCAGTTGACGTTCCCGGTCGGACTCCGGCAAGGGGCTTTTCACTTCGCCGGATGCGTTCTTTCCTGTTTCAATAAAACATGTCAGCCCTTTCGTTCTTCAACACTTCCTTTCCATTTTCCGGCTTAATTTACTTGGAATCCGAACAGCATTTCTTTCCAAATTTCAACCAAAAAATAAAATTAGAATGCAGAGTTTTTTTTCTGTTGAAACAGAAGAGAATATACAAAACCTTGAAGCTGTGTATCTGCCTCTGAAATCGCAGAAGATCCACTTCCCTGAGATCCGCCGGAAGCCTGAGACGACGGTGGCCGGGGAGGAAACTTAGTCACCCATCCATTTGGATTCCGATCAATTCTCTCCTCGTGCTTCAAACTCCTCTGTTTCTCCGACCGCTTGCGCTTCGCCTCCATCCGCCGCAGGCTCTGCAATTCCTTCCTCTTTCTCCACTCCTCCGCCATCTCCACCGGAAGCGAACAAGTCCTCACCAACGGCGAGGAAAAAAACCAGTTTTGGTCTACAAGCTCTTCGTCTCCATTCCCGACGTTGAAGTCAGGTATGGAGGAAGAACGTGTAAGTCTCAGACCTTTTGGGTCTACCCCGAATCGCCCGTTTAATGAAAGCCCTAAGCTCAGCTCAATCTCCTCCTTATCGGCCGCCTTTTCTTCCTCGAATTTTCCGGCCATTTGTATCGGAGAAATCAGGGTTTTCAACAGATCTCGTGGAAAATCAATCACTGCCCTGCTTCCTCCAACTTCCTCCGTCTTCGCCATTGCAGAGGATTCAAGCAATAATTTCCATTCCAGTAATAAAACCCGGAGGAAAAAAAATCTAAATTTCAAGAAGAAACGAGGAATCTACGGCAATCCAATCGAAATCCTTTTCCACATTTTTCTCCGCAATGATATTCTACATTTTCTCGATCTTTCTCAGAAATATTATAAAAAAAAACTCACAAAACGAAGAAGACCATCTGAGAAAGAAATGATCGAAAATTTTACCTCGGCAGATAAGCAGCATAATCAAATACCAACGCCCCCTCTCAAAGACAACCTCGTCACAGCCCGACACGTGTCAATCACGAGGAGCATGTACCGACACGTGGTATAGAAGACATAATGGACAAAAAATATCAGCCGTCCGATTAAAATAAAATCATATGACCACGTGTCGCCCTGAAATAGACTTGACAGTTGACACATAGTTATCGCCACGTTTCGGCTAATATTCTAACCACGTAACGAAGAAAAACTCTCTCTCTGTCGCGGAAGCCACGTGGCAATTGCTCGTAACTGGTCAACGTCAATGCTCGGTCTCCTTTTTCTTCGTCCTACGCACGCGTGGAGGGGGTAAAAGCAACTCGCTTGCAGAGAATGACACGTCGGTGGAATTCAATAAATAATTTAAATTGTTTAATTTCATTGTTTTTATGCAACGTCCTCCTTATTATTTCTGCGACGCGTAATTATGGTATTTTTTATTGCACTAAAAATAATACATTAAATGTTTATTAAATGGGAAGGCAAGTGGCAAATGTTTATTTTTCTATATTTGGTTTATATGAAATGAAGGTGAGCAACGTTGGGCAATATGGGTCCAATAACAGGTGTCGATATCCTATTAGGTAACACAGCTAAGCAGTGCATTCAGAGATGAGGTGATGACAGCGATGTGTCGGGAGATTTGCCTGGGAGGATGAGATCGTGTGCTGCCTTTTGGTACACCTCCCACGTGTCGCTCTGACATTATTTATCTTGTTTTTAATTGTTAAAGTTAATTTTAGCTTTATGTTTAACTTAAATAGGTAAAAAAATCCTAAATTTTAAAAAAATTGATTTTAGGATTTTGAACGTTCTAATTAGGATTAGTTTCTCCCTACGTCTAAAAAATTTATAAATTCATTCCATTTTTTACTTGAAATTTGTAACTTCAAAAAATATTGACAAGTTATATATATATATAACTTTCATATCTGTAAAAATAACTAGAATGTCAAGTAACTGCTGACAACATATGACGATGAATACCGTCAAATAATAAAAACATGAAATAATATGAATTTAGTAAGCGAACTAATTTTATAAGGTTATGAGTTGCCATGCAACGATGTGTCTATAACAAAAAAATGAATCAATATATCGATACAAATGTACTAATCATTCTCCAAACGTTCAAACTCCTAATAAATTTAGCAATTCACTCAATTTTTTACTTGAAATTAATACCTTCAAATACACTAACAAATCGTGAGATATATAATAGCAAGTTTCATATATACTGGACTGATTAGTAGCTCGTAAAACTAATGACAACATACGATGATGAACATCGCTGGAAATAAAAAAAAAATATGAATTTATATATGAACTGACCTATGAAGATTACGAGTCGATACGTGACAACGTGTCTATTAGAGAGATTATTTGTAGCAACTTATTTTTTTTCATAATTATTTCATTTTTTATTTCTCTTGTTTTTGTTTTTTCTTATTCCTTTTGATAATTATTTTCATTTTTTATCAATATCTCATATTTTCATCATTATAATATAAATATTTATCTACAAATAAAAGTATAATTTTTTTATTCGTTGTAATTTATTTTTCTTTTCTTTGTTGTGACTTATTTTTATTTATTTATTTTCATAATCATCTTCTTTTTTTTCTTTTGACTTTTTTTTTTGTTTTTTAATAATTATCTTAATTTTTATTTTATTTATTTTTTATATTTTATTATTATCGTATAAATATCTATCTAAATATAAAAGTGCATTTAATTTTGATTTTTTTAATGATTTTAATTTTTTTTTCGTAAATAATGATTTTACTTACAATTTTATTTTATTGTAATTTATTTTCTGTTATATTTATATCTTCGTATCTATATTCTTGTTATGATTTTTTTCTTTTCATCTTAATCTCTCTACGTCCATATCTATTTAAATTAATTTTTTTAATATATTATTTACACACTTAAATTTAAAAATGACAAATGAGCCACTTGCTGCGAGTGTCACTTGTTGCATACTATACTAACGTGTCGACGACCACTTGTTCGTAGTGCTTCATTTATGTTCGTTAAATATTTGCTTTCTTTTCATCTTATCTATTTACATCTTTTTTCAAATATAATTTTTTATAACATATTTTTTTTACTATATCTAAGTTCATGGAATTTACATTTCTCGTCTAGGTCTAGATGTAGTTTTTTTTTAATTTCTTTTCATAATTATCTATTTTCACTATTATCTTTTCATAATTTTATTCTTATATTCTAATAAATAAGATAATATACGATAAATTATTTATATATCATTCTTCATATTATTATTTGTTTGTTTTTTTATATGTAACTATTTTTTAATGTATTTATTAATTAAATTAATATATTAAATATATATAATGTTATGATTATGTACGTAAATAATTTTAATATATATATATATATATATATGCATCGCACATATAGTTCTTATATTGATGTTAATATTTATTTGTTTTTACTTATAATACATTGTTTGTTATTTTTATTAACCAAATTGATCTATCAAATATACACAATGTATATTTATGTATGTAAATTATTTTTCGTAATATGTACATGGATAACATGAACATATCACTAGTAGTGAAAAAAGTTACGATAATAATTGAACAAATAAAAAAACAAATGAAAATATTGTAAGAAATTATAATAGAAATTCAAGATAGTAGTTTTCTACACTTTTGTAAAAAATCTAAGAATTGAAATAGAACTGATAAAATATTACAGTAAAAAAATATGCTACAAAAAAGTAAATAAAAGATATTAATAATAAAAAATAATAAAATTAATAATACAATGAAAAACATATATCCTTTTGTTGTAGTATATATAGAAATTAGAGTTAAACATGATTAAATGTTACGATATCGCTCGTGTTATTACAATTAGAGCAAAACTGAGGACAATTAAAATTTATTAATAGTGCTTTACTACTCAACCGAGTCGAAGGTGCGAATATGTGCAATCTCACCTCGCCTAAGGTGGATGTAATATTTTCATTCTATTTAGCACATTGTCTTTTGGTGTGTAACGATGGTCAACAGAGACGTTAGACCTATTAAAGAGATAAATTGTCATTAAAGATGATAAACGAGCCAAGCCGAGCCTTACAAGATTTAACTTGTCAAGAATGTTGAGTTTAACGATGCGAGCCTAATGAGTTATGTTAAAAGAAACTCAACTAAGTCGGCTCGTGAGCTACGAAATTAACAAGTTAAGCCTAACGAGTCGAACGATCCGAGCCTAACGAGTCAGACGAGCCTAACGAGCTAGATTTTATATATTTTATAAATATATGTAATTTAATTTTTAATATAACAATAATACAACCAATAATAAAAATTTAATATTATAATTTAATAGTATTATGAATTGTATTTTTTAATTATATATAATCATATATTAATTTTTAATTTTTTTATCTAGTAATTTTTAAATATATACATTTCAAGCAGAAATAATAACAAAAACATTCTTGGTACTGGTAAATGACCAATCTTAAGCAACCGAGGTATGGGTTTGAAAAGCTAGCATGGGCTAAGGAAAAGTATAAATGGGCTGAATCGGGCAGGCCCGACGAATCCGCCAACTAGGCTCGCAAGCCTAGAAAAGTAGGCTCGACTCACCCAGCTAAATAGGCTCGGGCCGAGCCAGCTCGGTTATTATAACAAGTTGAGCCGAGCTTAGCCTGCTATAGTAACGGTGAGCGGGCGGGCTACTGAGCCAACTCGCCCACTAGCCATGTAACTCATCTGAATGAAGGGTAATGAAATTTAAGTCGCTAACTAGCACAATATGTTTTAGATATATCTTAAGAGCAAAAGTCATGCAGATAATATTGTGATGACAGACTCAAATACTCTACAATAAAGTTTAAGGTTTGTTGTGTTTGAAAAAAGTTCGAATGAGCCGGCTCGAATAAGTTCGACCGGTTCGACTCGTTTGGCTTGGCAGACTCGACGAGCCGGCCGTCCGTCCCAAGCCTTGATGGGAGGGACTATTTCTAAATCACATGGTGGACACGTGTCAAGCAGTCAACCTTAGGCAAATTTGCACTTCGAAACAAATTATCCCTTTCCCTTTCTTGCCCTCGATAAAACCCCCCTGCTTCCCCTTCTGTTTGCGAATCTCTCTCAAAAACTTCTACTTTCTGCTTCTTGATCTCTCCACTCTCACTAGGGCTCAAGTTTACTCAAATTACACTCGAATTTCTCTCTTTCCTTTCTGGATGCAGTCGAGCTTCATTTCCTCGCGCTAGGGTTTTGGCGGGGATTTATCCGAAGCTGATCGTTTTTCTGATTCTGCTCTTTCAGTTCTTCTTCTCGTTCATTCTAGCCCAAAATATGTGCAGAAAACTTAGGAGTTGCTGGTATGTTTGTGCTTCTTGTTGTCTGATATAGGGCGAGGAAATTAAACTTTTGGCACGTTTTAGGGTTTACTTGACCCCAATATTTGTTTTTGGTTGGTAAAGCCCCCTAGCTCGAGGATTCAGTGTAATAGTATTTGAAGTAAATCTCATTCTACGCGAGTGTCGTTCAGAGTCGGAAAACAGTACATTTTCGCTCGTCCTATTACTTACTCTTTAATTGGTATACTTTTTATATATCGGTGTTGTCCATTTGAGATTTATTTGCTCTATAGTTTTCTATGTCATATTGTTTGTGAAAATGTAACCTTATTACATTCCTAATGAGCAGTAAAAGTAGTTTTATATGCTAATGTTCTGAAAGTTATATCTCAACTGCAGCATTGTTGTAAAAGGGACTACTGACGCTATTGATTTCTTTTCCTGTTTTCTGTGGCACTTAACGTAATGAATTCATGTCTGAGGCAAAGATTGATGAATCATTGATGCATTTTTTTTTCGTTTATATTTGCAGAATGTTGCTATTAGATGTTATAGAATAACGGCTTCTGTAATATGAGGTTTTGAATATGAGCGATGGAGGAGGGGAGAATGGACGAGTTCATGAAAAGCGACACATATCTAAAAATTCTGGTGCTGAAGACTCTGCTCAAACAATTGCTAAGATTGCAGTAGCACAAATATGTGAGAGCGAGGGTTTTCAAACTTTTCAGCAGTCTGCTTTGGAGAAACTTTCAGACATTGCTATTCGATATATTCATAACCTTGGAAAGAACGCACATCTCTATGCTAATATTTCTGGACGAACTGAGTGTAATGTTTTTGATATTATTCATGGGTTGGAGGATTTGGGATCCGCCCAGGGATTTTCAGATGCTTCAGAGGTTGAACGCTGCCTTGCAGACACTGGTGCAGTTAGTGAAATTACCCACTACGTTGAAAAAGCTGATCCAGTCCCATTTACACATTATATTCCCAAGTTTCCAATTGTTAAAGATCGAAAGTGGATTCCAAGTTTCTCGCAACTCGGGATGGATCCTCCGGGAAAACACATACCTGCTTGGTTGCCTACGTTTCCTGATTCTATTTCTTGTGTTCAATCTCCTACTTCGAATGATTCATGGACAGAACTTCACACGACTAAGATTGCCCAAAAACAAAAAAAATCAGAACGATCCTTGTTTAATTTACAGCATTGGTTGGCTCGCAAAGGAATAAAAGGATCGTTTTCAGTAGAACATTTGGATTCCACTCGGCCTAAGAAAGCAGTGTCTAACCCATTTCTGGCTGCGCCTTTGCAATTCGGGGAGATGAAAGTGTCACCTGTTCTTCTTCCCACCAAGCTTTTGGCTAAACCATATGTAGAAAATGACTTCGTGGAAAATAATCTGAAAGATTCCCACATCTCAGCATGGGAGACATTTGTGCCAGCTATTGAATCAATAAAAAACAGTCATTGTGATATAGAAGAAAAGACGTCGTTGAGCGGTAGATCCACTGTACAGTTTAAGATAAGGGTGGGAAGGAAGTCCTTAAGTACGATGCTAGATTTTAGAACAAACAAAAGTTTTGAGGATATCTCGCTTTGGTTAGACAGGAAAAGTAGTGATAATGACAAGAAAAGAAGGGCAGAGAAAATTCTGAAGCAGTCTATGGAGACCTCTCAGGAGCATTGTAACTAGGTTTGATTGATTTAGATTTTTCACACTTGTTTAGGATGCTGGAAGCAGATTTAGGTTCATGATCAATTTGATAAACTGTTGTGTGCATTCATTATACAATAGAAACCTCACGTTATTAGGTGGAAATGGTCTCGTAACAAGTCTTTGAGGTATGTGCCATGCAATCGTGTTCAATTTTTTTATATATTTTATAATTTATATTCATATCTTTCTTTTATGATTCTGGTTCATGGAAGTGAGTGCATAACAAGTCCCATCTGGGCATTGTTATGCATGTTTTAAATTTGTTTGTTCTCTATGATATTTTATGGGTATACATAAGTTCCTTCTTTGATTCTAGTCTGCGATGTGCTAAGTTGCACAAATTCTCTAGAGAAGTGACTGGCTGGTGTATGACCTACTATTTTATTTTTCTTCAAAAATAGAAAAAAATGACAGATATAGCTCCGAAAATATGAAAAAATTGCTATCTCCTTTGAATTGTTGTAATGTTACGAAACATTTAGATGGGTTTTTGGACAAAAGTATATGGAACACTGTAGACTTCATTTTTGGAAGAATGACATAATCTTGTGATTTTTGCCGCAGCTGCTCACTATTCCCAAGCTGAGTAACATTTTTATCACGTATCATTTATTGCTTTGTATTCCTTTTTTTTTTGTCTTATAAATGCAATGGAACTTTCTCTTGACGTGTGTGGATTATGTTGACTGATTACTTCCTGAATGAATTATCAGCTTTATTGTTTTGTGTATTCATGGAGAAAAAGCATTGGAAAAATGACTCTGGTTTAGTGCCATTTATAAATGAAGCCACCCTTGCTTTGAGTTTCTACTAGTCTGTTATTTAATACTCAGTTATAAAGTTGGCCTCTCATCAAATTTGGGGTTTGATTAATAATTGTTTGGTGAACGTTTATTTTTCCTGATGTTTAATCCGTGGAAGTGCATTTAAGTGGGACATGTTTAAGTAATTGCATGCTTATACAACGACCATATAATTAATGACTAAGAAGTCTCGTATATTTTTGTCTGTAAGTTCAACAGAAATTGTGTATTTGAGGGTTTGCACATACAGATGAGCACAAAATGGCACGTGTATTTACTCTAATAGATACATTAATATGAGCTAAATTACAATTCAGGAGCTAACTTGGCATGCAGGATCAAGCTGAAAGACAAGAATGTAAAAACAGCTTTCTCACTCATTCTGGCAAGAGTTAAATAACATGTAGCGGAGACGCGGAGTGAAGGAGTTGACTTGTATTTAGATGAAATAAATGCTTGCTAATATCATATCCAGTGAACTATTACCTTATGCAGAAAACAAACGCCTGCAACATCCAGCTGACCAGGATTGCAGAACATCAACCTCACTGATGACAACTTCGGTAATCAAGTCCTTAAAGATTAATCTCTCAATGTCCAATGCTAGCTGTGAAACTTCAGTATTGCTAACTTTCCAGTTTGTTGATTGACGTACCAAATCATCGCAAACTACCATATGGGAACATTTGTTTTCATCCAGATGAGCACTTGAATTGGCACATTGTAACTGATCAACTTGGGCGCACAAATCTTTAAGAAGCTGCTGTGCTTTAATTTTTGTACATGTCTCCACACTTTCTGATAAACTTACCTTGCAAGAACCTTTTGCTTCTATTTTTCCAACTAGGATCTCATTTACAGTGTCAAACACAAGTTTTCTTTGGGTCTTCTGATCGAATACTGATTTTGGCATATTGACACTGCTTCTTTCATCATCTGAAAACCAGGTGCTGTCCTGAGTTTGTTCTAGCACAAAGAACAACTTGGGGTTTAGCAAGTGCCCAGAAGAAGGGAGCTGAAGGAATGCAAAACTAAAGTCAAGATCTCTGAGGATTCCCGAGGCCAACAATATTTCTGAAATGTAATGGTGACGAGGGTTCTCTTGTTCATGTGGCGAATGGATGCAGTTCAAACTCTTCTCTTCATTAATGCATTTCTGTTCATAGAGATTCTTCCTCGATTTTTGAATGTTCTCTGATTTCTTGTTGATATCAGCACCAAGGCGCTTTATCCTCACTGGGTATTGAGTTTTCCACTCCAGGCGCACCTCTTCATCATTTGGATTTAGAGAATCATCATCTGTACAAGAAATCAAATTAGTATTTCACAATAAAACCAGGTGGCATAAGTCTATAAGCTCTTAGTAAGTTGCTTTGCTTTTTTAAGTTTCCGTACAACTCATCACCACAATTTTTTTTTTTCAATTTCAATGGTGTGCTTTTTATTTAAGTTTTTCTTCTTTGAAGGTTTTGGCACCCTGTCAAACCATTAAACAGACTGGTTCTTGTTCATTTATGTGCATTACAACTGTATACTTGTTAGATAACTAACCTTTGAATGCATATAATTTCTTCTTCACAGGAGATAAGTCTTCTGGGTATAATGTAGAATCGAGAACAGAGACAGGACTTGGTTGCTCTACGGTAGGCATTGGTGATTCTTCCATAAGAGCAATTCCACTCGATCCAAATCCTGTAGTTGAATTCTGGGAGAGCAGAATTCAAACCAGATATAAAAACTTAACATCTGATATGATTATTCTGATATATGGACAGAGGAGGGGATCCGGAACATACCTTTTGTTTGCAATCTCTTGTGGTTTTGCTGGCAATCTTATCAAAATGATAGATGCTGTTACCTTCTTGGGCGAGGTTTACGATACTTTTTGATTGGAGAGGCAAAGCAGTTTTGTATCGAGTCAAATCTCTAGTGTCCTTTCTCTTACATCTCTCTTCAGCATTGCATTTTTGTTGTAAATGCAAAGCTTTATTTTTTGGCTCAGCCAAACAGGATTCAGTTTTGAGCTGCATATGTTCACTTCTGGCTCCACTTGAGACGGCTAAGGATGCAGGTTGCTTCTCCATTGCGATTTTCAGATGCAGTCTTGGGCTCAGTGTCCCTTGAATCGAAGCTGAGTTAGTGGAGAACTCTCCATTTACATGCTGTACCACCCTTGTGATTTGTGTTGTTTTCAAGCTTTTCACGTTTGCCCTTTTTTCTGTTGATGTGAGATGCTTAGTAGAAGTGTGCCTCTGGTTACTGTACCTTCCATGATTTTCTCTTGAAGTTAATTCTGCTGTTAGTTGGTTGTTCAGCTTTTCGTTTTTGCTGTTTGAGAAATGATCCATTTGGTGCTTCTGCAGTTCAGATATTTTCTGGCTTGGTTGACCTAGGGATGCAGAATTAGCTTCTTTTCTCATAGCTGGCTTCATGATGATAATTGGTGATTTACTGCTCTTTGGAGAAATTGGAGTCTCGGCCCGGTAATTCATCACCCTTTGCATATTGGGGCTAGTTAACTCTGAACTATTATCAAGAATACTAGTGTTGCTCAATTGAGAAGCGATGTCTGAGGCTTGCTCCCTTTTATTATCTCGCAATTCTTTATTTTTCTGCATAGCATCAAGTATCTGTTTAAGAGCTCTAAGGTCCTTTCCTGATTTCTTAAATTCAATTGTTGCCAGCCGTTGCTCTATTTCACCATAGACAGAACGAGGAATCCTCGTGGAATTTGTTGTGACTTCTGGATTACTTGAAGATATTTGGATTGGAATTCTTGGACTGTTAGAAAGATTCATTGTCAAATTACTACTTTTCAAGTCAGGTAATCTTGATAAAGGATGCTGTTTGTTGGATGAGCCGGCCACGATCATGTTTTCATGGGCTGACATGGAATCTGGGAATGCTTCCAACCCCATTAACTTAGCAATAACAGTAGATGGCCTCTCTAAAAATGGTGCTTCTTGCTGCTGGCTCTTCATTCCGCTGAATCTATCACTTGGTCTTGTTTGAGAGGCTGAAATTTTTGTCCTATCGGCTCTACTGTCCAATGATAATCTCGGTAATTCTTTGAACTTCATTGATGAGTTTGAATTATCATGCAATTCTCTTCCATCATAAGAGTGTCTATGAGCAAACTTTGGTACTTGAACCAGATTGCCGCCATTCATCCCTCTGATATTCAGCTGTTGTTCCTGTAGCTTAGCCTGCACTTGCCGAGAGACGTTAGAATCAGAAACTCTGTGCTGTAAGAATTTCAGTGGTGGGGTTGGCCTCGGTGAGTCTATGGGTTTCAAAGTATGACGAACTGCTGGTTTAGCACTACCAGTTTTAAGTGACAATCCATGAGCTTCTCTCTTGCTAGAGTCCTTCCAAGTGTCTTGGAGATCGAGTGATTGATAGAACTTTCGGGACGTGATTGTTTGGTTCTTGAGAAAGTGTTGAGTAGAAGCGGCTCGGCTAGGTAAAGGCGGGTCCACATGGATTGATCTGGTGTTGTCAAGAGATGAGAAGCTGGAACAGGAGGTCGATGAAGAACAAGAGGTTCTCGATGATTCTGTGGAGATTCTTTGCTTCTCCTTTACGACCCTCACATTTTTTGCCTGCAAATTTGACCAGGTATTTGTCATTTACTATGGTGTAGGAACTAATATTTACTGTTTGCGTTTTTTTGTTGGTTACTCACAATTCTTACCGGAGATTTCTGCAATGTACTGTTTTGTGGCTCTGTAAGGTGATTCCCTTTATGCCTGGCTGAAAGGTAAGAAAGAAATTGAAGAAATCTCCATCAATGGCGGTTTGGGCACCAAAAAAGCTTAGCAATTTGTTCGAAATTCATTAGAATCAGCATGTTTATGAAGATGACTACTGGTTGTGTTATCTATTTGCAGAACAAGGACCACCAGAGAAGCCAGTAAATGATTGGATTGATGATATACATGCGAAAAGCTGATGCCCATCTTAAATATTTCAAGCTTATTTCTTTCACAGGAGAAGAGAATTTACCTGTTGGTGGAAGGCTTTTCTGGTTCATCCGCCGGCCATGGAGGAAATAGTTCCTATCAAACAACTGCAGAAGTCCGTTCATGCAACCCATCTGCTTCTCCATTTCTGGGATTTCACCCTTCACAGAAATCCTAGCAGACATCTCTCTCTCTCTACACGGAAACGAGGAGGAACAGAAATGGTGGCTTGGAAAGCATAGAAAACTGACTTAGAAGACCTTCAACCGAGGAAAACGTATGCTGGGGTTCGATCATATAACGCTAGGAAAAGCTTGAAGAGAGAGGATAATGATTGATCTCTGACAAAAGCTGGCAGAGATGGCCCGGATACTCTCCACGAAGAAAGCCAACTCTGCAAATCACTTGTATAGGAAGGAAAATGGCGTGACTGGCTTCTTGTTCAGTTCATTACGTAAGATGCAGATGATGAGAGAGACAGAGAGAGAGAGAGGAGAGAGAGAGAGAGATCTACTTGTATCATTCTCAACTACGCATGATTGATTTGCATTATTAAGTTAGACGTTGAAGAAGAACATGGGATGTATAAAAAACCAGTTTTGATCAATTCTGGATTCATACCAGTTTTCCCGGATGATGTCTTTTTGGAGACATAATTCAAGTACGTGCTCCATAATCATGTGTTGATGATGACGGGTTTGTAATCTGAGATTCCAAATCAGCCAATAACCACGATTACCAAAATTCAAAACCCTAGAGAGAGAAAGGGAGAGGAGAGAGAGAGAGAGCAGTCAGATCTGGTTTGGTCCAGCTCTCCCACTTTGGAGTGGACAAAATAATGTGGAGTGGGTCTGAGCTGGGGCTCTTCAGCCTGTACCCACTCTCTTTCATTGACCATTTTGTGGTTGTCAGATTCATCCAGAAACTTGCATCAATGGAGTTATGTTCTGTATTGCACCCACTGACTGCCACTGCTCTCTCTCTCTCTCCTCTTTCTCTCTCTTGGATTATTTCTGCATATTCTCATCATCGTCCAAACAAGACGAAACCCTACCTCCGTTTCACTATTCCAAACTGTCAATGGTCTCTGTCTTCGATAGCGATCTATCTATCCACTACTTCCATTATCTGCTTTATGCCATAAAGCCATGGTGTTCTACGCTAAAATCCCAAAAAAAAGAAAAATTATGAAGCAAATAATGGAAACCCTTGTCCCTTGGTGGGTTTTGAAGATCCAGTAGAAAAAACTCATGGGTTAGTCCTGCAATTCGATTTCTATTCCTTGAAGTAATATAAAAATGTGAACTTGGAATGATTTTTATCACTAAGTTTCTGTCATTTGTTTCTGGGTTTTTTCTTTTCCAAGCAAAGTTGTCATTAAATTATGAGGTTTGCCATTAATGTCAAAGCTGGATGTGATCGAACAATCTCAGACCATGTGCTCAGCTCACTTTCATGGCGACATGGTTGTTTGGGATGCGATGTTAGTTGCCTAATCTTGGCAAACTAAGTAACTCAGATCGACATAATACTCGAGCTACGGCTTACCAAATGTTAGGTGACATTAATATCTCGTTCAATCTTGCACCTAAACTTTTGCTACTTATAATTATACGACCATCGATAAATATGCGACCAACTTTGTCGTAAGATCCGGCAAAAATCTAGGTCCTGATACCCAACTGAGTCACTCTTGTTTCACGACTTGGTTCGAATATGAAAAATACATGTCACACACGTTATCTTGTTGTTCGTCCCCGGTTCGACGGTAATAAACACGTTATCTTGTTTTTTCTGATGAATAAGTTTGAGTCATCGTATTGATGTGCATACGTAGCCCATCATATTGCAAATTGCAAACTGCAAAAAGGACACTATATTTATGTCCCTAAGGTTTGTACATTTAGACACATGTATGGTCCAACATTAAATATTGTCAAAAATAAATAATAAATCAATCCGAAAAAGCCTCACTGATTGTACAAACCCTAGAAAATGTTCATCAACTAGGTTTTCCCGATCAATGCAGACACATTCATTTGGTAAAAGATTGTACTTTTCACCATTGGGTAGTTATAGTATTTCTTTTCTTTTGTTTTTTGTTTTAAACTACAATGTTTTTTAATTAAGCTAGCTAACGATGCAATTTGGAGCTAATTATCAGGAATTTTACCAAAAATAAGAAGGAAAATGATGTATGGAAACATCTAAATGAAGATCAAGGCATGTTTTTTTAGCTGTTCCACCAATAATTCTATAATTCACAATAGAGACTTTGTATTACCCAATCTGCATACTTCTTTTCTCCCTAATTTCCCAAATTTATAACGTGTAGTAAAGTGAATTATTTTGATGAAATTGTTGCAAAAATAGTACTCGCTTTGTCGACTAATAATTAACGAAAGATAATTCGGAGTTAGATCGTGAATTTTTTAGTTCACACTTTTCAACTTGCATCGTATTTTACGACAGTTTTTAATTTTTCAATTTGGGTCGATTTGGATCACTTTTAAAGTTTCTATGATTTCAATTTGGTATTTTCATAATTTTGTAAAATTATCGTAATTCTATTTTCGATATGTAATAGCAGACTTTTCGACCGATTAAAACTTTACCTGCTCGGTAGCCCATGATATTTATTTCGAGACAGAAAATTTAGTAAAATAAATGCGATGCAAGAACGAAGAAAAAATGAAAAAAAAAACCCGCTAACACGACTATAAATTATACATTTTAACTTAACAAATGGCTTAATGAATACATAAAGGTGAAAATCAATTATTTTTAAACTATCTACAGTGTAATTAAATAATAATAAATATTAAATTTAAGTAATTAAAAGACTTTAGCCTTTGCATATAACCCTAGAAATGCAGATTGACAAGTACTCATCACTATAATATAAAGAATCCAATATAGTTAGAGCTCTATGAAGAAACTATTTTACCTAACTTAGTACAAATCCAAGCTCATTTTTCTCTAAATGTCTCTCTAATGGTGGACATGTTAAGTGGCTTAAACCCCACCTTCATTCGATCGTGACGTCGATGTATCATTTGCGAGTCGCAAACTTACATATTCAACGTTAACTTATGCGCATTTTTTCTCCAAATGAACCTTACGGTGATTGACGAGTTGTCGTTGAGTCCAAGCTTCATTTCATATTCGACATTGATTTGTTTGTTTTAGTAACACTAATACGACCAGGTTTGAGAATTTTGCCATGTGCGCAGATAAACTTTCGGTCCGCATCAAGATCCGTGACAAAAAAAAAACAAGATTAACAAGTGCTCATAACATAATTTTATACGTTTTGGATCAGAGTCCGTATAAATTCATGTTAGGGATCACTCAAAAACACGTTATACTAGTCATAACCTGCTTATAAACAATGTATTTTCTACCTTCTCGAGATCTGCAAGATCGTAGACTCATACTAATATGGCTTCGATCTTCACATCGAGACAAATAATAATCCTAGATATTTTGTGTAAAATACTTAGAAAAATGAACTGTCACCAATATGAGCAACATTAGAGGTTCATCAACCGGATTCATGCACTACGAAGGCCATGATTTAATTCTCGAGTCACATCGAAGTGGGTCGGTTGGAGACGTTGATAAAAAGCATGCATAAAATGCCATGAAAAATATGTCAACTCATGAAGCAAAATGGGTGGGAAAGGACCACCTACCTTACTCGAAGAGAAGGCGTAGGACCCTCCTGTGTGACTTGGGTAAAATGATATGAACGGAAGATGATGGAGATAGTAGAAATGAAGATGATTTGAAAGAGGGACCCAATTCCACATGGAAACTAAAGAAAAAGAGTCCTTATCTTCCTTTAGGGCGGACCCTTTGCCATCGTTCTTATCCAATCGCCATACAGTTGTGAAAGCGTTTTAGCGGATCGACCGAATCGATTGCATACGAACTTGTTTGGAAATTCTTCGATCACATATCCACGCATAGTTTAAGTGTTACTAAATAACGCTTTTGGTTAATCGAATTACGACGTTAGGGTACGAGGGTTACACAAGATTAAGTACAAGAATATGAGTTTGACCATTTCTTCATTAAAGATCCTCGGAGACATTATTTGTAGGGTAAGAAAGCATCCCACATTCCATCTTATCCCATGTTCACATGATCCATTCTTCGCTTAATCATTTTCATCGCTAATCGATGATGTCCGATTAAAAATCTCGACAATACTCAAACGACGCAACCCGTTATTCCCGATCGACACACGATGAATTTATCAAAAAATCTCTCACTCGTTATCGATTATATGGGATGCAAAGTAATCTCAACTAAATTAAAAAATAAAAAGAGATGCAAAGTCAAGGAGTAGGAAAATGAGCCAGTTCATTTGTGATCTAAAACTGACCAACCTCACATGTCACATTGTTTAATTAATACGACTCCTCGCCTGCAAGATTAGTCACATGACTTCAAGATATTTTATGAAAACAGCTTGTTCTAGATCGACATGTAAACGTCACGTGGTTTTTTTTTCTCTCTCTCTCTCTCGATGAAATTCGACGAATCAACAAATGGGTTAGATCTTAAGTAGAACTAAACATCGTTATAGGATGGACTATCGCGCGTGTTCTAAGTTTGATTTGAAGATAAGGAGACTACAATCATGCGCTGTATAGCGTGCATTCTTGGACTTTGAATAATTTGCATTTTCATTTTATGGTTGTGCTTCAAACAAAGAGTTGGCAAAATCGGGTCAGAACCGTCAACTAGGCTGGAATTAATGCAGTCTTAGTTCTAATTTCTAAAAAAACTGTGATTTATGGGCAGATGCCAGTTTTTAGGAGTAAAAATCGTGAAATCGGAACCGAGACCGTTGGTAAAAAAAGTTCTAAAATCGAGTAAAATCTAACTAAAACCCTAAAAAAATCCGATATAAATTTTAAAATTTGTTTTAATCTGTTTCTATTTTAAGTTAAAATTAGTCCATGTTCACTCCTAGTTCAAGCGTCTATAGAAAGGTTGATGATGAGTTTGCTTGATTGAGAAATATCGCAAATTGGTATTAATTGGTGTAAAGTCGAGTTTCATTGCCAGACTTTATGAAAAATTATATATTCGTCGCAATGTTACAAATTGAAATTCCCGCTCGTATAAACGTGACGAGATACTACAAATTGAAACTACCCCATACTGGATAATTTATTTTTTAGCTATGTTTGAAAAATAAAATTAAATAAGAAATATAGACATTTTAGCTCACCAAATCATGTTTCATATAATCCTAGATGGGCATAAAAAAGGCCCCAAAAAGATGCCTTAGCCCATCAAATTAATTGGACCAAATGCTCTTTAATTAATTTAAACATCACATTATTACACCATAAATATTTAAGGTCTTGATTGTTTTTATTAAAGTTGAGATTTTATTTAGATCTAAAAATTAAAATTTAGAAATCTAGTACTTTTTTGTAATCGTACATTTTAAAATGATATCGATGTGTCAAACAATTTTTGATGTTATAAATAAATAAATAATGGTATATTCACGATATATTATTATGTTTATTCAATATATAACAAGTCATAATTATTATATGAATGGATAAATAACATGTAAACAATATGTCGTGATTCAAATTACAATATACGCTGCATTGTATAATTAGTGTTATTCACAAAAACGTACACCATCAAAATCTCAGAGATCTGCCAAAGAGAATTACAATAACCCTTTATTTTACGAGGTGAAACAATCAAAATTTAACTCTAAAATAGAGGGATTAGATCTTAGCCTTAATCTTTGAATTAAATAGTGGGTTTTGATCTCTTGGATCATGTGCATAATAATGCATCCCATGATTATTCATTCACATGATTTTGGAGATGCAAAAAAGAAGAAGATAAAGTTCATAAAGCTCATAAAGGGCAAAAATAACATATGATTTCTTATGATGCCACCCACATTTCATCGAAAATAAGACATTTCTCGGTTGGTCTCTTTCTCTTTCCGATAAAATGTTGGTCATTTATTCGACTATGGATCGTGTTTTGTCGTTGATCTTGCTTAAAGGATAATATCACTTTAATATTTCAATGCTATTTTGAGAAAATTAAACAAATATTTAAAAATGAAGTGAATGTAACAAAGTAAGTTTATGATTGCCTCTTATTATAGTTTATTCTCATTGTACACGTCGACATTAGATACAATCATTATTTATATTTTACATTAATTATATTATATTTGAACTGTTTGACACTTCAAAGTGTAATAATAAAAAGATAATCCTGATGCTAATCTTCTCAAGAAACAAACTTTCATCTTTAACTATCATTGATTTAGATTGTCATAAGCTCATCTATTAAGTTTGACGCATCTATTTTGATATTTTCGTAGATCATTAACTGGGTCGACATCTTTTCGTAACTTTTAACTTTATCGAAAGATCATTTGAAAAATTATGTAGATATAATTAGTATTTCTTCCCAAGCTATCATTTTGTGCGTAAAAATAAGAAAATAATAATAAAAAGTTTAAATACGAGATGGTGCGACAAAATGGCTTTCACATGCTTAGAAAGAACTTATTGCAACATGTGATTGCAATAACTCTTCTTATTTTGTTTAATCATGGTTACAATCTTCCTTTTGTTTGTTAACTTTGGTGGGTTAAAAAAAGATGTAACTTAAGTTGATGGTCACCCATACAACACAATAATGTCCTCGAGATCACTAGAAAAACGATCATTTTTTGACTGCGATCAACAAGACTATTTTGATATCTCCCTAACTATTCGATATAGAATAATAAATATTTGTTGAATTAAAGTGGGTAATAATAGTTAACACGAATAACATGTGATCAATGTAAATAATATCGATTGATTTTGAACTGCGATAGAACATCTTAGGACTTGGGTTCAAGAGTCGAATATTTGATTATCGAGATTTATATTCGTTACGAAAATAAATCTCCGAGAAATTAACGAAACAAAAGTAAATGGAACCCATTCCACCTTGAAGAAGGAAACTAATAAAAGGCATAACTAGTTGAAGGGCAAATTTAAAGAAAGGAAGGACCCATCCACCTTATTTTAAGACAAGCCACTATCGACCTTCCTTCCTTAATCAAACACCCTTCAAACCATACTCTCTTTGCCTTTGCTTTTTCTCAATGGCAATGAATGGGAAACTCTCCAATTCTAGCATGACCATACTACTTATTAGGGTTTTGAGCGAATTACGTAGTAACAGATCACAAGTCACGATTATTATTATTATTTTTAGATTTTTCTCTTCTTTTCTCGTACAAAACTTTTGATTGCAACATGTAATTACTATGATATGAGTTTAGTTAACGTGGATCAATTATACGATCTAATCCCTAGGGTTTTGAGCCAAGTTGCATAGCAAAAGATCACAAGTCGCGATTATTATTATTATTTTCGATACTTTCAGATCACAAGTCACGATTATTATTATTATTTTTAGATTTTTCTCTTCTTTTCTCCTACAAAACTTTTGATTGCAACATGTAATTACTATGATATGAGTTTAGTTAACGTGGATCAATTATACGATCTAATCCCTAGGGTTTTGAGCCAAGTTGCATAGCAAAAAATCACAAGTCGCGATTATTATTATTATTTTTTCGATACTTTTGTTCTTTTTTTCTCGTACAAAACTTTCAATTGCAGCATGTAATTAGTACGAGACGAGTTTAGTAAACGTGGATCAAATTATAAGTACTAATCGCTCACTTGTTTGTGTAAATCTCGTGGAGTTTAATCCAAGTCTAAATATAAATTGGAAGTGTAATTTTGAGGACCACTTGAGTTATGCATGGAAGAAGGTAGATCTACTAGAGCAAAACAAGCAGCCAATTAATATGGCTTTCCTCCTATAGTAGGGAAAGTGGAACACGTGTGCTTTTGTCCTCTGACTTTGCTACTTCTTCGGCTTTAATTAGAACACTTCTCGTCCTTTTTTTTTTTTTAGTGGGTTTCAATTTTGAGGAGACTAAACCTAATCAAATGAAATGTTTCGGGTTAAGTTCGGTTTTAGATTTGAACATGGAAGGAGAATTGAATGACTGGTCAAGCTTCGGTTAGAAGAGTCGTTAATGGAGGATTTTCGACTTAAAGCAAGAAAGAGGTATGCATGGCCACTGCGTACGTGGGTCAGTGGATTGCTTAGATTAGCGTAAACTAAGAAAATGGAGGACGACGACCAAAATGGCGAAAAGCAGAAGGCGAAGGTCAAAATTTAACAGAGAGAGAGAGAGAAGCTGGTTCTTTAACAATGGCGGAACCATTTGATTCTACCCATCACTTCCCTATAAACTTTCCTCTCTCACCAACTTTTTCCGTCTTCTACTCTCTCTCTCTCTCTCTTGCTTTCTCTGCGTTCTTCATGCGACTACAATGGGTAACTTCTGTGCTCGCCTGGCTCCCAAACCCGTGAAGAGAAAGCCCACAAAACGGCTTTCCAATCAGAACCCAAATGGGAATTCGAGTACTACATGGACCCGAATCCGATTGTCGCGAAGGGAAAAGTCCGACGATTCTCTTACTCAAGAACAAGCTCTCGCCGCCGCCATCCTCTTCCGACAAAACGGTCCGGTGCCGTTTGATCGGTCCACCTCGCTTCGCCACCCGAATTCGTACTCCAGAAAGAGTAACGTCTTGCCTCGGAGTTCTAGCTCGCGCGCTCGATCTCTTACCGATCCTCTGCTTAAGCCTCACCAGCTTGTTAATCAGGTCTGCGATTTTTGAAATTGATTTTGAAATCAGTGTAGTTTTTGTGCTTGGATATCACTATATTTACGTCCGGTAAACGATAAAAAGATTCTCAGATTTCTTCCTCCATTACAGACCGAGACGAAAATTGTTATGCATACTACATGAGTGAATTTCCTCGTTGATGCTTTAGTTCTTGAATCTGTCTGCATTTCTTAGCTTAATTTCAATCCAATATTCAATATGACATCTATGCATATATCTACTTATTTCAAATATTGGCTTGGTGGATCTCTCTTTACGCACGATCTTGTTCGCCATGTGTTTTTTTTTTTCCAGTGTTTTCTAAACTTGAAATTAGTCTGTCTTCTTATAATCAAGCTATGACATTAGTCTGTCTTATTTAGCTGGATCTCGCCATCACAAACCGATGTAGTTGAGCACTCTTATTAATCACGACCGAATTAGAGAATGTACTCCCGAGACCAAATTCGATGCTCATCCCGAAGATTTCTTTAGTTCATCTGATTGTCTTGATTTGCGTTAGTTTTGTTTTGTGGCGAATTCATACATGGTTTTTATTTGTCTTTTGATTTTCTGAATGCTAGAAAACTTATTTCCACATTTATTTTTAACTCCATTTTCTTCTTCGTCAGGATATAAATCTTGATGATTTAGAAACCAACCATTTTGTTCTTGTTCATGGAGGTGGTTTTGGAGCTTGGTGCTGGTATAAAACCATAGCTCTGCTCGAAGAAGGGGGGTACAAGGTGACTGCCATTGATTTAGCCGGCTCTGGAGTTAATTCTTTCGACACGAACACTATAACAAATCTTTCGCAATATGTACAGCCTCTCACTAATCTTCTCGAAAGACTTGCCGAAGGGGAAAAGGTGTGTCACTATCTTATTGTCTATCGTCTTTTGACCCTTGAATTCACTACTTGTGTCGAATAAAATTGTAAATTTCTAAATATTCAAGCTTACTTTTCATAAACAAAAGATGGATAGCAATTTTGAGAAAGTATATTGGAAGTTATGATTTGTTCATGCCTGTGGTTCTTGATGGTCCGATCTCTCTGTTGTTGATATCTTTCGAGGGATACGTTATCACAGATAAACGAAGATATAGCGTCTTGTTTGTGCATTGTGAGCTTAAGATGAGATTATTCTTCTCACATCAATTTTTCTAGTAAGTAAATTATTCAACGAATCAACAAAACCGAAACCATCTTATGGGGGAAAGTAAATTTTTTATGGACAAGTCTGGACTATACCTAGAAAAACCCAAAACTTGTTGCACTGGATTTAATGTTTTAAAACATCTCGATTTTCATGTAAAATACGCTGCAGGTGATTTTGGTCGGACATGATTTGGGCGGTGCATGCATATCCTATGCAATGGAATTGTTCCCTTCGAAGATCGCAAAGGCTGTCTTCGTTGCTGCAGCGATGCTGACGAACGGACAGAACATCCTCGACATGTTTTCAGACCAGGTTGTCTAAAAAGATGTTGATTTTTTCAATTTGGGAAGATTATAGGTAAGTTAGGACTAATTTATATATCTATTTCAGGCCGGATTTGACGATCTCATGCGACAGGCTCAGATATTTTTGTACGGGAATGGAAGCGACAAACCTCCTACTGCCATCGATTTCGATAAATCGATGCTGAGGGACTCGTTTTTCAATCAAAGTCCTACCAAGGTATAACATAACATGTTACTATGTACAATAAAATAAATCTTAAGACCGGGTTAAGATTGATTGAAGAACTGGACTTATGATAGAAAATATACTTTTCTCGGTCTAGGATATCGCTCTGGCATCCGTTTCGATGAGACCGATACCGTTTGCGCCATTGATGGAAAAACTTGAACTCTCGGCCGGAAAGTACGGCTCGGTTAGAAGATTTTACGTAGAGACAACGGAAGACAAGTGGATACCGATACGGATACAGGAAAGCATTGTGAAGAAGAGCCCCCCAGAAGATGTCTTGTGTGTGAAAGGAGCCGATCACTCTCCATTTTTCTCCAAACCTCAAGCCCTCCACAAGATTTTGCTTGAAATCTCTAAGTTCAAACCCGCCTCTTAGCTACATATTTTTACTGAGGTTTTCCATTTAATTATGTATTTTATTTTTATTTTTTGTTTTACCTAAATTTAACCTTTTGCTTTCCTTTTTACGTTCAAAATTAGGGGTGATCACTGCCCGGTTCGACCCAGTTTCATTCTAAAATAGAACTGTAACTTACGGTTTTAGATTTTTAGAACCGGCACTAGAACAAACGATTCTGGTTGTTCTGATTCTGGTTCTGTTCGGATTTTATTTTATATTTTAAATTAAATAAAATATAATTATAAAATATATTTTATTTCATATGAGTCGAATTTTAAGTAATTATGCGAGTTTATTACTAATTTTATGAGTGAAATAGGATTTTAATTGAGTTTGAGTTGTATTTTATTCGATTTTAAAATTGTTTTACGTACGTTCTCGGATCCAGTTTTATGATTTTTTACTCCTAAAAATTGGCATCAATTCATAAATTATAATTTTTTAAAAATTATAGTCAAGACCGGATTAAAATCGAGATGTAGTTTGCAATTTTAGTTCAATTTTACCCACTCATGACCAAAATAATGAAGTGAATTAATTTTTATATTTGTTAATAATTAAGATCAATTTAAGACGTTAATTAATTGCAAATTAACGGGCGTAGAACATAGAATCCGGGAGTAGATTCAGGCTTGGGTTCCCGTCCGGTATAATCGTCTCATCAGCTCCTTTGATCAGAAAAAAATGGGTAGATTCCAGATATCCACGGTTGCGGAGAGGTTTCGAGTATGACGACAGTCATTCCGACCTCCGAGGAAGATCCGGCGCTCGCCGTTGTACGATTCGTGTCTGAGCTCGCTTGGTCGGATGCCGGTCCTGAGGTCTCTTGATTTCTTTTTCTTAAGAGATTCGACTCTCGATTTTCTCTGTTTCTTTGATGCCTCTTTGATGATTTCCTTAAAATGTTCCGACGTTGGGATTGGAATTAAATTGGTGTTACTGTTAGCTAATTTATTTTGGTGGTCGTTGTATTTGGGTGGCTATATCAGAGGGCGTTTTTTGTACGAAACGACTTGTGTACGTAGCGTAATTGGTTTATTGGGTATCTTAATTTTCAGCCTTTTCTCACCATTGCTTAGTAAATAGGGGTGCATAGCCTGAGATTTGTGTTATTATGGTAGTGGTGTAAAATATGTTAGACTCAACGCTCGCAGATGCAGGCTCCGGGATATGTGGATGTTATTGATCAAACTGCATATTGTTGCGTTTCTAAGTTCGTTTTTTTTTCTTACATCTGTTTTATGGCTGTCTACACTATTCTTATGATGGAAATCTTGTAGTAGCAAATAGTGGTCATTTTGGCTCATTATTTTTGGACATAATTTCACAAACGGTTGACTGGGACTGTAATTTTCTTCTACGTGTCCTCTCGCTGAATGCATTGAATAATGACTTTTCTTTAAATTGTGCTTTTGTGTATTCAGTATTTTGTGTTTATATTAATGCTGTTTAATTAGATCTGAATCTTACTTTTTCCTGACACAATTCGTTGCAAGAAATTTGCATTTGGAGGAACAGGTTCTTGATTCCTATGTTAAATGATGTGATGCTTACCTCAAAGTAGAACGCATCATTTATTTTTGGTGTGACATTGATTATGCTATCTGTCACAACTTCAGTGAATTAAGTATTATGAGATTGATAAACTATTAAACTATTGTTTATTTGGAGGAACACAGTATTCATGTGGTTATCTTATGGTAAATTCAGGTTGCTGAACCACAAGTTTCTAGACTGTGTCTGGAGGCCCAAGAATGCATGGTTATGGGCAGGTGGTTGGATTTGGCTCACCTGATGCTTGATTCTGTTGAATTGGTATTCTCAAAGGTTTCTGAGAAAGGTAGGATACTCGCTAGCTTTCAGTAAGAAGTTTGACTGTGGTAATGGCTGTTACCTGGGAAGATAGCAAATCATAATGGTGGATAATAGTTCTTCATTGAAGGTTGCAAGATTTATGTATTCTCATGTTAATTATAAGGTGTAAAATGTTCTGCAAATGTTCATCTAAAACTGCAAGCAGATACTCCTCTAAATCGAAGTATTTGATGGAGTATTTACAGTTTTATACGACCTTTACTGAAATGGAAGCAAATAATGCTTTGAAGGATAATGCTTTGAGGGAATTAGAAGGAAAGATCAAAATTTTCTTTTTTCAAAGTTTGCATATACATTTTGACATAGGCTTTCTCTTAGACGTGTCTTTGTAAACTATAGGTCTATTTGTTGCATTTACTGTTACGAATTTACCCATAGCATATTGATATTTTTTCTTATTTATGTTTCTTTCTACCCCAGTTCTAGATTGCATCTTTACTGTTATCTGCAATCTTGTTACAAAGACTGGAAATCTGGATGATACTCTAGAGATGGCAACGGTCGTATCCACTAAAGTCACAAAGCAGCCAAATCGCAAGCCTGCATTCCGCATAAAAATGTTGTACCATTGATTGTTGTTGTTGTAGTTGATAAAGTTATAATCTTTACCATTTCTTGCTTTTCCAGATTGTTCAATTTGTACAACCTACTGGAGTTTCCATACATTCGCTTCGCTTCCATCTTTACATGAGTGCTCTGGATTTAGCTTTAAATGGGAAGGTTACTGATCTTGTGATTCCTACATTCAAAAATATAGATAGTTTTTTGAGAGAATGGAATATCGAGATGGTGAAGCAGAGAGAAATCTTTCTTGCCATCTCTAATGTTTTAAGAGAAAATAGAAGGTAGTGGAAAAACTTGTATTCTTTTGGTTTATCTTTGCTCGAACACGTATTTTGCAGGTTGACTAATTTACTTGATAAGTTCTTGTTTTTGTTCGTTGTTGTATCAGTTCAGCTAAGGATTCATATAAGTTCTTGACCAAGTATTTGGAGACTTTCTCTGGTCAAGATGAAAATACTTTGAGTGAAGCGAAGGAGGACGCTGTAAATGCAATTATAGAGTTTGTAAAGGTTCCTGACATGTATAAGGTACCCTATCTCAAAGTTCCGACATTTGAGTTATGCAATATGGATGATGGTCTGGCATTAATAAAGGACTTGTGATGATAGTCCTGTTTGTATAATCTCTAACTAAAAAATAGATACTTTTTCTATGTTTTTGCTCATTTTGATAAGTTTTTTTAGTGGATTGTGTAGGGATATGTTGTTTGTCTTTGATTCATTTGTTAGATGCTGCCTTTTAGGCTCTCAAACTAGTGGCAGTTAGTTTTTTTGGTTGGTTTATTTTAATGACGCAGTTAAGAAATTAGTTTTGTTCATATACTGTAGTGTGATTTGCTGAGCATGGATGCAGTAAGACAACTGGAAAAGGATGCGAAATATGCTTCCATTTATCATCTTTTGAAAATATCTCTCACTCAGAGGCTGGATTTATACTTAGAATTTGAACCTGCAAACTCTACACTTTTGAAGAGCTATGGTAAAGCCTTGATTTACTGTGACTCTCCTTCCAAATGGTTCTAAAATTTAAACTAAGATGATTTATTATCTTGAAACATTGTAGGTCTTGTCCATGAGGACTGTATAACTAAGATGAGGTTAATGTCATTGCTGGATCTTGGTTCTCATGAGTCTCGAGAAATTTGATACTCTCTAATTAAAGATACACTTGGTGTAATCTCCACCTACCTGTACGTTTAGTCATTCGCCCCTCATTTTGGATCTCTAATTATTATTATTTTTTTCACAGATGAATGAAGACGATGTAGAGTTCTGGGTGGTTAAAGCAATTACTTCTAAGTTGATGAACTGTAAGATGGACCAGATGAACGAAGTTGTAATTGTGAGGTGTGTTCTATTTTTTCTGGGTGATTAAAGCAATAACTACTATGTTTCTGCATGCCTTCATTTAACGATAGCAAAATCCTTGTCTTGCCCAGCAGCTGTATGGGCCGTGTTTTTGGACAGCCTCAGTGGGAAGCTCTTCGGACAAAGCTGGCAACATGGAGGGTAAGTAATGGCTCTTTCTTCGATGCCTTGTTTCACGTTTCTCTACTCGACTTCTGCATATCAACGCGTATACTCGGACAATTTAAACATAGTGTACCCATCTTCCTTTGCAAAGTTATAATTTATAGTTCAGCGAGGAAGATTAAAAAGTGTGATCAATCTTTACTAGTCAGTCTGTTAGTTTAAACAATCTTTAACTCCTTGTGATTTTCACTGAGATCCCATCAATTATTAGTTGGCAAAATACGAAAAAATTTTGATGTCTGCAGACTATACTGATCTGATTATTCTGCAAAGTCTCTCTCTCTCTCTCCAGCGTTTTATGATTTGATATAAATTCATTGTAATGGTTTGCGTTTCTGAATCATGAGAAGGTTTTGAAGTCAAATGTGGATTAGTTTAAGAAATTAGTAGTCTTTTTTTGTTTCTTTCACAATTAAACTCGTACATAAGTTTAATGACCAAATGGAAAAAGTCGGGGACATTAAGTAAAGAACACTGCAAGAATTTTGGACATCTGAAGCATGAAACACTGTCTGCTGAGCTTACTCAATCTATGGCTTGTTCTTTGCTGGATTTGAACATTTATAACAGTTTTTTCCATTAGAAGTGCAGGTAGGAATCTCGGGCGTGGCTCGGCCGAGGCTGCACGGTAAGCTTCCGGGTACGCAAACTAATGCCTTTTTTTGCAATCGTGGAGAGTAAATGGTAGAATGCTGGAGAGTAAAGGAGTCTGGTTCTGGCCATGAGCAACAGTGGAAAGAGTGTTAAAGCTTAAAGCAGAGAAGCAGAGAAGCAGAGAAGCAGAGAAGCAGAGAAGCAGATGAGCAGGCTTTATGCGGGATGCTTGCTTTGTTGAAGGTTAGTCTAATGCTGGATGCCTGTATTATTATTTGGGACCAAAGATGAGAAATAATAAAGAAGATGACCCCCTCTCAAAAGAAAAAGGGAAAGAAAAGTTAAAGTGAACCACTAGGGAATGCTTTTGAGGGAGGAGACAGAGAGAGGTTCTCACTTAGATACCTAAAAGCAAAATTTCGTCTCCAAAGTTCTTACAACCCGGCCCGACAATATGTAAGGAAGTAAGTCATGGTGACTCAGTAAGCTAGAGATGAGAGTCTTTTTACCTGCGTCCACAAGGAGCTACCCCATATTTGAGGTAACAACTCTCACACTGCAACTCTCAGGCTTCGAACTGTGAAACTTGATATCAACGCTACCATCTCTGAACAAACTGAGCTAAGCTGTGAAGTTCTCACTTTATTCAATCAAAAAAGGGTCGTCAATAATTCAAGTGATTAGATGCATTATTTGCAATTGATTCTCTCTTTATTGTGATTACCAACCCGCATTCAAACTCTAATCGATAGAACCAAATACAACTCTTTGATTCAGTTCGGTTCGGTCTAGGCCCCGTAAATTTTTTTAAGTTTTTATACATTACATTATATTTTGCTTAACAACTAAAAAATCATTACTAATTAGGATTTTCAAATTTTATTTAATTTGGATTTTGGGTCATGGCAAGAAATCCAGAACACCGAAATCTAAATTGAAAGCAAAAGAATACCAAAAAACCAATTTTTTTTAGAAAACCAAACCCGTTAGTGAACTCGACTGTCGAACTCATTTTAATTGAAAGCCATTAATCTCACCATTCAATAATATATGACGAGCACTAATCAATGAATAATTGAAGCATAATCATAGCGATAAAGTAAAAAAAAAAGGAAAAGAAAAAGAGAGAGACGTTGCTTTTATCGTAATGGCTCTATCTGTCTTCCCTTTAAAAGTCGTCTGCTGCTGCTATCCCCGGAGAAGCTGAGCTCAAAACTCAAAGAAGGAGAAGAAAATGGAGAAGAAGGGAGTTCTTGTGCGAGCTCGGACGTTGCTTCCTCTAATGGCTGTCTTGCTTGTCCTCACCAACTCTTGCATGGCTGCAACTCTTGCAAAGACCAACTCTTCCTACCGCTGCAATGGCGGCCTCGGCGGCTGCCTCCTTGCCGATGACTTTGATGTCGAATTCATGATGGATTCTCACTTTAGCCGGATTCTCGCCGGAGATGATCCACCTAAGCCAACAATTGGAGGAACCCGCAATCCACATGTTTCTCCCTGCGATACAGGGCCTGGATACAATTACAATGCATGTCAAGGACAGAAACACGCTGTTAAACAATGCGGTACATATAGCAGACCGCCATGTCCGTAACAGCAAAAAAGCTTGGCCTGTGCGAGGTTTCTCTCTCTTCAAATAAGCTGCTTCTCCCTGGTTTTTTTCTTCCTTATAACTTCGTGTCTTTCGGTGTGATGCTTTGCTAGAAATATGTCATCAGTAATTCCAAACCATTAGTCCATCTTGTCGCACATCAGGCTGAAGAACATTAGACGTGAGACTATTTCTAATCTTTACACGCTGGATTCAAGGTTGAAAGTGGATTAAGAGTAAAATGAATATCAATTAATAACTATTTGAATAATGATGGTAAGAAAATACGTGGTGAATATCAGTTCATCTTCTAAGAACCCAGCAAATGGTTATACGATGAGAAACACCCAAAACTCAGAGATTCCTCCAGGGCTTTTTTATTTTATTTTATTTTTTTTATTTTAGTCGATGTGTTCGATTACATTTGGCTCCCAAGAAAAAAAAAGTGTAGGATTAGAATTGAAGATGAAGTATACGGCCTGATTCAACCAACGCCATGATTCTGTTTGTCCCTGTTGGCCATCTGATCTTTTGAGCCGGCATTGAAACCAGATTCTACAGGTAAGGAACACGGCGGTGGTGCCGGCGGTGCAAACATGGGAATCCTCTGAGCAGGCAGTCCAAACAATGGAAGGTTTGAGCCGACCATCCCATGCACGGCTGCGCCTCCCATTGCCGGGAAATGCGGGGCTTGCATGGGAAACACCGGCCAATCTGACGAGCGGCCGTACGTCTCCCGCATTCCGATTCCAACGCCGGGCTGCGAGAAGTGAGCCATGCAAGATAGATTTCGTTGGAAGCCGAATGGTGACACCATGGATGGCATGTACATATTCGCTCCCATCGACATAAACTGCATGGAATATGGAAGAAAAACAAAAAAAAAACATGATTTCGATACTTGGTCTTGAAAAAATAGCGGATAGGTTTACCTGTACTTGGAATTGTAGGGTTTTGAGGTAGTCGATGGCCTCATCGAGCATTGAAGCCTTGTCCACTTTATTGCAGTTGGGAATAAGTTCCTGAAGAGCTCTCATTTTCTCGTTGATTCTATCTCTTCTTCTCTGCTTCCATAGACGCAAGAACAGCAAGTTAGATATTCTATATCCTTGGAGAATAATGATGTAGAATTAGGGTTTAAATTGATGGAGCTCTCACCCTTTCGGATAAATTATGGACTTCTGCAACTCGGGTTCGCCTGGCCACCCTTCCCTCTCTGCTGACAGCCCCTTTTTTCACCTCAAAACAATCTTCCATGTCCTGCAAAACCGACAACTTCTGGTCATATTTTGAAAGAAATGCATGACAAAGGTCTGTCAAATGAGGCTTGCCTCGCTATAAGATTCAGACTCTTCCGCTTCATGACTCTTTCTCTTTGCGCTTGGAACCTGTCGACCCGACATTCTCTCCCTTGCGTTGGCCGAACAAACGGAAGCAGCTATAGAAGGCTCTACTGCTTCTGTTTTTTCGACGCGTTGTTTATGGGTCTCCTCGTTCTTCAACAATTTCTTACTCCCGAGAGATTTAGGCTTCGATACAAGACTAGCAGCTTTGGAAGGTACTGCATGAGAACCCCTCGTCTTATCTTCGTCGGACAGACAACCAATCATGCTCTGCTTGTGAAACTGAGACTTCGCAAGAGCAACAGGCCGGGAGAAATGAGAGAAATTCATCAAAGCCGAGCTGTTACTGGGTAGAATTTGATTTGAATCCAAGGAAGAAGATGTAACCGGAAGAGCGTTGGTGCAGTCTGAAGCTTTGGGTCGAAAATGGAGAACATGGGCAGAGAGTAGCTCAGACGACGATGAACAGTAAGATGGGTCAGCACAAGATCTATCCAAAACCATCTGAGTATGGCGATGGATTCTATCAACGGGTGCAGAATTGTGATTGTTGGCACTAACGCCGGACGGCTCCGGAAGTAAATCCGAGCAGTGGACATTTTGAATGGGATAATTCAACCACGGCATGAGGTCGTCGTCGTGACTGAACGCCATTTCTGAAGAAGGAGCCGGTGCTTGAGCATCGCCGGCGGCGACAGAGTTTCCATATCCTACATCTCTCCGTCGCGCCTTCGGAGACTTGTCCTTTCTACCTCCACCGAATAGCCCTTGCATCAGAACTTGACCAATTTCCCACACCAGTTCCAAAAGCTCACTTCCAGGTCTGCATAAACAACATAGTTTAACAACGACACGAAGAAGAAGAAGAGATTCGAAGGAACAACGCTGGGCTTACGAAATCGATGTATCAGCAGTGACTGGTCGCCTTTTCTGTAGGCTGTAGTCAAACTTCCCTCTGATCATCCGATGCAACTCCGGCGAAAAAAAGGCATAGACAGGCGTCGGAGCTCCGGCAAGCAACTCGGACGTCCTCACCCTACCGATCAAATCAAACAAAACCAGGTAACATGTAACGAGAGAAATGGGTACTGAACGGAAAAAAGAGACGAAACCCACAATCTAAAACCGGGCAGTCTGTCTGTTTCAACCCACAGAAACCGCTAGCGGTTTCGTTGAATTTTGTCAGAGTAGGTCCACGAGCGGAGCCTCGATATAGGGTTTCTCAGTCTCTATTCTCTGTATCTCTTTCCAAGTCTGATCTGATCACTCTCTTACTCTACGTCATCCTCTCTCAGAGAGAATTAAAAATAAAAATTAGATTTTTAAATCGGACACCATAAACAAAAGTGGATAAGACTTATGATTCACGTACGCATGGCATGGCCAGCAGTCATGGAAAGACCTGAAAATTAGAAGACAGAGGCGTGGAAATCACGTGCAGCTGCGTGGAGCTTCACGTGATTTGGAGCCGGAAGTGGGACCAGGCACGACACGACACGGACAAGCGCGATGAAGAAAAACGAAAATCATTTGCAGATAACAAGGACACTTGAACTCGATAAAATATGCACAAGAAAAAGCTATAAATCAGCTTCTAATCCTCGTGATTACACTAAATTCATGATGATCCACCTAATTCTTGGTGTGAAGTGAAGCGCAAGCTCAAGAACGAGTAAAGAGAGAATAAAAACTCTAGCTTACGACAAGAAGAAAATGTCAGCTTGCACCTCTAAATTCTGGTTGAAAATGGAAAGGAGATTTTGTTTCATCCCTTGAACTGCCATTCCCTCCGACACATCGGGCAATGCGCCTGCGAGGTCTGAGAATTCACCCATCCGAGAATGCAATGAAGATGGAAGGCATGGTTGCACGCACCCCAAACTGCATAAGTTCATAAATGATTTTAGTAATCCTCGAGATTCAATGTGATTTTACATATAGATATGGTCTATTCTCATTTCTATGAAGCTCGGTGCCAGTTAAGGGGCAATCATCTCCAGGAAGCTTACAATCAGGAAAGAAACCATCAAAAGCCATTCTACAAATCCTTCGCGTCTCATCTTGAGCATCCCATGTCCAAGAAGCAACAGCATGCCACCTGCCATTCAGACAGAAGAATGTATCCGATGGAAATTCGCATTCATCTCAAGTCGAGCATAGCAAATTTTGAATAAAAGTCAACCAAGTCGAATGTAAATTTATGAAAAGGAAAATCTCAAGCAAGGTACACTAAAAGAGCAGAAAATCCACCCGAATGCAGAAGAGATTAGTTTATGAACTTAACTAACGGGAAGAGAATGACATACTCTGTTGAAAGGAAAGCAAGCATGCGGAAATATATCTGAGTCAAAGGAAAATCAATTGAACGAATAGCTTTTATTTCAAATTAAAAGAAAACCTTAGCACGGATTCTAGATACAATAACATACTAAACCCCGCAAACAAGCTAATCTGAAGTCTGATCCAATAAACTAATCTAAGGATCCTTTAAATTTGTGATAGGTTATTGGCTTCATGATAGGATACATGGAAAGCATTATCTTCATATGATTTTAAGCATAATTATTCGGGAGAGAAAACACAGCTCATTGTATCTGAATAATTTGAACTTCCTAATCAAATGACAATCAGTGCATAGAAAGATAGTTAGATCCAGAAACTACTTTAAAGAAATAGAAAAAATGCACAGATCAAGATCTGGAACCTGTTGGATTGAACCCTAACAGTAAACACTGGTGTTCATGGTTAGAATCGGCTTCCGCTTCTACCTTAGCTTCTCAGAGATCATGGTCCTTCCGTCACTCTCATTCTACGAAAATGAAACCGAACAATAAGAAAAAGATCGACACAAGAGAGATTCAAATTACCTTTATCGCTGGTTCGTTATGAGATGAATAATACGGGAAGGGGAGGCGACGGAGACATTAGCGCGGGCTTTCAGCACAAGCTATTCCGTCGGTCTGATTTTTAAATATTTCAAGGTTAATCATCATTTATAATATGCCACCAATTAGAAACTAACTATTTCGAAAAAAAATATTAAATAAGTGATCGAATTATCGAGTTTTTGATAATTCAGTCATCTAATTTTCAAAAATTAACAAACCAGCTTCACGTGCCGCCCTAACACAGGAACGGCCACATGTCACTTTCACTGTCACTTGCCGCTCAACGTTGATGTGTGACAGGTCGAGTAAACGCGATAAATTATTTATTTAAATTAATTATTTTTATTTAATTTTATTTTAATAAATATTATTTGAACGAATTATTTTCTAAGATTTATTATAATTTATTAGAATTGGGCCACCATTTCTCCATGATGCACAGTTAAATTTTCGAGTGAGTTGCTTTTATCTTTTCCTCATACATTTGCGGATCTCGATGACTAATTTTTTATGGTGATTTTATGGTGTCGACCGTCTACTAAATGGTCGACCGCAAATTAATACAAAGCATTTTATGGTGTCGACGGCATATGAAGTTATCGACCGTCAGTTCTCGACTCGTTTAGGCTCGACAGACTCAGATCGGCTCGCTCGTTTAGGCTCAAGCTAATTTTTTTTGAAAAAAATTCGACTGAGCCGGCTCGAATAGGCTCGACATGCTCGGCTCGTTCGGCTCGACTCTAATTTTGAGTTTGAATTTATGGTCACAACGGGGAAGAAAAAACCGCTGATCTCGTGCAATAGCCCTAGACTGAAATAATTTACAAAACAATAAATATGATTGTCGAATAATCAAATATGACAAATCCCGTTTGAAAAAAGTTGCAAGCACACCAAAGCAACGTATCATATTCTACAACACCTAAAAATAATTCAAGCATAAAGTCGTAATATTAGCTGCATTCATACTTATTACTTCACAATAGTCGATAAGTCCCGAGTTCGACACGAGTTTTCTTTAAAACCATCCCCACGGGGACTACGTGGCTTCCGCAAAACCCAGCCGGAGACTTCCAAAGTCGAAAACAGTATGATACGCTCCCGTGAACACATCACCCAGAATCCTGCAGTAATCCGTTCCCGATCTTTAAGTGTCATATTTACACTCTAATTACATTTTAAGAGTACAGCGTGACACTTGTTCGTTAATTGATTCGTATAATCTATTATTTAAAGTTATACCATGATTAAAAAGACGAGTTACGCGCAAGAATCTCAAATGTAACATTACTCCTAATTAAAATATTGTAGAGTGGTAGGGTACCACAGAGGGCCTCGAGGAGGAGGCACGTCGAAAGCCATGAATCCGCTTATGCAGATTTCGGCGATGCCTTGTCCGGTTTTCAAAATATACTGTGAAAGCGGCAGCCAAAAACCATTAAATCACAAGATAAGTTGTTTGTTAAGTTTCCAATTAAAGCTGAAATCTGACCTGCTCTGGAGTGAGAGTGAAACTCGTATTTCCGATGCTGAACGTGATGCTTGGCAAGTCTGAAATGTTATTGCAGTCGACAACGGATTCTCCGGACGGATAGGGTAAGCTTTCGCATAGCTGACGAAATTGAAAAGCTAAGTCTTTATTACAAATCCATGAGAGGCTTATGCATCGGTTCTTAAAGTAAGATTATGAGCAATATTAGATTTAACTTCTTAACATACTCTCTTATTCTACTCGTTGACATGTCAAGCTCTAATTCGTTCTTAAGCTGTAATGTTATTGCAGTCGACAACGGATTCTCCGAACGGAGAGGGTAA
The DNA here is from genome assembly GCA_003255005.1 of Begonia fuchsioides. NCBI lineage: Eukaryota > Viridiplantae > Streptophyta > Magnoliopsida > Cucurbitales > Begoniaceae > Begonia > Begonia fuchsioides. Next base: position 248,803 of record QAOC01053662.1, on the reverse strand, counting down.
GCTTTCGCATAGCTGACGAAATTGAAAAGCTAAGTCTTTATTACAAATCCATGAGAAGCTTATGCATTGGTTCTTAAGTAAGATTATGAGCAATACTAGGTTTAACTTCTTAAGATACTCTCTTATTATATTTGCTTGCCATGTCGAGCTGTAATTAATTTTATTAAAGTACATTTAATATATTATAATTAAACAAATTATTGTATCAATTACAGCTCGACATGTCAGATTCTTTGTTAATAATGTTTGTTAAGAAAATAAACCTAGCATTACCTTAAGATTATACCTCATTCACATATTTGAAAACGCTCTCTTTAGTCAAATCGCGTTCAAGTTGATTTTGGATCCAAAGGACAGCTGCCTCGCAAGCAATGCATACAGCATCATCATTAACCGACACAGCCTCCTCGACGACCGTTTTAATGCCCATACTGCAAATAATCGTTGCAAAATTAAGCCTCCCGAACGTTTGACAGGAAAAAAGAAAGATCGAATAGAACCCGAAAAGAAAAGGAACCAATGTAATTTGCATACTTAGCTCTTGAAGATGAGCATAGACTCAGAGAGGAACATACTTTGCCCGGCTCCACCTGAAGTTCATCAATATGTTATTACTCGAATACGAGATTGAATTAGAAATACGAGAGCAATGAAATGAAATCTCACGTCCGAAACTAAGAGATCCCAGATTTCATCTCCATACTCAGTGATAACTTGTTTACATTCTGTGCTAACCACACCTTCTGCTCCAATGGCGTGGTTTATTTGGGTCACCACTGGCTGAAATTCAAATGAATTTAAATAGAAAGAATTATAACACAAAAAAGAAAAAGAACAAGTGAATATTCTACAGCAGCTACTCTTACAGTTGGACCAGCAAGTAAGGATGTTCCTGAATCAACTATGACAGCACACCCTCCCTTACAAATACCTGAAAGCATTGGGATTTCATCTTTAGTTGTTGAATAAGTTGTCTGCATCAAAGCTCTTAAACTCGATCTTATGATTTTATTTTTATGAGATCAGCAAAATCACCTGTTGAAAGGTTTCCAATAAGAAAATCACCCATCTCGAACTGGAAATTAAAAAAGAAAGGGTAAGTAAAGGCCATATGGAGAAGGAAAAAAAGCAAATTGAAGAAAATATTCATGCTCACTTGCCAATACCCCTTCTCAGTGACAGGCACATAAGTATGGTTCCCTTTGAAATGCTTCGGATCGACTCCGCCGAAAACTAGTTCACCTCCTTCCGTCGAAGACTGATCTCGGTTGAGCCAAAAGAAGAAGACTTCCTCTTTCACAAGTCCTTGATCCACCATGTTGTACCTACACTCTCTCAGCCCCAGAATTATCAGCTATTTCAATCATAATTCAGCAGTCATGGACAGTATATGATATATACCAGACAGGCACAACATTGTCCACTGAGAGTTCCTCGAATCCAAGCCCCAATATTCCGTCAAACTTTGAAATGGCAAACGTCAGACTGCCTTCTCGCGTAGCCTCAATGAACACCTGAGAAATTAATAATTTCAGCATTTGGGGTTGGTTTAGAAAACCCAAAGCCGACAACCCTTTCAAGATTAACCTACTTGATCTTTGATGACAAGATCTCCGATTTCCACATTGTCTTGACTAAAAAAGCCAGATATAGATCCAGATCCATAGTTTATTTCACATCATTTGCCTGAATTCATAATTAACCACGTGTGAGATCATGATCCATAACAATAGCTCATTCCACATAGATAAAAAAAACCAAAAATTCGCATTACCAATCTTGTTGTAGGTGGTGGACTGCTTTGATGAGTACCGAGAATGAAGATAGCAGGCTATCTAGAGGAAACCAGAAGTTTACTAGTGAAATTATGCTATAGAACAGAGAATATAAGCGAAAACCAGTAGTCTTCTGAAGCACAACTTACAGAAAAGTAACACTTAGCCGAAGGGACCCAAAGATTAGAACTTCCGGTGTCGAATATGACAGTGAAATTTTGGGGAGGCGTCCCAATACCAATCTCTCCGTAGTATTGAGCATCCAAGTAGTTTTTCAAAGGTATTATATCTTCCTCTCCGCTACCCAAATTATACTTGTAATTATAGTTCATGCCTTTCAAACCAACACCACCATTTCTAGCAATTTTAGCAGCCTTTATACTGTTCATATCAAGGATTTTCTTTTCCAACCCGATCTTGACTAGATCACTCGAAGAAGCTTGAAGGGCATAGAATATTAAATCCCAGAAACACAACGCCACCCAGAAAGGTTTGATTTCCATATTCAGTCTCTGAGGAGGAAAAAAATTTAAGATAAATTATAGGGTATACAACAGAAAGGAATAAAAGTTCAAACCTGAAACAAACCTTGGTAAGCCAAAACGATGACAAGCTTCAAAGAAAGAGTGTTTATTATGAGGACATGGAGGCAATTTATGGCGGAGAATGGGTGGCAGTAAGCAGCTTTATTTTCATAATCATTATCGCACTTGTCATCTATCACATTATTCGTATTTATGAACGTAGGTTGATTAACTGAACTCTACCAATTCCTTGATTCTCGTCTCTTTGCCGTACAACATTTCTGGCCTTCATCGCAGTGCACGAAGCTTCCTAAGGATTTTGTCGCCGCTAATTATTGATCACTAGAAGACAAGAACGTCGCTTCTACATTATTTTCCAAAACAAAAGCGCGGATCTTTCCTCACACATACCCTTGAAATTAACTATAAGCTACTCAGCCTTGTCTAACACTAGCTTCGTATGTTTGAGATTTGGGATATTAGCCATTAGGACATGAATTGCATACTACTTGGGATTCAAAAAATGGTTAAAGTTACAAGATTGGGCTTTAAGCACACCGGGAAAAGCTATTATATGGCAGGGATTCCGGCAAAATGACTTGCTACACGAATATGGTCACGGATTGGCCTCGAAAGTGCTTGGATTGGCCGGCGGGATTATAGTGCTACGTTTGATTTTTCAAACGATATTATTTTGGAGGAAGAGGATGAAGATATAGATCAAAATTGAATAGACATTAGAATAGAGAGTTTGCCCACAAAACATGCTTGTCATTATGACAAAATAGTTGTCTTAGAGTTCTCGTCTTCTCGAAAGAGTTTCACGGAACTCTCGTTCGATCAGAGCTCAACAAAGAATAATTTTATGTCAGCAAATAAACATTATGTATGAAATAAACTCTGATCTTACAAGTAGAAATTAGTACCTCGGACCAAAAGGAATGTCAAGACCTTGCTACACTTAGGGGTAGACACGGTTTGGGTTGGGTCGTGTTCTTACCCGACCGACCCAACCCAAATGAGTTTTGGGTTAAAAGAAAAACCCAAAACCCGACCTAAATAAAAAAAAAATATTTCAACCCAAACCAAACGGTTTCTGTTTGAGTTGGGTTAGTTTGGTTCACATATCAAACTAAAAAAATTAAAGGTGTAAATAAATTGTAACGATCACTAATAATTGTTATTTTCGATGTGCAAAGTGCCGACTGCAACTACAAAGTGTCGACTGCGTCACTTTTAAAGTTACAAAATAGAGACGGAAACCCTAATCTCAAATAAAACTTCTCGACTCTGAGATTTAGCTCCTACGATACTGCCCTGCCTCAGCGCTTCAATTCCTGGTAATTGATCTACTTCTCTATTATCTTTTAGAGCTCTAAGATTTTCCTGTCACATCTCTACTATATGAGAAAAATCATCTAACTTGTGCCAAAATCATGACATCTTCATCTAATTCCCGCTCTAAAAAAAAAAGGTAGAAAGTGACTTCGAATAGTGACATACCGACCACAATCGAAGTGTTTGATAAACATTTGTTTGCAAACATAAAGTCTAAAAATGCTTATCAGTCTGACTTTCAATATAAGTCGATCATTCTTAGTCATCTTTTTGAAGAACATTATCTTACTGGATTAGACATCTACAATTTGTTAAATCGTATAGGATTAGCCACTCTGTTTTAATTTCCCAATTCATATTTTGAAAATGCAATTAGATTATTCTATGCAAATTTCTCATATTTTGTCTAACTCCTTCAAATAACAAGTTATGTGTATGACAAACACATAACGCTTAATTCTCGCAAAATAAATGATCTACTGAAATACAGAGACAATGAACGTGTAGTCTGCTACTATGAGTCATTTGTCAAGATCTAAAGCACAATAATCATTAACACTTTCCAAAGGCCAACAACAGCCAACAAATTAGTTTAACACATTTAGACTTTCAAAAGCATATGGAAACAACATACTGCTTTAGTTTAACACAATAATGAATAATCATTAACACTATCCAATGGCAAAGACCAACAACAACAAACAACGAATTGTTAAACCTAGAGCATATGGATTTCATTATTAGCGCCACAATGTATAACTAAACAACCAATAATCATTACAGTGAGTTTAGAGCGAATCGGCAATCTAATTTTGAAAATCGGCAGTCTGAAATCGTCGAACAGAACAGAACCAATTCGACAATCTGAAGTCGGAACGAAAGCAGCAGTGCACTCCGCACTCAGTCGGTCGAGTACTGAATCTTATTTCAATCTCTACGGCGAGCAATAGCAGGATGTAGGGCTGAAGGCGAACAAAATTGAAAATACGAAATTATGGCAGATATCGGTTTAAACGGTTTGGTTTGGGTTTTCAACAAAAATTGAAAACTAAACCGAACCAAGAGAGCAACAAATTAACCCGACCCAAAATTGATTGTTTGAACCAAAGTTCGATCCAAATTTGACCCAAACCGTTTGGGTTGATTCGGGTTTTCGGGTTGGTTCGGGCTGCCCATCCCTAGCTACACTGTAGGGAGCAACAGCCTAACTCAGCTGGTATACTTCCAGTTTCCATATTTCCCAAATTAAGCAGTTGAAGTTCATTCCACGTTCTGATCAATCGTGGCCTGAAACTAGTCTCAAAACAGGGCTTCAAGAAAGGGCTTCTGCAAGTATGCTACTAATATTGTCTTGCTTAGTTGAATCATTACTAGACACCCTTCTTTCTGTTTCCATTCCTTCTGTAAATCCTATCAAAGATCCATGAGTGACCTTATTTGGCACCCAACCCTTTTCCAACATCAAATCCAGTATTCGATCGGCCTTGTCTTTCTTGCCCTCCCCCAACAGGCCAGTTACGAGTAAATCATAAGTGGAAGGGTCCAGAATTTCTTCATTTGACAGCATTTGATAAATCCTGATAAAAATCCTATGCAACTGACCCCGGTTGGCTATCCTTAGCAACAGATGATTTAGTGTTTCCGAATCAGGAACAAAACCCTCTGCCATCATCTTATTCAAAAACACTATTACATCCTCTACTTGATCTTGTGCACTTAGGCATTCTAATATAATGCAATATGTCTCCAAATTAAGAATTATGCCTTTAACTAGCATCTGGGAAAGAATTATTAATAATTCTTTTACCCGCCCAGATTTCGACAACCCACTCATTATACTTTGGTAACTCTCCAATGTGCAAGAAGTACCAGAAGAACATGCCATGTGGAGCATTTTGATTGCTCCGACCATTTCACCTGCATCACAGATTCCTTTGATCAATATACCAAATGAAGATGCGCGGAGAGAGTGTCGCTTCTCGGAAATATAGCAAAACACTTTCACAGCATCCAATATTCTTTTCCCAAGGCAAAGGCCTTCAACGAGCACAGAGTAAGCTTCTGAACTTAGAATCCAGCATCTAGAACAAGCCCTGTGGAATAACTGCAGAGCATTTTCATAGTTGCTTGATTTACAGTTGCCAATAATAAGAATCGAGTAAGTGTCATTGTCCAGAACAAATGACAATAAAATCATCCTACCAAGAAATTCAGATGCCTTTTTGGGTCCTGCTCTCTCGGTGAGATGTCGAAGGAGAATGTTCCAAGAATAAATGTCATCTATATTTCTCTCTGACATTTCGTTAAGGACATGTTTTGCCACAAGAAACTTACCAGCATTGCAGCAACCTTCGAGCAATGAATTGTAAGGAGAAGTCTCGAGCATACATTTTTCTTCCAGAAATGATGAAGCTTCGTCTATCTTCCTCATTTTACAAAGGGCCTCTGTTATGTTTACGAACAGAATAGTTCTCGGAGCTACCCCAGTTTCTATCATCTCCTCAAGAACAATTATGGCATCGGTGGAAAGAAGATTCCTGCATAAGCACTGAATCAAAGCTTCAAAAACAAAATAATCAGGGACAAGAAGAGAAGCTCTCATCATCCTAAACAAGCTCATTCCTTCCTCTGGTTTATCTTCCCTGCAGAGTAAAGGTATCACGCGATTATAAAAACTAGGCTCTGGTCGACAACCGATCCTAAGCATGACACCTAAAACAACAATGGCTTCGTCCACTCGATCTTCGTCAACAAGGCCTTTTACAAGTATTTCAAAGGTTTTACTGTTAGGAGTGCACCCTTTCTCCTTCATTTTCCAGAACTGGTTCATGCCAACGTTAACACGACGTTCTTCCAACAAAACCTGTAATAGATAATTCAAGGTGTCAACATTTGGTAACGCCCCAGCTTTCACCATCTCTTTGTAAACAAATACAAACTCTTGGAGAGGTCTCTTTTTCTCCACGAGAGCAGATAATACAGCGTTAAACGTCTCCACAGAGGGCTTTAGACCACCCAGGTTCATGTTTACAAGAACCCTAATAGCCTCGCTTAGCCGGCTGTGAGTAACCAATGTTTGAACCAATGACATAAGAAGCTCTTCAATGCCCGGCCGTCGACGCTTTACGAGAATAGAAACTAACTCCTCCATTTCTTCGATTTTTCCGTCCAAACCTTGCTTCAAGATAGCATGATCGTCGGCGGAGGGGAACTGGGGAAGCCCCTTTTGGAAGGCAGTCCACTTCGAATCTTTGATTTCGGAGTTCAAATCAGTCAAACCGTCCGCCGCCTCAGCTCTGTATTCGGAAACAACCTTACTCTTCGAAGAGAGCGTACTTTCTTCAACGCCATTAGCCGATGAAAGCGAAGAAATGCACGACGCGGTCAGTTTAAACCATCTGGGTAATCTTTTCGGAAAGATCAAAGATGCCAATTTTACAGCCATTTTCGGTGTATGCGGAAGGCGCCCGCATAGTTTTGGGGAAAAAGAGATTTCAGTACTGAAAAGTGAGAATCGAGAAAGCAAAGCAGATTACCTAAAATGGGGATTTGGAGAAATTGTTGCAGGAGCGTTCCACGGTCTGAAAATGTAAGAAAACGTAGAAGACGCCGATCGGACATCCAGTAGGTCATTTTACTACTGAAACTTCATTTTGCATCCACCAATTCACAATTAACTAAATCCATGTTCATCAAATGCTTCAAATTTCAAACTTTCTAGTTTCTACTCACCCATTCATGGAGAATCCAAATTTAAACGACCACTGGTGTCGGATTAAATACAAACAAAAATATCAAGTGGCAACAACTTCTACTCCCTGAATTTAAAGATTGTTCAAAAGCAGTACAATTGCATATGTCACCGAGAGTTGAATGAATCCAAGACTTCTTCATTTTCAGTCACAAAAAAAAACACAATAAGAAAAAAAAATATTTCTTCATGCTTTCAGGGTCTTGGCCTTCCAATACCCCAAGCTAAGATCACTTTGTTGCAGCCATTGCCCCACAAAACTGCAGTCCAGCTTCACCAAATAGTCATTCATGTTCTTCCTTTCATAACCCCAAATCTGAATCTAGCTTTTCCACAAGATTCAATGAACTGCACTTTCAAAATCTTCACTGATTCACAAATCGGCCGATGCATGAAAATTAACCTTGATAAAGTGTTGTGGAACAAAGGCTATATATTCAACTCCATGACATGTAAGATAACTACTAAAATGTGCATGTAGAAACCCTCCATTGCATGCAATAGCTTCGTACTCTGTTATTCCTAAACTGTTTCGCCAGACTTCACTTGGATCTCAGTTTCCTAAACTTCCAGAGTTAGTTGCAATGAGTTCTTGTTTCCGTCTCTTTACTAATTCGACTTAACTAATAATTCTTTCATTAAGGAGAAAATTCTTCTAGCTTCTTCTTCTTCTTTTTTTCAGTATCATTCAAAGGTTTTTCATTTTTTTTTCAGTATCATTCAGGGGCTGAAAAACCAGAGCCCCAAGGTTGATCTGGTTTTAAGCGAGACTAATTTTTAGTGGCTGCCATCCTGAGTGATGATGGACAATCCACTTCTTCACTGTTATTACTATATTCAGAATCTGAAATATTTTACCCAAAATAACCTCTTTCAAGCACATGCTCTTCAAAATTGTGCCTGCTTCATACCTACTCAACATAAAAGAAAGAACCCAACTCAGAATCAGAAGAATTGGCTAAATGAAATGGATTGAAGAAAAGCAAAATTGCTCTACCTGCACTGCGAAGCCATTATGGAAATTTGTCCAGCAGATGATGTTAGAAACTGTTGGACTCTATTCCATATATCTGTGGAAAACTGATTGGTGTGTCCACTCAATTGGTTTACACATTTCCATAGTCCCTCGTTCTTACCTATATACAACTGCATTCCACCTTGATTGTTCATCACAACCATTTGATATTTAACTGCGCTTTTCAGGGCTTTCTTTATATTAATCTGTTGTTGCTTGGGTTCTCCAAACCTTATGCAATCAGCTATATTTGCTTCAGTTGGCATTATCTTTTCATTTTTCAGGGTGTGCAACGCACATAAGATAATTCCTATATGCCCTTGTACAGTCGAAGAAGGTTCTGGACAACCTGCGGATCCCCATTGGATATTGTTAGACAAGCTAGACGAACTTGCAGCTTCTGCTGATATGGATGAAAAATCCATACATCGAGTGTTCCAATTGGCATTCAAATTATCTTCAGAATACGAATGCTGGATTGGGATCCCCTTCTTTGAGTCACCTGAGTTCATAGAATTTGGTAAGATGTTTGTAAAATTGTAACATTGTACTCCATTTTGAGGCGGATCACTTTGGACATGATTGGTGCTGCTAAAAGAACCTGAGATATTCAAACTACTTAAATCAGGCACACTAGTAAGAGAACCTGATGAAAAGCCAGGTCTAGGAGGCATTGGAGCAATGGAGTGAAGATTAGATGGTTGATACATATTTGAAGGTGAGTTTCCAGGTTGTAATGAATGGATGTCAGGCCTTATAGAATAGGGAGCGGAATTCTGGTAGCTGGTCTGAGGATTATTGATGTTGCTCCTCGAAAGATCATGACTCAAAGGCGGAAAGTGTGTTGGAGGCCGGCTCATAGCGGGGGCATTCAAAGACGAATTAACAAGTTGGAGAGGATTGACAGTGCCTTGATTGTCTTCACTCTCGATTGGGAATTTTTTGGGTCTTACTACACTTGGTTGACTAAAGTTTCTCCTAGGTATTTTACCCTTAAAATTAGGAGATTGTTTTCCTGTTTTAAGGTCTTGAAAATGGGGACCGCCCATTGGTTGATCAATTAGAGAGACAATGGCGATAGGACAAGGTGGACTTGGCAAGGGATCAGAAGTCGGGATGGAGCTAATATTAACAAGTTGCTGTACTTCAGAGGCTGTTTGTGGTGGCCCTCCGACAACAAGACTGGTCCATAGCCATACGATCTTGGCAGCTTTAAGGAGAGGTACAGAAGCTTTAAGCGGTTGTGCTAGAAGGATATTGTATCTTCTCATGCCCAACTGGTGAAGAGCATTAGAGAAATCTCGATCCCCAGATATCAAAAGATAGTTTGCTGGAGAAGGATTGTCCACAGCCCAAAGTAGCATGTCTACAAGAATCTTCTTGTCACTTGCATCTTTGACACCTTTTTTAGATCACATTTTACAAATTAAAAAGTTAAGATTCATGATTCCAGTTAGAATGGCAGAGTTAACAAAACCCAGAAAATTAAATCAATAATGAGCCATCGCCAACAGAGGAGAGAACAAAAGCATCATCTAGTGAAACTTTTTGATACATAATCGATAATCAATCGAAGATTTATGCAATTCTAAGTGAAAAGAGGATAATGTCAAGAACGGAAGTATGTGATTAGGTTAAGCAAAATCGAATAGAGAAACGCAAACCATAAAAAAGGAAAATTTGAAGTACCGGAAGGGACGTGGTTGAGGGAAACTCCGGTGGAGGAAAGCGCTTGCTGGACGGAGTGAGGGATGAGAGTGGTATCCCCATAGGCAGAGATAGAGAGAGGACCGCAATAATTGAGGTTAGCGAGGGCAGAGCTAACATTCTGAGCAATGCTATGGGCGTCGCAGCCCTTGGGCACCTGACAGTTCTCGATGTCCCACCAAACAGACGTCTTCGCCTTCCCATACAGCGCTTCTGCTCCACCCCCACCACTGGCCATACTTACACCGCCCGAATTTACACGACGATCGTGGAGAAACAAGAACAGATTTTCAGATTTCAGAATCTCGCAGTGCTTCCATGGAGATCGAAAGAGGAGTGAAGTAATAGGGAGTCGGGCCGTGGTAGACTGACCGGCGGGGGCAGTAGAGAATTAGGTCACATATCGATTTAAACGGTTTGGTTTGAATTTTTTAACAAAAACTGAAAACCAAACCGAACCAAGAGACCAACAAATTAACCCGACCAAAAATTGATTGTTCCCGATCCAAATTCGACGCAAACCGTTTGGGTTGGTTCGGGTTTTCGGGTTGGTTCGAGCTGCCCACCCCTAGCTACACTGTAGGGAGCAACAGCCTAACTCAGCTGGTATACTTTCATTTCCATATTTCCCAAATTAAGCAGTTGAAGTTCATTCCACGTTCTGATCAATCGTGGCCTGAAACTAGTCTCAAAACAGGGCTTCAAGAAAGGGCTTCTGCAAGTATGCTACTAATATTGTCTTGCTTAATTGAGTCATTACTAGACACCCTTCTTTCTGTTTCCATTCCTTCTGTAAAGCCTATCAAAGATCCATGAGTGACGTTATTTGGCACCCAACCCTTTTCCAACATCAAATCCAGTATTCGATCGGCCTTGTCTTTCTTGCCCTCCCCCAACAGGCCAGTTACGAGTAAATCATAAGTGGCAGGGTCCAGAATTTTTTCATTTGACAGCATTTGATAAATCCTGATAAAAATCCTATGCAACTGACCCCGGTTGGCTATCCTTAGCAACAGATGATTTAGTGTTTCCGAATCAGGAACAAAACCCTCTGCCATCATCTTATTCAAAAACACTATTACATCCTCTACTTGATCTTGTGCACTTAGGCATTCTAATATAATGCAATATGTCTCCAAATTAAGAATTATGCCTTTAACTAGCATTTGGGAAAAAATTATTAATAATTCTTTTACCCGCCCAGATTTCGACAACCCACTCATGATACTTTGGTAACTCTCCAATGTGCAACAAGTACCAGAAGAATATGCCATGTGGAGCATTTTGATTGCTCCGACCATTTCACCTGCATCACAGATTCCTTTGATCAATATACCAAATGAAGATGAGCGGAGAGAGTGTCGCTTCTCGGAAATATAGCAAAACACTTTCACAGCATCCAATATTCTTTTCCCAAGGCAAAGGCCTTCAACGAGCACAGAGTAAGCTTCTGAACTTAGAATCCAGCATCTAGAACAAGCCCTGTGGAATAACTGCAGAGCATTTTCATAGTTGCTTGATTTACAGTTGCCAATAATAAGAATCGAGTAAGTGTCATTGTCCAGCACAAATGACAATAAAATCATCCTACCAAGAAATTCAGATGCCTTTTTGGGTCCTGCTCTCTCGGTGAGATGTCGGAGGAGAATGTTCCAAGAATAAATGTCATCTATATTTCTCTCTGACATTTCGTTAAGGACATTTTTTGCCACAAGAAACTTGCCAGCATTGCAGCAACCTTCGAGCAATGAACTGTAAGGAGAAGTCTCGAGCATACATTTTTCTTCCAGAAATGATAAAGCTTCGTCTATCTTCCTCATTTTACAAAGGGCCTCTGTTATGTTTACGAACAGAATAGTTCTCGGAGCTACCCCACTTTCTATCATCTCCTCAAGAACAATTGTGGCATCGGTGGAAAGAAGATTCCTGCATAAGCACTGAATCAAAGCTTCAAAAACAAAATAATCAGGGACAAGAAGAGAAGCTCTCATCATCCTAAACAAGCTCATTCCTTCCTCTGGTTTATCTTCCCTGCATAGTAAAGGTATCACGCGATTATAAAAACTAGGCTCTGGTCGGCAACCGATCCTAAGCATGACACCAAAAACAACAATGGCTTCGTCTACTCGATCTTCGTCAACAAGGCCTTTTACAAGTATTTCAAAGGTTTTACTGTTAGGAGTACACCCTTTCTCCTTCATTTTCCAGAACTGGTTCATGGCAACGTTAACACGATGTTCTTCCAACAAAACCTGTAATAGATAATTCAAGGTGTCAACATTTGGTAACGCCCCAGCTTTCACCATCTCTTTGTAAACAAATACAAACTCTTGGAGAGGTCTCTTTTTCTCCACGAGAGCAGATAATACAGCGTTAAACGTCTCCACAGAGGGCTTTAGACCACCCAGGTTCATGTTTACGAGAACCCTAATAGCCTCGCTTAGCCGGCCGTGGGTAACCAATGTTTGAACCAATGACATAAGAAGCTCTTCAATGCCCGGCCGTCGACGCTTTACGAGAATAGAAACTAACTCCTCCATTTCTTCGATTTTTCCGTCCAAACCTTGCTTCAAGATAGCATGAACGTCGGCGGAGGGGAAGTGGGGAAGCCCCTTTTCGAAGGCAGTCCACTTCGAATCTTTGATTTCGGAGTTCAAATCAGTCAAACCGTCCGCCGCCTCAGCTCTGTATTCGAAAACAACCTTACCCTTCGAAGAGAGCGTACTTTCTTCAACGCCATTAGCCGATGAAAGCGAAGAAATGCACGACGCGGTCAGTCTAAACCATCTGGGTAATCTTTTCGGAAAGATCAAAGATGCCATTTTCGGTGTATGCGGACGGCGCCCGCATAGTTTTGGGGAAAATGAGATTTCAGTACTGAGAAGTGAGAATCGAGAAAGCAAAGCAGATTACCTAAAATGGGGATTTGGAGAAATTGTTGCAGGAGCGTTCCACGGTCTGAAAATGTAAGAAAACGTAGAAGACGACGATCGGACATCCATTCCAGTAGGTCAATTTACTACTGAAACTTCATTTTGCATCCACACAATTCACAATTAACTAAATCCATGTTCATCAAATGCTTCAAATGTCAAACTTTCTACTCACTCATTCATGGAGAATCCAAATTTAAACGACCACTGGTGTCGGATTAAATACAAACAAAAATATCAAGTGGCAACAACTTCTACTCCCTGAATTTAAAGATTGTTCAAAAGCAGTACAATTGCATATGTCACCGAGAGTTGAATGAATCCAAGACTTCTTCATTTTCAGTCACAAAAAAAAACACAATAAGAAAAAAAAATATTTCTTCATGCTTTCAGGGTCTTGGCCTTCCAATACCCCAAGCTAAGATCACTTTGTTGCAGCCATTGCCCCACAAAACTGCAGTCCAGCTTCACCAAATAGTCATTCATGTTCTTCCTTTCATAACCCCAAATCTGAATCTAGCTTTTCCACAAGATTCAATCAACTGCACTTTCAAAATCTTCACCGATTCACAAATCGGCCGATGCATGAAAATTAACCTTGATAAAGTTTTGTGGAACAAAGGCTATATATTCAACTCCATGACCTGTAAGACAACTACTAAAATGTGCATGTAGAAACCCTCCATTGCATGCAATAGCTTCGTACTCTGTTATTCCAAAACCTGTTTCGCCAGACTTGACTTGGATCTCAGTTTCCTAAACTTCCAGAGTTAGTTGCAATGAGTTCTTGTTTCCGTCTCTTTACTAATTCCACTTAACTAATAATACTTTCATTTTCTAGCTTCTTCTTCTTTTTTTTTCAGTATCATTCAAAGGTTTTTCTTTTTTTTTTTCAGTATCATTCAGGGGCTGAAAAACCATAGCCCCAAGGTTGATCTGGTTTTAAGCGAGACTAATTTTTAGTGGCTGCCATCCTGAGTGATGATGGACAATCCACTTCTTCACTGTTATTACCATATTCAGAATCTGAAATATTTCACCCAAAACAACCTCTTTCAAGCACATGCTCTTCAAAATTGTGCCTGCTTCATACCTACTCAACATAAAAGAAAGAACCCAACTCAGAAATCAGAAGAATTGGCTAAATGAAATGGATTGAAGAAAAGCGAAATTGCTCTACCTGCACTGCGAAGCCATTATGGAAGTTTGCCCAGCAGATGATGTTAGAAACTGTTGGACTCTATTCCATATATCTGTGGAAAACTGAATGGTGTTTCCACCCAATGGGTTTACACATTTCCATAGTCCCTCGTTCTTACCTATATACAACTGCAGTGCTCCTAGATTCTGCATCACAACCATTTGATTTTCAATGGCACATTTCAGGGCTTTCTTTATATCAATCTGTTGATGTTTGGGTTCTCCAAACCTTATGCAATCAGCTACATTTGCTTCAGTTGGCATTATCTTTTCATTTTTCAGGGTGTGCAACGCACATAAGATAATTCCTATATGCCCTTGTACAGTCAAAGAAGGTTTTGGACAACCTGCGGATCCCAATGGGATATTGTTAGACAAGCTAGACGAACTTGCAGCTTCTGCTGATATGGATAAAAAGTCCATACATCGAGTGTTCCAATTGGCATTCAAATTATCTTCAGAATATGAATGCTGGATTGGGATCCCCTTCTTTGAGTCACTTGAGTTCATAGAATTTGGTAAGATGTTTGTAAAATTGTAACACTGTTCTCCATTTTGAAGCCAATCACTTTGGACATGATCGGTGCTGCTAAAAGAACCCGAGATATTCAAACTACTTAAATCAGGCACACTAGAAAGAGAACCTGATAAAAAGCCAGGTCTAGGAGGCATTGGAGCAATGGAGTGAAGATTAGATGATTGATACATATTTGAAGGTGAGTTTCCAAGTTGTAATGAATGGATGTCAGGCCTTATAGAATAGGGAGCTGAATTCTGGTAGCTGGTCTGAGGATTATTGATGTTGCTCCTTGAAAGATCATGACTGAAAGGCGGAAAGTGTGTTGGAGGCCGACTCATAGCGGGGGCATTCAAAGACGAATTAACAAGTTGGAGAGGATTGACAGTGCCTTGATTGTCTTGAGTCTCGATCGGAAATTTTTTGGGTCTTACTACACTTGGTTGACTAAAGTTTCTCCTAGGTATTTTACCCTTAAAATTAGGAGATTGTTTTCCTGTTTTAAGGTCTTGAAAATGGGGACCGCCCATTGGTTGATGAATTAGAGAGGCAATGGCGATAGGACAAGGTGGACTGGGCAAGGTATCAGAAGTCGGGATGGAGCTAATATTAACAAGTTGTTGTACTTCAGAGGCTGTTTGTGGTGGCCCTCCGACAACAAGACTGGTCCATAGCCATACGATCTTGGCAGCTTTAAGGAGAGGTACAGATGCTTTAAGTGGTTGTGCTAGAAGGATATTGTATCTTCTCATGCCCAACTGGTGAAGAGCATTAGAGAAATCTCGATCCCCAGATATCAAAAGATAGTTTGCTGGAGAAGGATTGTCCACAGCCCAAAGTAGCATGTCTACAAGAATCTTCTTGTCACTTGCATCTTTAACACCTTTTTGAGATCACATTTTACAAATTAAAAAGTTAAGATTCATGATTCCAGTTAGAATGGCAGAGTTAACAAAACCCAGAAAATTAAATCAATAATGAGCCATCGCCAACAGAGGAGTGAAAAAAAACATCATCTAGTGAAACTTTTTTTTATACATAATAGATAATCAATCGAAGATTTATGCAATTCTAAGTGAAAAGAGGATAATGTCGAGAACGGAAGTATGTGATTAGGTTAAGCAAAATCGAATAGAGAAACGCAAACCATAAACAAGGAAAATTTGAAGTACCGGAAGGGACGTGGTTGAGGGAAACTCCGGTGGAGGAAAGCGCTTGCTGGACGGAGTGAGGGATGCGAGTGGTATCCCCATAGGCAGAGATAGAGAGAGGACCGCAATAATTGAGGTTAGCGAGGGCAGAGCTAACATTCTGAGCAATGCTATGGGCGTCGCAGCCCTTGGGCACCTGACAATTCTCTATGTCCCACCAAACAGACGTCTTCGCCTTCCCATACAGCGCTTCTGCTCCACCCCCACCACTGGCCATACTCACACCGCCCGAATTTACACGACGATCGTGGAGAAACAAGAACAGATTTTCAGATTTCAGAATCTGGCAGTGCTTCCATGGAGATCGAAAGAGGAGTGAAGTAATGGGAGTCGGGGTGTGGTAGACTGACTGGCGGGGGCAGTAGAGAATTAGGGTATGATGCTGGTCGGTTTTGTTGAAGGAAAAAGAAGAGAAAAATGGAGTATTTAACCTAAGCCGACGAAGAAGAGGACGAGACGTGAAGTCGGAAGAAATTCAGCAGTAACACTAACAGCGTTGACCTGAGAAAGGTTGACCTCCGTAGCACAATTCCTCTGGCATCGGCCCAAGCCCAACAACTCTTGATGAATGGTAGGTTTTTTTAGAGTAAGGTCTTATTATATAATTAGTCAATTTAAATATATTTAATAAATAATAATTATATTATTATTTATTATGTAAATGGATCGAATTATACAGATTTAGCATCTAACTAGAGAATCTCAATTCATAACATGACTGACTTAATTGGCTTGGTGGTTCTGTTCGGTTCGAGTATTTTGACTTGGGTCGGTTTTTTAATTCAATTTTTGGTTTGTTTTACTGATTTCTAATGCTCACGTCACTAGCCACTTCCACGCATTCCCTCTCTTTTTGCATGCTTTTTTTTGTCTTTAAACCGCCATTGTTGAAAGCTCCGAGCTTGATCGGGAACAGAGATAGAAAATCAACGCATCGATTTTCTCAGGAAAAGGAGCCCGCTTTATTGGATTCCTCTTCTATCCGAACCAGGCCCAACGTCAAAATGATGTCCGACCAGGTTCCAACTTCTTTAACATCGCAGGAAGAAGACGAAAAACGCTGCCGATGGACCAGCTTTTCAGTCAAGTTGCGAGAATGGGAAAGAAATTCGCAAATTACGAAACAGACGTAGTTGAAGAAATCCATGACGACGAAACGAACTGGGTTTTATAGCAATAGACAGCGAGAGTTGGGATTTCGTACAAGTTATTTCCGGCGATTGTTCGGCGACTTTGCCGGCCCACTTATCATGACTCGTCGTTAAGATCAAACTAGAAGTACTCTGACGACAGCGATAGCCACGTGTGCTTCAGTGATTGGGTAGATGGAGTAGGTAGTCTGACAAACGTTGGACGAGAAAGGACACCAGACCCTGAGATGTCATGTCCCAGTCGTCATTCCGTCGCTGGAAACGCAATCCAAAATGACGTAGGCAAATATTCCGATGAGATCATCACCGAACTTTTCTCTCTCACACGCGTATACGCATTCTCCCTAGCATTTATTAACATTCTCAGAGGCCATGTTTGATTTGGATAGCTGTTCCGAGAGTCGAGTCAAACGCATATTTTATAAATCAAGGAGTTCCCTCTGCTCAAACTCAGATCACCATCTTCTTCGGCGAAGCATGGAAGGAGAAACAAAGAAGAGACAAACGGAGAAGGAAAAAGAAGAAGAAGATGAAGATGAAGAGATGAAGACGTTCTATGCTTTGCTAAGAAGCGCCAAGGAAGTGCATGATCTGATAATAAACGACTCGCGTAGACCAACGAAGAAAGAAGAAACCAAAAGTGCCGGAAAGGAAGCCACCGGCATTTGGCACCCGGCTTTCCGGCCGGAGGACTTTCTGGAGGACGATGAGGCTAATCGTAGCTTCGCCGCCGTTGGATCAGAACCAGGTGCATCCACGACAACGCGAGCAGAGAAAGAGGTAGAGAGAAAAGATGGAGATCTTGACCTGAAGCTGTCCCTTTGAAGCTGCCATGGCGGATGAAGAAGCAGATTCAGAGTACATGCAGTTTTGGGTAATTTTCTGGAAGTTTAACAATTAATATGCAGTACCAAGTATTAAAATTTTCATGTGTACATTGACTAAGTATTCGACATCCCAGGTTAACCTAAGGTTCTGATCGTGTTCGGGATCTACTAGGTTTTTTAAGGATATAAATTGAGAAGATAATGAGGAGGGAGAATGATACTTTTACAAGTTTCAATATCTCAAACCTAAAAGCGAAAGGCGCACTACACTCCGACTCGATAGTTTGTGAGATAATTAAATTACAATGACTTAGCAGTTTAGAGATAAAAAACTTTTAACTGATATCCCAAGGAGGCTACCCAAAAATTAAGAGTAACAATGCTTGTACTATGACAGCACATACGTCAAACCTAAGCTTTTGTACTTAATCTACCATCTATGAGCCAACTGTACTATGCTCGTGCGGATTACAAGTCTCGATAATCAGACGTTGTTGCCACCAAAGTTTGTTTTGTTTGTTTATTTTTTAAAAAAATTAAAAATTTTATTCAAATAAATAAATATATTAAATAATATATTTTTAAGTATATAAATTTTAACTTATATATTAACATATATAATAAAAAAATATATTAACATTACTTTTAAAATAAATTATAAATAGTTGAGTACTATATTAATTATGTGTGATTTGCGGGTTTCTGGCCCCAACCGCTTTAATCTAGTTTGGATTATGACCGAAACCGGACTCTAAAATTTTGAGATTGTATCGAAAACGGGTGGGATGAAATTTTGGGGGTTTATCATACTCAAATCGTCGGAGAGGGGGTGAACATCGAGACTGGGTGGTGGACCGTTGGGATCTTAGGGGTTGTGTGGGGGATGCACAATTTTGACAAAACTCAAATTCTCTCATAGTTCTTGGTATTCAGATAAATAATAGACCCAAACCCGATTATTTCCCCATAACTCAACCCGTAATCTTGAAAATCAACCAATTAACTGATTTTTCGGGTCCGACCTGACACGACCTGCAAACCCAAACAGGTTGGATCCATTATGCCCAGTTCTATTTGCGATTGTTGTCAGATCTGGTTCGATTCCACGATAAGCCGCTGCCCATGGTGAAGTCTAATCTGAACCGGAAGGAACCACCGGAAATCTCGAGAATCCGGAACAGCAACTGGTTCAAATCATCAAAAGCCGAACCAAAAAGGGATTGAATTCACATACTTATTTTCACAAATTTAGTTCCAATTACATATGGTTTGACAAGTTTTTTTTTTTAAACATGATTTGGTTCGGTTTAGACACGTTGACGACAAATCTCTCTCTAGAAACTACACGTACGAGTGAGCTCGTAGGATCGAACATCTCCATCCATTATCCAACCAACGAACAACATCTCCGTCTCGAATCCAGCAATTCGACAATCTTTACTTCCATAAAAAACACACCTGTAGTCTGTAACTGTGAACTCGTTTTTAAACCTTACGTCCTTTGTCTTCTTTCTTGTCCATGGCTGCCTTTCTATAAAAATGGTCCTCCGCCATTTTCCCCTACCTTTCTTGCATACCCTTTATCTCACGCTTCATCCTCCAACCTCCACACCTGTCTTCTTCCCAGTTGCTAATTCCAGACCTAGTTTCGATTTTCGTCTATTACTCCCCCTCCTTCGTTTTCTGCTGGTTTCTTTTTACTCTCATTCTTTGTAGATGATGAAGGTTATTCCTTTTCTGGGTTATTCCACCATGAGATCTTCTCGTAGTTTCCTAATCCGTAATCCGAACTCACCCTCCTTTCGGTTTCCCCTACAAAAGTGCCGCTTTTTTTTGGCAAACGATTCCTCAACTTTTCTCCTTAATTTTCGCCCTTGCTCCCAATTTGCTGCGAACCCACTTCAAGTTTCAGGGATTCGACGCGTTTTAGATGAAGTGCCTAAAGGGTTTTGCCAATCTAGGGTCATATCAAGGCCTTTCAGTGTTTCGCCGGCTGTTAGAGGCGTTCTTGGGCCTGTTAGAGTTGCTTCGAAGATCCGCGATCTTTCAACTTCAGTCGAGCCCCGCGTTAACGAAAGTAATTTCGAGAGGATATTTGTGCAAGGTGGATTAAACGCCAAGCCCTTGGTGGTTGAAAAAATCGATCCCGATGAGAATACTACAAGGGAAGTCAATGCGGATGTGAATAAAGTCGAAGGGCTTGGTCGCCAGAGCGAGGAGTCGGAAATTGAGAAAGAGGCGTGGAGGTTACTGCGCCAAGCGGTGGTGACCTACTGCGGTAGCCCCGTCGGGACGGTGGCGGCGAATGATCCCGGCGACAAGATGCCCTTGAACTACGACCAGGTCTTTATTCGTGATTTTGTTCCCTCAGCTCTCGCATTCTTGCTCAAGGGCGAGGGAGAAATTGTCAGGAATTTTCTGCTCCATACTTTGCAATTGCAGGTAATAATTTGTCTCTTGTCATGCAATCTTAATTGCCACGAAGAAGGGCAACCTTTGCTGCTAACATTTAACAATACATACAGTGATTCAAATATGGATAATCTAAGATCATATTTATATGTTTAACTTGCTTTGGCTTAGAGCTGGGAGAAAACGGTCGACTGCTACAGCCCGGGGCAAGGATTGATGCCTGCAAGTTTCAAAGTTAGAAGTGTGCCTCTTGATGGGAATAAATTTGAAGAAGTTCTAGATCCTGATTTTGGCGAATCAGCCATTGGTCGTGTTGCGCCCGTGGATTCTGGTATGCTCATTTATTTCTTATTATATATGCATTCGCTGATGCTTATTGATGTTCCAGTTGCTTAACTAGTGAATAAATTTGTATAAGTCCTAATTTGTTTTTCATTGTCCATGCTTGTGTAGGTTTGTGGTGGATAATCCTTTTGAGGGCGTATGGAAAAGTGACGGGCGATTATGCACTTCAAGAAAGGGTGGATGTCCAAACAGGATTGAAAATGATTCTCAATCTCTGTCTCACTGATGGGTTTGATATGTTTCCATCGCTGTTAGTCACCGACGGCTCTTGTATGATCGACCGTCGGATGGGTATTCATGGCCATCCCCTCGAAATCCAGGTGAAATTCATATCTAAAGTTGATATTTTATTCAAGTTTCCTGAAAAGATGGATTATTTTTCTGCATAACATGTGTAAGAACTTTGGCCGAACATTAGAATTAGTCGTGCCTTATCCTGGCTTCCTCGTCTTTCAGGCGTTATTCTATTCAGCTTTACGGTGTTCCAGGGAGATGCTCACTGTAAATGATGGATCTCATAATTTGATTAGGGCCATAAACAATAGACTCAGTGCACTTTCATTTCACATCAGAGAATATTACTGGGTTGATATGAAGAAGATTAACGAGATCTACAGATACAAAACCGAAGAGTATTCAACCGACGCTATAAACAAGTTCAACATATATCCCGAACAAATTCCTCTGTGGCTGATGAATTGGGTACCAGAGACTGGAGGTTATTTGATAGGCAATCTTCAACCGGCCCATATGGATTTCCGGTTCTTCACGCTCGGAAATCTCTGGTCGATTGTTTCGTCTTTGGGTACACCAAAACAAAATGAAGCAATTCTGAATCTGGTTGAAGCTAAGTGGGATGATCTGGTTGGCCATATGCCTCTTAAGATATGCTATCCTGCATTGGAGTCTGAAGAGTGGCGTATTATTACCGGCAGTGACCCGAAGAATACGTTAGTTTAACCTTTCTCTGTCTACTTATGTGTTGGATAAATTGCATGAGAAGCTTTTTAATACGTATTGCTCATCATTGTTCGGTTTTCTGAATCTCGCAGCCCTTGGTCGTATCATAATGGCGGATCCTGGCCAACCCTTTTGTGGCAGGTGAGTGAAAATTTGATATTGGTCGCATTTTTTATGTTTAGATGCCTAAATAAATCTATCTTTATCTGCCAGTTTCCGATTCTATTTATTGGCCTATTTTCGGCCATTATGCCGAAATCTCAATGTCTACCGATGTGAACTAATGTTTTGTGCATTTGATGAGATTAAGATGGGAGAGTTCTTGAAATTATATTGACAAATGTGTTGACAAATCTCCAAGTGTGTATTTCAAATAGTGCAAATCTCATCTCTTTCAGTTCACTCTGGCGTGCATCAAAATGAATAGGCCAGCGCTGGCTCATAAGGCTGTAGAATTGGCCGAGAAACGGCTTTTAGTTGACCGCTGGCCTGAATATTACGACACCAGAATGGGGAAGTTCATCGGAAAGCAGTCTCGACTGTACCAAACGTGGACAATTGCCGGATTCTTGACGGCTAAAATGCTGGTAGAGAATCCTGCCATGGCATCTTCTTTGTTTTGGGAAGAGGATTATGAACTGCTCGAGATCTGTGTTTGCGCTCTTAGCAAAAGTGGCCGGAAGAAGTGTTCTCGAGGTGCCGCCAGGTCTCAGATTCTTGTCTAAACACGAACAAAAAAACTATATACGGCAAACTACTGTACATTTACAGCCATGGAAAAGCTTAGAATAGACAGAGAATAACTGATGAAAGAAGAAAGAGTTATTTTTAAAAGCTCTGAAATTTGGTGATTGTTGTTGTATTCTCATATTTCTGTAATTTTACTTCTGTTTTTGATATTTTAGTGTAACAGATTGTACTAACTTTTATTCATGATTTTTGGTCCATACAGCCTTGGTTTCACTGCCATTAAGATTGATAAAACTCTAAACCTCCTTCACTTTCTTTGTTTCTTCCTTTGTTTCCTTCGGTTCTTTATCCTCGACCACTGGCTTGCCAGTGTCTTCATCCTCGAAGGCCAATATCGGATATGATCTGGACAGCCCCGATTGAATCTGGAAAGTGATTTTCTGGTCTTTCGGATCGTTGATAAAGATATCACTGAGCTTGATCCAGATCGATAGCTCCTTCGACTTGACCCCGGCAAGATTCTTGATTCTGTTCTTCTCCATATAAGCTGTGACTTCAGTTGAGTAGGAAACCATCTTGCCAATCTTGGTAAATCTGTGGGTGCTGTTCTGCTTTTGCTTGAACCAGACAAATCCTGTCTCCTTCACTCTCCCAAATTCTTCCAAGTCTTTGAGAGGAAGAAGGCCACTGGGCAGACCCATTTCTCTCAGCAATGCCTTTGTTTTCTCCCGGCATATTTCGTCTCCGTGGTAAACCTCCTCAGCTTTCGATTTCATCTCTTCTATCGCTGATGGAATTTCCATTGCTTTATCGCTCGGTAATTCTTCGAGTCTGAATGTGATGTTTCGAGAGGCCATTTGGGTGGCCTCTTATAGATGTTTCTTGTAGCATTTGATTCTGTCATTCCGCCAAACTACCTAAAGTGTCTTTATTGACATTTATCAACTAGAACCCTGAACGGGTGGCTGAATAGGGTTGTCTTTGGCAAGTTGTCCACACCAAAGTGAGCTACAGATTTCTACCAAACCCACATAACTTTAGAGTGGCCAATGTAACAGAACTAAGGCTAACAGACCAAACCCTATTTTAGCTTCTTCCTAAACCTAATAAAAAACAAGAAAATCAAACACTCAGATCAAGATAAGCCTGTATTCTCATGAATCCCTGACAATGAAAGAACAAGGAAAGTAAGAACAATAATTAATGACAAGATAAGACTGCTGACTAACACAATTGCTGCTACATTATACTAAACAGATTATAGTTACATGTAATCTTGAATAACTTTTGAAGCAATAAATCGATAGATGAAGGAAAAAAAACCCCACCCGAAGACGGTATGCGAGAAAAATCCGTAACTGGTCAAAAATGTTGTGTTGCATTAACTCACAAATCATTGGAAACGTTCAGCGGTAGTTGCGTTGTTCGGGCTATGCATTCCAAATCCTCTGCATAAGTTGTTAAGCAGAGATTGTATCTGTTTAGTTTCTTTTGGCAGTGACCCTGTAAGAACCTGCCGTTCCATAACATCACATAAGAGATTACTTAGATCTATGTAATATACCACAATGATCATTTATGTAGTTTAGCCAATACCCATACATAAAGATCATATTTTTATTTTTGGCGTTTATCAGAGCTGAAAAGTGAACTATGTACACCGTGGCACGTTTCTGTAATGAGGATCTTGTCCTCAATTCTTATTCCGATGCCTTTATATCTGCATTAAGTATCCATGAATGAAAATAGATATCAAACTCTTAAAAATACTCTATGATGCATAAAGAAAATAACAGGGTTCAAACAGTGAAAAAGAGTAACTTCACTCAACAAAAGTTGGAGCTTCTGAAAGATGAACTAAAAAGATACCCTCTCTGTACCATCAAAAGAAGATGGAATATAAACTCAGGGCTCAATAGTAATCACCTGCCAGGCGAAAAAAAGTAGGGAAAAAAAGAAATTTTAGATTTTTCTAATCAAATCATCCTTGAAAAAAGATATCAATAGTCATGGTTGAATCTAAGAGAGAACTTACCACACCAGGCTCTAAAGGAAGATCATAACTGAAAATTGAACGGACGTCCGTCCCGAGAAGTTTCCTGGAAAGAAGAAGAAGAAAATAACACCAATACATGGTGACTAAGCAGACAGCAATTTGAAAATAAGATAAGTTTAAACTTCATTGTTTATCGGTAAGCGAGCATGAGCTGAAAATAAGTGAAACAAAGGAAGATATGCCCGAGGTGCAGGCGAAACCTATTGAAGTGGGGTTCAACTGATGATAAGAAGAGCTTGAACTATTTTTTAGAATTCCTATCTTCTTAAATCCTTTACGCAACATTTCGATCTATTGAAAAAAGACAAATAAAAACAACATATTACCTCTTGGGAGGTCATCATCTGCAAGCGCTAATCTAATAGATTACATCAAATCAAATAAGATCCCAGGGGAGAAATTAGAACGAACATTGCCGAAAATTTTAAGCCAATTGTCAAGGGTAAAGTGCTAATATTGAACACCAAGTAATCCATTCCCTCTCGAGAGAATATTGGGATTCATGTGGAATGACTAACAAAAAATAAAGCTTACTGAATGGTTGTGAATGGCTCTGATGCTAGCACCAGGCTTACAAAGCTTAACACATTCTTTGTCTTTTTGTAGGATCAAATCACGAAGCCCTTCCTGAAATATAACGGTCACGAGTAAACTGAAAAATAATACCCTAGACTAACATAGAGCCAATGATGGTGCAGACGAGAAGTTTCCGCAAGGTGGCCAAGTGCTGGTAATATCGCTGACATAACCATGTAACTCACAACCAACATCCATCAAAACAAGTTCGCCGTCTTCAATCTATGAGTTAAAAATAAAATGAAATCTATTGGAGATGGAATACTATGTAGATCCAGAAAAAAAAAATAACACTGCCATTGGACCCACCACCCAGAACAGGGTCGAATCTGGAGACACAAAGTTAGGAAATCATAGGAAAAGTATTTCAGAAAAAAAAGACAAGATTCCAAACAATATCTCACTGCAACTTCACCAATCAGATTTACTAATATGCTTAACAGATTCGCGTATCAGAAGAAGATAAGAATTGAAGGAGACCTCTTATTCTGCATTCATATTCCATCTTTGCTGATAGTAAGCCCTCATAAAATTGCCTTGGAATGCAAATTGTTTGCAGAAGAACCTATAATAAGAAAAATATGTTTACAACTTTAAAAAAGTGGTCTACTGACAACCTAGGATTACAAAAAAGAACTACGGATGCCAAATTTCAAGTTACAGAAGGAATAGCAGAAATTGATAAAATTAAATTACTTGGCAAGAATCTGAGGCAGAATCTCTAATCAACTTGATCTCTGCTGGGGATTTTATCAACCGTAACTGATGGCTTAAAATAGAAAGATCTTTAACATTGTCACGGGAGATGGATCTTTGAAAAGCGTCTAAACACATATATGCAGGGGTGGCTGTCTGCACGTTGTGGAACACCCTATCTGACCTCTGAATAAGGCCTGGAAGATTCTGCAGGCATCTTTGAAATATAAAATGCAAATGGTTGCTAGTAAAACCGCCACTCCACCTGGTTGTTGGCAGCCAGTGAGATATAAACAATCATCATCTTCACAGGAGCAGCAGCAATTATAGCCAAACCCTTTTCTGGTAGAAGCTCTAGTAATTTTTTTTCTCCTTGCAACATACTCTTCAATCGTTACTCCAGGAGTGATCTCTCCTTCTCTCAGTAGCTACAGAAAATTAATCAATGAGGCCCACAACCACTGAAATTTATCATTGTTCGTTTTGAGTACATTTGAGGCAATAAGAATGAATAAAACCTGACGATGAGAAGCAGGAGTTGGCTGTCCAGTGTCGACATTTTTGGCCGTACAATATGAGCGAAGGGGAGTAGCCTGAAAGTGAAAATTACAGAACGAAGAAACCATGAAAAACTTGTACCCTGATCGTTGAAAAACATATTCGTCGCCGAAAACAGTAAGAAGGTCAATCGGATGCATTTCAGTCGAACAAACAGAAAAAATAAGCATGGCAATCGCGTACTTGAGCGAACTGAGTCCTCCGCAGAAATTTCGCCGACAAAGATTGCATCTTTGCGGCTTTACAGCAGCGTTATATCTCTTCCAAGACCTGTAAAATCAACAGAAGATGCAATTTCGATCAGAAGGTAAGAGAAGCTGAAATCGGGATTTCACTGGAAACGGGCTTTCGGGGTTTAAGACGAAAAGACAGAAGCATAAAAGAAAAGCTGCTTGCTGGGCTGGGCAAATCAGAACTTCTCGTTTGGGTTGAGTCAAGTGATGGTCGCCGGCCGGTCCAGGATGACAACGTCGTCTCTTATGCTGTACTAGAAGTGTAATTCGAGCAGACTCGAACTAACCGAGCCTGAAATTGTTTAGCTCGTTGAGTCTGTAGATGACGTCGAGCAAAACTTAAGACAAATTTCACGCCGAAATTGCCACTCTTTCCAAGGTTCGGCACTGTCATCTGGTTTCGCATCTGGGGTATTCGATTGAAGGCCATGAAAGAATCCTGGTTTACGAGTACATTTCTCAAGGAGCTCTCAGTAAGCATATTTTCCTTTGAAAAAGCTTGAAGCTCGATCCTCTTTCACTGAAGAGGAGGCTAAATACTGCCCTCGACGTCGCTCGAGGAATGGAGTATTTGCATACCCTTCCTCATCAGAGCTTCAACAACAGTGATCTTAAACCGTCGAATATTTTATTGGGTGATGATTTTCGAGCCTAAGTTTCAGATTTCGGACTCTTCAAACTCGCTCCAAATGGTAAGAAATCGATCGTCACTTGGCTCGCCGGAACTTTTGACTATTTAGCGCCAAAATATGCAGGTAATCAATAATCTTCCGAACGAATGCTCATTTTCAATTATGTAAATTAACTTTTTTATTAATCAAACTGTTTTACA
This sequence comes from Begonia fuchsioides, assembly GCA_003255005.1. NCBI lineage: Eukaryota > Viridiplantae > Streptophyta > Magnoliopsida > Cucurbitales > Begoniaceae > Begonia > Begonia fuchsioides. Next base: position 221,496 of record QAOC01053662.1, on the reverse strand, counting down.
AATTCAATGACAGAAAAAAACACGACAAAGCTGATTTTTTTCGCCGAGCTCTACAATTGCCAGAGACACCAATTACCGCTACGACAACACGAGAGGTGCTGAGATTGGGCCTTGGTAGCTCGATGACGTCAAGTCTGGCTCGCTCGCTCGAGCTTGTGAGCATGAATCTCAAGCTCAATTCGGGCTCGTCTTCTGAGCTTGAACCGAACTTGGTTTTGATACTGTAACAATCTGAACCCGGCTTGGATCGCTATAATGTCGAGCAATTCAAGCTAGCGAGTTGGGTCGCTCGGATGCAACATTTATGCTGTACGCAATTAATTGGTCTTAAAAAACATTTTTGTTCGATACAAACATACATTGTGCAAGTATATCGATAATGAACGACACATCACCCAGATTCCTGTATTTTTCACTCATACGATGTCGGTTTTCGATCGACCAATCATAGTAAAAGAAGACGACAAAATCAATTTTTCAAGGCGATCGCGAAGAGACCCGAAATGGGAGGATCCAAGAACCTAGTAAAGAAACACCAAGTTCACGTTACTTTAGTGTTTTCATGAAGCATGGTTTGTAGTTCTTAGATTTAAGTACCATCCTTAAACTAACCAAAAAAAGACAACTAAGTAGATAATAGACTCCCATGCTTACTCCCCAAACAACTCATCCTCAAACTCATTCTCCCACACAATGAAGCTTCTTCTTCCATGGCTGCCTGTTTTCATCCCGCTCTTCTTTCCGTGCTTCTCGGCCAAACTTTGGCATCCTCCCGGAGAAATATCGGAAGTCATACACGTTGATAAGTATGGAAACGGTAATTTCAACTCCGTTCAAGCAGCCATTGATTCTATTCCTTCCAACAATAGTAGATGGATCCTCGTTCGGATCAGTCCCGGCACTTTCGTGTAAATTTCTATGTAGTTCTTGGCACTACATCAACATTTCTCGTTTATTTTATCTTTTGATTTTTACTTCGATATTTTTACAGAGAAAAAGTGACTATTACGAAAAACAAACCATATATTATACTGCAAGGGGAGAGTCGCGATAATACAACGATAACTTATTCTGGTCATGCAAGAACAGATCTAAGTGCCACTTTCACTTCCCGCGCATCAAATATCGTCGCCATCGGCATTACCTTCGAAGTACTCGATATTTGATCTTATCATTCGACCGTGATAACTTATTTTGTTATTGCTCGATTTCTAATGCTTTTATTCCCAGTTCTAACCCGTTTTTCCTTATCATCTCCCATTTTATTTTCGATGCTTAATCTCAACACTTGTGTGTTGTATAGACGATGGTGATTATAGAGTTTAATCATCCTTTTGAATGTGCTACAAAAATATTGCAGAATTCGTTTAACCTGGCAGAGGAAGGCATTTTCGACTTCGCCAAAAAACATTTTATAACGCAGGCGTTGGCTGCACGAATCTATGGCGATAAATCTGCATTTTACGATTGTGGGTTCAAGGGGGTTCAAGACACGTTGTGGGACGTATCAGGCAGGCATTATTACAAAAATTGCTATATCGAAGGTGCCATCGATTTCATTTGGGGTTATGGCCAATCAATCTTCGAGGTATCGAGTTTCCTCGAACCGAATCATAATATGTTTAATTATTGAAATCCGTATATGCAAGATAAATACGCTTTAACCGCACCAGGATTGTATTATATACGCAAATGTTGGATTGGTTCCGCAAATCAACGAAGGCTACATTACGGCTCAAGGCCGATCGACGGCAGACGAAACCAATGGCTTCGTTTTCATCAATGGCAGCATCGGTGGTTCGGGTCGGGTGCTGCTAGGCCGAGCCTACGGTCCATTTTCCAGGGTCATATTTTACAAAACTTGGATGGGCTCAATCGTATCCCCTCGAGGCTGGTATGAATGGTATTTTCCAGGCAAAGAGTAAGTTCTGAATCCAACAAGTTCATTATATTTGCTTTTGATTTTCTTTCTTCGAATGATGATTTAATCGTTGTTGGTTTCTAGATACAACTTCATGTATGCCGAACTAGATTGCGTAGGCCCGGGATCTTCAACTGCCCATCGCGTTCCATGGGAGAAGAAAATCGACGAAGATCGAATGCAAGGTTATTTCGTGTCGTCTTTTATAAATCATGAAGGGTGGATTGAACAAATTCCAGTATCCTGGGTGCATTCACCGGCTCCGACATCGTAGCTGGCCGGGATCCGTTAATTACAGTACCTGAGTTGCATTCTATTGCTGGTGTAGTATGTAATTTTTTGGCCAGAACCACATCGGACGTGAACGTTTTGTTCATCAATCAAGTTTGAACTTTTGATTATAGAAGTTAATAAAAGTTTAATTTTTGTCATGTCTGGCCAATTTGGATCATGATTCTTTATTAGCTTTTCGATGTTTTTTTCCATCTTTTTTGTGGGTTTGAACTTGCCAACATGCTTACAATATAATATAAACATTTAAGAATAAAAATGCAATTTTTGTAGGATTTTATAGGAAAAATGGCTGTCTAAATCCATGTTTTTTATTGCCCACAAACAAAATCCAACCTTTCAGACCATATCATCCTTGTATGCCTGGAAATACACGTAGACGCAAATTAGCGTGGGAGCGTCCGCTGGTTAAGATATTAGTCGGAGCAGCTACAATATACGCCAGAAAGATAAGGTTGTCTTTCTTTTCGAAGTTTTCCAGGTTTCATAGCTTTTGAGCACGCTGAAATCACTTCTGTGTTAGAGTCGAGGAAGGAGAATCTCGGGTTTGCTTCAGAAACTCTTTTTTCATCTAGCCAATATTTTTTTTAGCTCGGGAAGACACTATCGGAGAGAGAAAGGGGGATACTTTAGTTTAGTTGAATTTTTAGCGCACCATTTTTGAATTCTGATGAGCTTAAGCCAAATACCTTCTTAGCAAATTTTAATTTCGAGGGTTCTGCATGAATGGTCATCATCCCATTTGTTCCTTCAAGCGTACGAGCTTGAAATTGAAGCAAAATAATCAAAAGCACCATCAATGGCTATGGGTTGTACGGTCACTTTCACTTCTCGCAGTTTCGTTCAGTTATCTGTTCGAAATGCTTATTTATCATCGTGTTCTTCACCATTTCGCGATCGATTTTCTTGTGGGCGGCTGTTGATTCAATACAAACCTCATCGTTCTTGCAGGTATAATTTGTTAGCCTGCCGCTCTTTTTTCCGGTCATAGAGTGTTTAAACTTAATGAAAATATTTTGCTTCACTATCAAGTTTTCAATGGGTTTCTGTCCAGAGTTTAATGGTTGTAGAAAGTTGTCATTTACATGATATTAAACCCTCGACAAGCTATTTTATATCCAATTTCTTGAAAGATTTAAATCAGTCGAGTGGAATTAAACAACTTATAGGCTTTGATGCAGAAATAATGAGACACTATGTTTACTGAGACCAGGAAAAATTGAAAAAAACTGCATCTTACCAATTAATTAGTAACCTTGTGTTGGTTTTCCTGATTTTACAGCCATGTTGGATGATTCATAATCAGTTTTTTATGAATTAAAGATGGTGAAGGCTTGTTCAATCGTGTTAATTGTATTGACAGGACTTGGAGATTAACCTTAAAATGTACAGTGACTGATACAGACGTGCAATTCAATCACGCTCCAACTGCAGAAGAGATCCCGGAAGGCTGTTCAACTATTGAGTCCAATTGTTCGGCCACCGTGGTTCATTTGGATCCTGATTTATGCGAATCTGATTTCTTGACTCTCGAGTCTAAACCCTTGAATTTACTAACAAAAGAGACTTATGTCGATAGCCTCTTGACGACGTTGCCCGTGAGTTCTTTATAGAGTTTTGTCTCTTTTTTTTTCCCTTAAATCCTTAACCAACACGCATATTCTATGTTCATTATCCATTTTTTGTGGTCTTTAGGTTTTGTCTGAGGATGAACAGAATGCAATTGCTGCAACTCCTGCTCATCCAGAAGGACTATATGGTCAGGGACATTCAATCCAATACTATAAGTTAGATTTTGTCATTTTGATATGTTAAAAATAGCTTCAACCTGAATTTGCATTTTACTATCAGGGATTTATTAGTTTTGTATGCTTGTCCTGACTGACTTATGAATCTTTCAGCATTATATGCCTCTTGCATTGCTGGAAACATGGTGGAACAGCTTTGGAATTTTGCTTGGCCTTCTGCTATTGCATTGCTTCATCCGAGTCTTCTACCAGTGGCGGTCATGGGATTCTTCACTAAGGTTGTGAGCATATCATTAAATGATTTTGCAGGTTAGCATTAGATTGCTGCCTCTAATCACCTTTATCTTCACAGCTTACTATGATTGTTGGAGGCCCCTTGCTTGGCAAGTTTATGGATACATTTCCCAGAGTTCCAGCATATACTAGTTTGAATATTATTCAGGTAAAGCATTTATTGTAAACAAACCTCGAGATGGGTTTAAAACCACGATTCTGGTTCTTGGCTAAGACTTAAGTTTTCTAATTCTTTTGCCTCCAGGCAGTCGCTCAGTTAGTATCAGCATCGATGGTGATATATGCTCATACATTTCGACATTTGTCTGGATCATCCATGCTTATCCAGCCCTGGTTCATTGTACTATTAGTAGTTGGAGCTGTCGAGAGGCTATGTGGAGTAGCTCTGGGGGTTGCCGTGGAGCGAGATTGGGTTGTATTGGTACTGCTTTTGATAGTCTTTAAAGGGTTCTCTTTTCTTGTAATCAAAATTTAAAAACTTAATTATATTTTTATATTTTTGCGCAGTTAGCAGGCATAAATCGGCCCATTGCTCTTGCAGAAGCTAATGCTGTGCTCAGCCGAATAGATCTTCTCTGTGAGGTACTTCTCTTGTTGTAAATCCCTCGATTGAAAATTTATTTACGATGGGCTTACATATCTTGACGTTTCCAGATAGCCGGAGCTTCATTATTTGGCTTTCTTCTCTCAAAGTATGAACCTGTGACTTGCTTGAAATTTGCAGCTAGCTTGATGTTCTGGTCATTGCCTTCTATGGTATTATCTATCTTGTTTACTACCCACCTGTTTTTTCTTCTGAGTTGGAAGAAAAGTTTCTCGACATTTACTTGAATATATCCAGGTATTTCTTACATGGTTAACCAACCGACTTTCTTCTGGTGTTCTTGATCGTGCAAAATGTTCACAATCCTTTTGCAAATCAGTCTCTAAAGGAGCTTTCCCCAATTCCCGCAATATAAGTAATATTTTTTTTTGAAGAATCAAACTGTTCTATTGATATTTCGTCATTGCAATTTTTCTGATTTAATCTTCTTTGTATCAGTTGATGTTAGCGTGGAAGCTGTTAAAAATGGGTGGAAAGAGTACATGGATCAACCTGTTTTGCCTGCGAGTTTAGCCTATGTTTTTCTTTACTTCAATGTCGTTCTCACTCCCGGCAGTTTGATGACCGCATTTTTAACTCAGCGTGGTATTTTTCACATTCCGTATTTAAGAAACATCAATGCTTCATTTATTTTATCTTGATCGATGAAAATTTACTAAAGAATCGATAAAGAATAAGTTGTCCTAACCATAATCTTTGACAGGTCTTAATCCGTCGCTAATTGGTGGTTTTACTGGACTCTGTGGATTTATGGGTGTTGCAGCCACATTCGTATCGGCATATCTAGTCCGTAAATTTGGTCTTTTAAAGGTTGTTCCTCTGAGTTTTACGTTTCTATAATTTCTTCGAGTTCTTTGTCCCGGGCCATAATTCTCATTGAGCTTTGTGATTAGGCCGGCGCTGTTGGATTAATATTTCAAGCTTCAGTTCTAACCATGGCTGTTGCCGTGTATTGGAGTGGATCGCTTTCTCGTCAGACTCCTCTCCTTTTTTTCCTGTCTATGATCGTAAGCACCGTTTAACTTTCGATATTTTTGCTTGTTTTCGCCGTTTTGCATCTTCGAATCTTACTGGAGGACATTTATAGGTCGTATCAAGATTGGGAAACATGTCTTATGTTGTAGTGGGGCAGCAGATTCTTCAGACCGGGATTCCATCTTCAAAAGCAAATCTTATTGGAGCAACCGAGATAGCAGTAGCTAGTTTGGCTGAATCTATAATGTTGGCAATGGCTATAATTGCAAACGATGTCTCGAATTACGGATATTTGGTGTTTCTATCTCTTCTCTCTGGTGTTGCGGCCGCGTTGCTCTTCTGCCGCTGGTTGCTCAATCCAACCGATGAACAAAGACGTCTCTTCTCTTTCGACTATCGCTGAACACAAGGTGATGAATTTTTTACAAATAAGGACTAGTTTTTTCCTCAACAGAGCTTTTTTTTCTTTTAATTTTTTCCATTTTATGGTTCAGATTGGTCGGCATGAGATTGGGCAGAGCGATGATATTAGTCATAAAATGTCTTTTTAAAGAAGAAAGAAGCCATGGATGGACGTTCATTGTCTTATCCTGCAGTTGAAGCATTTTGGAAGATCTTGAATGGCCTTCCACTCTCTTCATACATTGCTGTAGTTTTCTGGGTTTAGATGTCGAAAACCGGACAGATTTGGACTAAACCTGATTTGCGACGGACAAGATAATCGACACATCTGGCCTTGTCCCAGGTGACTTGCGCGTAAAAATGTTGATTTTCGATATTAAATATATGGACCCAGTTATACAAAACTATTAACCAAAACCATATCGAATATAAACTTTTGTGGAGGAGTATGTAATTTAAACTCCATGCAGTCGTAAATAATCAAATCAAATCCTAAACTCCGGCCGACCAAAGTCGAGGCTTGGTCTCAAATCTGCAATGCAGACTTTTGCTTTGAATGCAAATAGCACGTTCAACGCACTGCTGTTTGTTTACCGATGAAATTAACATGAAATTACTTATAAATTTCATCAGTTGACTAATCTGATTCGATGGGTTAGTTTAGGTAAATTTTGATCTAAATTCAAATCGATTGTATAAAAGATTCGAGTTTAATCAGATTTAAAATTTCAGATTAATTTCGATTAGTGCTTCGATCAAATTTGAAACAAATAGTTCGATAGAGTTGGTTAGGCGATTAATTCTCAGTAGCCTGATTCGAATTATCGGGTCTGCTATGCCCAATTTCAGCTCTCTTCCTCATATCTTTTCTTCTTCCTCTTCCGCCATCTCTTCCTCTATTCTTCTGCTTTGCTTCTTTCCTCTAACCCGTTGTGTTCAGCTGATCATCTCTATTCACCTGTAAGCTTTTATACTCCTTCACATATGTTTCATTTTGCAAATGATTTGAAAATACTGACTGTAATGTGGCCAATTTTCCAACTGGCTCTCCATTCCTCTACCATGAATTGATAGAGAGATTGATCGATACTTCGCTGATTAAAGACATTCAAAGCTGTGTCGTTGGTTCGTTTACAACACATTCAATATCATGAACAACGACTAAACGTATATTCAACTAAAATATATATAATGCTATGAGTATAATATTGTCTGTTTGTTCTCAAAATTAGCTCAATGAACACAGAGAGGAGAATACTAAATGTAAAACCCCTCAATTTCGACTCCTTCAACCAATGCGAGACTTTGCATACTCACTAATATAGGCGATCTCTCACAGTCAATAGAATCTTTTTCGGCCATTTCTTCGAGAGGGTGCGTGGAAGCCACACTTCTCAACCTGCCCCTTTGGTTCGATCTCTCGTCCTCCTCCATTGATATGACAACTTGAGCTTTGTTCCGATCCAGTTTTTGTCCGGGATTCATAACATAAGATACATAAATCTAGGCCACAGTATCTAGTTAACAAGAAACCTGTTCAGTTTACAGCAACCAGCGACAAAAACAAAAAAACCTGAAACTCACACGCTTGGAAGTTTTAGTTTTCAAACAAATACTGGGGAAGAAGCTTCTTTAGTTTCATATAGACTCTCTGTAGTGCCAGTTTAGGCAGTGAGGATCAATCTTAGATTTATTCAAAAATAGCTTCCAACCAGTCTTGGTCTTGTTTCAATGCTCGTGGCCGTGCGGGCTGGTCTGATCGTTTATATCATTTAGACTTTGGTCAGAAAACTGAATTGAAGCTTGTGATTTTCGAAAACCCCTTTTTTTATTTCTTAGATAAGGATGGAACGTACATAGTTCAAAAGAAAACGTCACAGCACAGCACAGAGAAGACACACACAACGAGGCAATTCCTCATCCTATCTAGAACATGATTAATCGGAAACAGCCAATTTGATTCGATCTAGTGTTGCAGAAAAGCGAGTTCATAGCGCCAGACAGAGTGGAAACAGATTCATTTACGTGCAATGACAACAGAATTGATAACTTCGTCAGTGGGATGAAAAACTGAGAGAACCTCGAACCCACGAAGATCAGAAGCTTCAACAACAGGATACAGAAAAGCTCGGGCGCCATGAGCACTTCTCGCCATTAAAATAGACCCGGCCGCCATGTTTTTACCCAGATGTTCAATGACTCGAACCTTCTCCTCCTTGTCAAACCCTACTAGGGCTGCAAGAAAAACAACCTCGTACTCTGTCAAACCACTCGAAACCTTCATTATATCCGTCGTGTGAAACACCATTCTTTTCGACAGATCAGGATCAGACGAGATTAACCTAGAAGCCATGAAGTTAGCAGAAGGGTCAACATCATAATTATGAAACACCGTGGTTTTCAGGTGGTTAGAGGCCATAACAATGGAGGTTAGAGGAAGAGGGCCAGAACCCACAAACGCAATTTTGGTCGGGGACTTAACACAGTGCTGTTTGAGAAGATTAAACTCAAGAAGAGCAAGCTTGACGTAGTTAGAAAAGTATGGGAAAACAGTGAGATGACGAAGAGGGTATTCAAATGACGCTAGGATCGAAGAAAAATGAGATTCTAAAAGACCCTCAGCCTCCCCACACATTCTAATGAGATTGGATCTCATTTCTTGCACCCTTTCGCACATCTGGGTAACATCAACCGGCCATGCTGGAATGCATATCAGGACTAGCTGTGTGAAGAGAATGTTGACATCTTTCGAGGGTTTCAGGCTCTCCAGGCTCGAGATTTGCTTATACAATTCAGACACCTTTTGAACCAAAACTAAACCCTCGCAGCACATGTCGACACTAATTGCTAATATGGTCGGAGATTTGGACAGAAATACTGACACCAAAAGCTCTTCAGTTTTAGAGAGTAGTGAGGATCACTGAGCCTGGATTGGCAGGTGCTTTATATGTAGAATTAATGGGCTCCATACCAGTAGTTTAATAGTTTTCTGTCTCTGAATATGGCCACCCACATCATTGTGAATGGCGCTGTGATGATTTGAGTGCATTTGCGTCTCAAGATTTCGTTGGCCTGGAAATACTTTATGTACCAAGTTTCAATTTAATATTCAGAAGTATCATTCATTCACTGTTGATCGTGTACAGAAGAAACTAACATCATAATGTCAACACCAGAACTTCTCGGTATTTAGAGTACATTTCAGGCAACAAAGCAAGAAGATAAGTTAGAATTTATCTGCTAAACCCTGCACGAAAGATTTCAGATCTAGTATTTGACCAAGAAAAACTCATTCCAGATTATCCTGAGGGTCATACTCTAAATACTGAAATTGATGAAATAACAAAAATGGAGCCAGTTTACAAATAATATACAGAGAGAACGCACAGAAATAGCCTGAAAATAAGCAAATGAGAAAGAATAACCTACGACAAGGGTTATAGACTTGTAATCCGTCTTTCATCATTGCTGATAATCCATAGCCAACAATTGGAAGAAAAGAAACTTGTAGAAAATTATACGCACAAGAAATTTACTAATTTGCAATTAGGGTAAGTTTGTAAAAATCGACTAATATTTTGTTTTTGATTAACTAAGCTAAATCAAGAGTAGTTTCAGCCTATTTAGATGTAAGTTTCCATAATCTTGATGCTCACTTTTCTGTGGAGGTAATCTTCTACAATTTTTATCGTATCATCCTCAAAAAACAAGGTATGAGTGGGTATGAGGACATTCTTGGAGATAGACCTTGTCTTATTTTGTGTTCCTTAAGGCAGACCAGCTCTAATATCACTGTTTTCTGCATACTTGGCCAACCTAAAGACCACTTGAGTTTATTTCTACTTGAAAATAGGTGATGATATGAGCCAATTAGCCACTTTATGATCTAGACCCTTCTTTTACGGGATGGTGGAGACACCCCCTGCCAATCTTTCATAGCTTTGAAATTATGAGTTTGGAAATCAGATGCAGACAGCATTTGAAGCGAAAAAAGGAGGGATAATCTCTTTTAAAAACAGTTTTTTTAAATGATTCGCAGACAAAATAATCGAACCATTAAAGGGCAAACTTTATAAAAACTCACAGTGAGCTTTGAGCAGCCCTCTACTGATACTGATACTGATACAATCCCCCATTAACTCGTCTGTAATCTCTCTGAATCTTGATTTCAATGGAAGCTTTTCATTCGCATTATCTGGCAAAAGGGTATGGCTTTCCATGGTGGAGATGATGCCAGGCTTCCATTTTCTTTCATCTTTTCGTATTAAACGTGCGGCATTTCGACGAGTGAAGCCGAGTGTGGCTACCCTGCACAAGGCTCGTGGCTTCTGCATGATACCACGTGCATGCCGCTTGTTGCGGTGGCGCCTCCATGCACGCTTAAAGGTCTGGCGGTGGTGGTGGACTGGTGAGCAAGCTCAGCCGTTGGTTTATATCACATCCAATGTAGGGTCCATTTGAAAAGCTATTTAAACAATAAAATAGGTTTCTCTCTGTATGCCTGAAAAGCAAAAGTAGCTGAAGGTTCACAAAGATTAACACAAAAGTCTACGAGGGATGTTGGGACCCTGTTTGATTGGGGTAGTAAAAAAAATGGTTCTATGTCTAATGTAGTAATGACCCTGTTTGAATACTCGGGGATCGGTTCATTGTCTCACGTCTTTCAATGTGTTATCTCGGCTTGATGAATATTGGCTCGATCGTGTGAAGTAAAAAACGAGTAGAGTTCGGTAAATCTGTGAAGATCGTTTGCAATAGTAGGACAATACGATCTGTGATAACACACGACTAAACCATACCGAATTTGAACTCGAAACAGACAATATCGTACGAAACAAATGGAACATAACGGGATGCAAAGTTGTGGTTTGTCGATTCATTCACATACATATCTAAACATCTTAATGTCACTATTTGCGACTACATTTACGACACAACTTGAAAATCAATTATAGATCGAATCGGTTCACCTTAATTCGTAGTTCTCTTGCTCTTCGGGACTATCAAAAGAGGGGATTTCGAAGCTGCCTTGATCTTCGGAAACTTCAGGGATTTCCTCGACTGGAATGGCGTCAACCTGCGAATCCGTAGACTCTTCACTAGTTTCATAAGCTTGTTCTCCTAAGCCAAATTGAAGCAAGTAATGCACTCCATTGACCACGTCATAAGTCATAAGTCCTATTCTACCTCCAACCCAACTACCTAAATGGCTCCCAACAAGATAGCCAAATCTTCCAAGCTTTTGCTCCCCAATGAACCCTCCACCATAGGTGCCAAACAATGTTCCAGTGCCACGGAGGAATCCTTCTGTCATGGTTCCACCATAGTATATAGCTTCAAAGAAGTCCCACCCTGATGAGATAATGGGTCCTATGATGCGTTTGGCTTGTTGCTTTGCCAACTTTGCGGCCTTAGCCCCTTCTTTTTGTACTTGTTTTGCTGCATCTTTTGCAGCCAATCCTTGTGACAGTGCATCGACCACTGCCATTTCAATTGCCTGGTTTCGAGCTCGTTCAACATGGGCTGATCTGATGTTGTAAAAATAGAGTTTCACCCCCTCCTTCACTCCACACGCTACGGTTCCAGAGCTCATGTCGAAACAATCCAATAATGTAAATTTACCACTCTTCGATGAAGCATCCTCTCCAACAAGCAGCCGACATTTTTCAGCTACAAAAGAAGATCACTGAAAGTTGACTGTTTGTTATTTAACATAATGACTACAATGGGAATAAATGTCGATACAGTGTAGTTTTTAGAAGGCAACCATGGAAAATTTGGACTAGTAAACTAAAATCACAAGCATAATCTAGACATTTTCAAGTAGAAAACTAAGCCTAGTGCAAATTTACAACAACCAATCTATAACGATGATTTTATTGCATAAAACTAAAAGAGAAAAGGCAACTGTCCTTAGTAGCATATAATAGTGATGGCAAAAGAAATAGGGGCATGACCAAAAATAGCAGAGTCTAACTAGTTCATATTTGCTATCAACAAACAAAGTCAACTTTTTAAAAAAAAATTCAGCGTACTAATGTTTCTACCCTGTTTTTTAAGAAGTCAACATAAGCATGATTGTTAAAATACTGAATATATCGAGAGGGAGATAGAAGAGGCAAATCACACTATTTAATCACTAAGATCAGACTGTGGAGATCCAAATCAGAGCCAACATTCCAGGGGATTGATAACAAAAAAAAAACTAAGACCCAGGAAACAAAAAGGTATTTAGATCCATGTATCATTCAGAGCAGGCAAAAAAACGAACTAATTGGCTTCTAATAGAACAGACAAGTCAACTAAAGTTCAATAGCGAAAAGAAACATAAATGTTAGACAAGAAATGATGATTGTGTTGAACCTGTGATGCTAAGAGCGATGATTCCAACGACGAAAAGCAGTAATTGAAGGCGTTTCTTCTGAAAACTGAAATCCACATCCAAATCCATGACGAAAATGGCAGAGAATGGAGAACAAAGAAACAAAAGAAATAAAAATCGAAATGTAGGTCTTGATTCAGAATGGAGGGTCGAGATCCAAACGAAAGGTCAAGGCAAAGGGGGAAGCGGGAGGGGAAGCGTCGGGACTGAGATACCACGCAGTTGAAATTAATCACATACAAATTAACTTCCTTAATATTAACTTTTTTTGGTAATCAAAGGTGTCCAAAACCAGACCGGACATGAGTATTTAATTTAAACCGAGGTTTAAGTTCTGATTGATCTGATTTTGCCCACTCGAACAACTCCCGGTTCGGACCTGAATTGTTTAGGTAAAATTTTGATATGATTGAAAACTAGTACCAACCCGACCTAATGATTAAAAACCAGACCATAATGAAAACATTTACTCTACTCAAACTCCAAAAAACCAGACTCAGTTTGGTTTTTTAGTCAGTTCGGTTCCGGCTCAGGAATCCCATGGTTCCAATTAAAAAACCCGAACTGAGGCCGACAGTTTCGGTTTTAAAACTTGAAGTTTGAATCAGAAGCAAAGCATCTCCATACACCCAAAAGAAAAAAAAACGGATTTTGAGGTAACTGGCTTACAAGTCATCCCATTTTTCTACTTTCCTACTATAAAAAACCTAGATTCGGATCACCCGAATTGATTGTGAAATCGACCCAATAGCAACTGGTGACCATCTTTAGTTCTGAGATTATGGACACAGAATTTGGTTCCATGGTTCATCGAGTTCTCGCAGAGCAGCAAACGATGCCTGATTTTATACTCGAAAAAGGGTGGTAAATCTACATGATCAGATCCTGTAACACCTGCAGCTTCTTCATCTACTCACTTTCATGAGGGTTAAACCAGTCAGCCATACATGTTTTACAGTTGGCTACACAACATTTAGGTTCTCCAGAGATCCAACATGAATCTACAACCAGTTTTTTCTCTGTGTGACCTTAAGTTTAGAGATTACTGCCATTGATGAAGCAATTGATAGGAAGGTATACTACTTTGAGAAAGTTAATCTCTTTGCCTTCTTTCCTTGGCCACCGGGATACCCTTTTATAATTCGCATCCTGAGATCTCCGTTGTTAAATTAACTGTGTATCCCTGCAGATTTGTTGTTCCGCCGTTCAGTTAGTGTAGAATGACCCTGTAGTTTGGGAGGTAACAAACGAAGGGAGTAAAAACATTGCTGGAAGTTGACATCAGAGAGGAGATGATTCAATTGAAGTAAGCATCAGCTAAGTAAAAACCAGATCTTCTTGTGAATCTGAGAGTACAGAGATCAGAAAAATAATGAATCACAAAATCTTGCCTGTCAATTTTTGGAATCAGCCACTCGGGCTGAGCGAGAAGAAGTAGGAGGAGCTCTTCACTTCATTGGTCAGCTTGGAGGACTAACAAAAGAAAGATATCAAATCGTTCAGAGTTGCTGGAAAAAAGAACTCCAAAAAATCATTCCATGGCCAATACCGATCTTCCTCAACATGTTCATGCAGAGGCCACACCCAAGGACAGGCCTAGTTGCACCATGATAAGTTTTGTGTTGCCTCCCGAGATTATTCAAAATTCAAGAAAAAGGCAAATAATCTAGCCGGGAAAAAGCCAGTCAGCAATAACAAGGGGCCTGGAATTTACCCATTGCTCTGCAGAGGAGATTGCCATTCACTGCATGCGGGGTCACAGAAAAGCCCATTGTGACAAGGCTCAAACAAATGTTTTATAACAAGTAATAGACTCCCTTCAATCTCATTTATAAGGAAAATAAACATTCTTCATCAGTTTGACTACAAAATCCGATTTATTTCCAGTCAATCTGCTTTTGAGAACTTGTTTTCTGTTAGAAAATGGCATTGAAATTGCATTACACGAAGTAGAAACATAAGAAGTGTGCGTACCTGATAAATGCGGGCTAAGATGAGCAAAAGGGTCATTGTCAAATGCCAATGGAAAAAACCGGCTGGAAAGGATACATTTTACCACAACAAAAACAAGACCCCCCATCACAAAACACAGCACATATATTAGTAAAACGCAATGTTCCGCTACAAACTCCAATAAATGCGTAAACAGTTGGAGCATACTATCACATTTGGCAAATCAGAATTGTTAAGATAAAATCAAATAATTTTAGTAGAATCAATGAACTTCATTAATGGAGCATTCATTATGTTCTTCACAGACTTAAAATGCTCCTACAGTCTGAGAATATTATCCCTCTGGTGGAACTGGAAGATGAGTGGACTTGGTTGCACTTGCAGCCTCAATTTCCTCTCTGGCTACCATATCTATAAAACTCCTTTTCTTTGATTTCGGCCTGCGATGTTCATTTTCCGTTTCTTTGCCTTTTCCCTTCTCATTCTCGATATCTTTAACTGCTTGTGTTTCTCCGTCTTGAGAAGGAAATAGGGGAGGTTCTTGGCCGCTCAATCGGCAAAATACTTTCTCCACTGTTTCGTTAATTTCTTTCCCTAGTCCATTGGTATCCAATATTAGTTCCCAAACTGATCTTGACGCTTTCTCGAGCACTGGAGCTCTGAATCAGATACGCATAAAAAAAAACCATTAAGTTTCGTCACCCTTTGACTTCCATTTCTCAGTTCAAGTTAGAGGTGAGCATTTTTACAGATATCCACCTAAATGGGAAGAACAAATGACTTTGGACTTACTCAAGTTCCTGCCTGAGTGCATCAAACAATTCTCTCTTCGTTTGTTTCTCCGCTCCAGGTGTGTTAAGAACTTTACTTTGTTCCACCATTTTTATGGTCGTGTTCTTAAGCTCTTCCTGCCAAAGAAATAAAAACATACTCAGAAACAATACCTGCAAATAACAACATAAGTAGCAAAACATTTGCACACCATAAATAAAATGATTCAAGTTTTTACTTGAAATACACTAAGCAAGGGAGATTAGAGTAAGCTTAAGTGGACTGGACACCCAAAGAAGATGCAAATGAATAAAATTTAAGTTTGCTACCAATTAAGTAAGTTGATACAATCAACAGTAGTCCAGAAGCATTCACTGGAAAATATTTGATAAAAGGGGTCTTCAAGAGAACTAACATTGGCCTTCAGCTGGTTGATGATCTTCAATCTGAGAGCATCTATAGTTCCATCATTCATCAGTGACTCCAACACGTCTTCTGGAGTTATCACGGATGAAGAACTCATTATTCTCCCTCTTTTCTCTCGCGAAACTCCTAAATTTATCCTCTATCCAAATCAAACGCAATTATTTTATCGATTCAACCTACACAAAAAGAGAAAAAACACGAAACAAAAAAAATCAGAAAACAGAATAAAAAAAAACCTATTATTTTTTACAAAATCAAACGAAGAAATGCAAAAAGAGGGGGAGTTTTAAGGGGAAAAGAACGCCAGTGGCAAAGTTCCAACGATTCTAAAGAGACACAGAATCATTACCCTAATAGATCTTTTGGCGGTAGCCGCGAAGCATAAAAGAAAAATCGGACCTCGTCTTCGTTAACGGGATGGATGCGGTGGGGAGCTGCTGGCTCTGGTTCTGGTTCTACTCCTCGCCTCGCAAAATCGTATCCGTCTTCAATGGCATACGAGACACCACCGCCCAAAAACGACGTCGTACTATCCTGGCTTATTTTTGTTTTCAGTTAAGATAAAAACTGAAAATCGAACCGAACCAGATTGAGATTTTTAGTTCGGTTCTCTATTCATTTTTTAAGATAGATTAACCAACCCGTGAATTAAATTTATAATTTTTATATTGAAAATTGAAATCAAAATTAAATTGGTCAAAACTGGCTCAAACAAAATTAAACTGAACAAAACCTAATTTATACAAATCAGACAGGTCTCTCATTATAAGTAGACTATGTTGTGTGACGTAGATGTTCGTACGAGTCGGTTCGATTAAATTTTATTTTATATTAAAAAAATAAAATATATTTTTTACAATATATGAGTCAAATTTTAAGTAATTGATTAAGTTTATAAATAATTTTAAGATTTATATCAGATTTTATCAGAGTTTGAGTCAAATTTTATTCGACTTTAAAATTTTTTTGACCTATAGTCATAGTTTTGATTTTATAGTTTTTAATTTTTAAAGATTCATAAATTATAATTTTTTAAAAATTAGAATTAATACTAAATTAAAATTAATAATTAGAAAGGAATTTATGATGTTGGCACCTATGTGTACGTGCTACTTGTCTAGGATTAGTTCAACGATCTACCAAACTTAAATTGATGACCAGGATGGGTCAACCGAAACAGTACCCACCCCTATTTTGACTGTGATCGAAGTTGGGTAGTCCATGATTTCAAGCTTATCCAACTATTTTTTTATGAATTCGGATAATAACTTAGTCAGCTCCATTCCACGAGATTACTATTTTTCGATTGTTTTTATAATATTTAATCTGGGACAGCTTTCTTGTCTGCTAAGATTTCATGGTTCTGTGAATCCTCTCGGCCTCATCTGCTTCGTCTACTTGGCCCATTCGAAAGCGACGTGGATGATTCTCTTAACCATTTCCTCAATCCGCAGATTTTTCCCGGTATTTTCCATCCCATCTGCCATTCAAAGTTCAAACCAGCCAGCTTCGCCATTTTTTTAATGGCGCTGAGCATTCCTCATTTAATTAGTATCTTTTCGTTTTGTATGTCTTGGTCGCTTGGTTAATCTTCTCTCTACATAAACATCTTCTGGGCTTTTCGACGTATGCTCGAGAAACTCGAACCAATTGTCTCCGCTTTGAGATTTGCGACAATGGGGGTCTTCGATGAGGGTATGGCTCACTTTCTGATTCCTGCCACCGCGTTGTTAGGGATTGGGTTTGCTCTATTTCAGTGGTTTTTGGTGTCCAAGGTGGTGGTTTCTGATGGGTACGGGGCCGACGATGGGTACAAGGATAAATTGATTGAAGGGGAAGAAGAAGAGGGTATTGATAAGCTTGAGGTCGCTGCTAAGTGCGCTGAAATTCAGAATGCCATTTCTGTCGGTGAGTACAGTTGTTGGACAAATCTTTGTTTCTTCCCTGTTTCCTCTGTATTTCCGCAGAGTTTGATCTATCTTCTTCTAGCGCTTTAAGTTCTTGCCCCTTTGCTGTTATTGTAATCAAAGACCGAGAAAGAGAGGAGAGAGATGCACAGAACCAGATCTAGTACTATAGTTAGTCAGGATGCCTAAACTTTTGCCATAAACAACCATAACATGTTGGAATTCTTGTCTGTTGCTATTCATGGTTTTGGATCTTTCGGGTTCTCTATGTTTTATTATGCTTCATGTGTCTGATAATCTTTCAGGAGCAACCTCGTTTCTTTTCACCGAGTACAAATACCTCGGAATTTTCATGGGAGTATTTGGCGCCGTCATTTTCTTCTTCCTCGGTTCAGTCAAAGGATTCAGCACCGAAAGCCAGCCCTGCACTTACAACACGGGAAGCATGTGTAAACCGGCTCTGGCGAATGCCATTTTCAGCACCATTGCCTTCTTGCTCGGAGCTCTCACCTCAGTTCTCTCGGGATTCCTCGGAATGAAGATTGCAACTTATGCTAACGCCAGAACTACTTTAGAAGCACGCCGGGGCGTGGGAAAGGCGTTTATTATCGCTTTTCGGTCGGGTGCAGTCATGGGATTTCTTCTAGCTGCCAATGGTCTTCTTGTTTTGTATTTCTCCATTAACCTGTTTAAGCTGTATTATGGTGATGATTGGGAAGGTTTGTATGAATCTATCACCGGTTATGGACTCGGAGGTTCCTCGATGGCCCTCTTTGGAAGAGTTGGCGGAGGCATTTACACAAAAGCAGCCGATGTTGGTGCCGATCTGGTCGGTAAAGTCGAGCTTAATATTCCCGAAGATGATCCTCGAAATCCAGCCGTAATTACTTCTGTTTTGCTCCGATCTCTAACTTAGATTTCATATTTATTCCATTGCTCACTCTCTAGAACATTTGAATTTAGAGCTTCACCAAGTGTGACATGATTTTTCAGGTTATAGCTGACAACGTGGGTGACAATGTGGGAGATATAGCTGGGATGGGCTCGGATCTGTTCGGATCTTATGCCGAATCAACCTGCGCAGCACTTTTCGTAGCATCGATATCATCTTTCGGCATCACACATGACGATACAGCCATGTCTTATCCTCTCATTATAAGCTCGGTCGGCATAATTGTTTGCTTGATAACCACACTTGTCGCAACCGATCTTTCTGAGATCAAGAACACGAGTGAGATCGAACCCTCATTGAAGAGGCAGCTTCTAATCTCAACTATCTTGATGACGGCCGGAATCGGCATGGTCAGTTTCCTTGCTTTGCCATCAGAGTTCACCCTCTACAATTTCGGAACTGATAAGACTGTCAAAAACTGGTGCGCCTATTTTACAAGTGTTTCCATAATCTTCCACTGAAAATTTCCCTTTCTGAAGTATATATTATGCTTGACTTCAGGTATCTGTTCTTCTGCGTTTCAATTGGCTTGTGGGCTGGACTTGTCATTGGGTACACAACTGAATATTATACCAGTAACGCTTACAGGTGGAGAAGAATTTATATGAATGCATTTGTGTGAATTCACTAGAGCAATATACTTACTTCGAAGCTTGTATTCGTTAGCCCTGTGCAGGACGTTGCTGATTCGTGCAGGACCGGAGCGGCTACAAATGTGATCTTTGGATTGGCTCTGGGCTATAAGTCTGTGATTATTCCTATATTTGCCATTGCCTTAGCCATTTATGTGAGCTTCAGCTTGGCTGCCATGTATGGAATTGCTGTGGCTGCCTTGGGAATGCTTAGCACCATTGCCACTGGCCTTGCCATCGATGCTTACGGCCCGATCAGTGATAATGCTGGTGGAATTGCTGAAATGGCCGGAATGAGCCACGAGATTCGTGAAAGAACCGATGCTTTAGATGCGGCTGGAAATACGACTGCAGCTATTGGCAAGGTTAAAAGTCGTATAATCTATGAATCATTTTCATGACCTGGATTTTGCAATCGAATGAATGTTTGGTTTCCTTCATTATCAGGGGTTTGCAATTGGATCAGCAGCCTTGGTTTCTCTAGCTTTGTTTGGAGCTTTTGTGAGCAGAGCAGGCATTCAAACAGTGGACGTATTAACACCGAAAGTCTTCATCGGGCTGCTCGTCGGGGCCATGCTTCCGTACTGGTTTTCGGCCATGACGATGAAGAGCGTCGGAAGCGCAGCATTGAAGATGGTGGAAGAAGTTCGCCGGCAATTCAACACCATTCCTGGTTTAATGGAAGGGAGAGCAAAGCCAGACTACGCAACTTGTGTCAAAATCTCGACCGATGCTTCCCTCAGAGAGATGGTCCCTCCTGGTGCTTTAGTCATGCTTACGCCCCTCATCGCCGGAACCTTCTTCGGAGTCGAAACTCTCGCCGGAGTTCTCGCTGGTTCACTTGTTTCCGGCGTGCAGGTATTGTACAACGACCCCAAGTCCAGTTCATAAAAAACTTTCAGAAGTTGAAAAATCGGGCATGTCTCTTTGTCGCAGGTTGCCATATCTGCATCGAACACCGGCGGGGCATGGGACAACGCAAAGAAATACATAGAGGTGAACTCCTAGTTCCTTGAATAAAATTCAAAATCCATATTGGGTTTGATGTAATATTTTGACTGATTTGATTTTCGAGAAAATCACAGGCAGGAGGAAACGAACACGCGAAATCACTGGGGCCGAAGGGGTCTGATGCTCACAAAGCAGCGGTGATCGGGGACACGATCGGAGATCCACTGAAGGACACTTCTGGGCCATCTCTCAACATTCTGATCAAGCTGATGGCCGTTGAGTCCTTGGTTTTTGCCCCGTTCTTTGCCACTCACGGTGGTCTGATCTTCAAAATTCTCGGTTAATCGGCCATGGACGGATGTTCCCTCAAACAAAGTGCATCAAAGTGAAGTGTGTGAGGTTGGTTGCATGTTACTGTGTAGATGATCATGCTAATGTCTACTTTCTCTCTCTACTCTCAATAATATTTCTATTTCCTGCTAATTCTCAGCTAACGAAAGAACAAATAATATAAATAAATGATGTTATCCCAAAAAAAATCTTTTTTTTATCAAATAATATAAAGTAAAATAGTAACTATTTATCACATCAGAGAGAACACCGATAGTCACATGAAACGCGACGATAACCCGTAAACCTAGTGACGATGGAGGCAGGGAGATGCGATGATGATGGGGGGATGGGTGTTGGAAATTAAACTAGGGTAGCTTATGAGCACTAAATGTATTTCCAGGCGTCAAGTTTAATCGATCCGCGACAGCCCATCTTCCCTTTATTCTCCAAATGATTGCTCCATTATTGCTCTCTGCTTCCCGTGTCTGGGCTAAAACTCTTGAGATCAGATGATTAGCAGATGAAGATATGAGTCTGGGAAATGGGTTTGAAAAATCATCGACTTTCAGGAACAATTGCTCTGTTTCAAGACTTAAACAGTCGAAAAGCTTCTGCTGCGGTGGAGTTTAAGACAGGGCATTGCTGTCGACGGGCGAGTAGGCATTTTATCCATTCAAACATGAATAGCGTCGGCGTTACTACCGGGAACTGTGAAAGCATTCTGACCGTCCGATTGACTGAACGAGGCCTACAATAGGGTTAATAGTGTGGGTCCAATCATGAACCCATTTTTTACGACCCAGCAAAGATCGCAGATCTGAACAGTGAAGAGCATTCAATTGAGAGTTTCGACACCGGAGAAATGGCTTAAATTTTCAACGCCGAACAGTTTAAATGTTTCCTCTCAAAACCTGACCTTTCTTACTCTCTCAACTCAGACACACACACATACCGTCTCTCTCTCCATCCCCTTCTTCTTCGCACTGTCTATTCTTCGCCATTAATGCTCAGCCCAGCCCGTGAGTGTGAGTCTATCCGTCCCAGAAGCTCTAGCGGTTTCGTCTTTGGCGGATAGTCTCTGCTGATGTTCGAAAGTTTCGATCTTTGATCGGTACTTCGCCGCTGTGCCTTTTGGCGTTCGTTCCGAAAGTAGTGGACGTTTCAAGCGTGGAAATGGGGATTATGTGGACTTAAAGGTTCGACTTTTAATCTTTGCTCCTGCATTTTCTCTGTTGTGTCCTTGAAGTGAGATTAGGTTTAGGAATTTCGACTTTCGTAACTGAGCTTCAAGGAATGAAGAATTCCTGCTGAAATTTTTATGGGTTTTTGTCTTTTTAGCTAATTTAACACACTGCCCTTTGAAGAAATTCGAACTACTAAAGATCTCTATCTAATTTTAGCTAATTAAATCAACAACGTTGTAAAGGAAATGAATTAGAACATATTTATAGACACAAGCTTTATGCCTTTCTTTTCATACTGTGGTTGTTTCTTTTAGCAGATAAGACCTGGAGGTTGAGAAGAAGCGTTCGAAAGGAGGCTTTCTTAACTTGTTTGATTGGAATGGAAAATCTAGGAAGAAGCTGTTTTCAGAAAATTACGAGTTACCCGGTATTTTATTGTTCTCTATTGTGAGTTATTTGATTAAATTGCTTCCTCATCGCAATGAATTCTCGGCGGTGACATGCATTTGTAGAGCTTCCTACTATTTCGGATGAAGAACGAATGAAACGAGCAACAAAAGATGTGGAGATTTTGTTGAATTCCCGCATGGATGAGGTTCGAAGAACTCGTTCCACTCCAAGTCAGTAACTTAACCAGTTATTTATTTCCATCTCTCACATTTTCTCTTTCCCGGTGTGTTATGGCCACACTCACAGATAAAGGTATCTGGAAACGCTGCCGATTTAGCTCTATCTATGTCTGTTGATGAAGGTTGTGGAACTCGAGCCCCTAGTGTAGTTGCGAGGCTTATGGGATTGGATTCTCTCCCTTCTTCGATTCTTAACGAGGCTTGTTCTACCTCGTCCACCTCTTCACGAGAATACATATGTAAAGGGAGTGCTAAATGATTCTCGAATAACAACCATGAACTTCATCAAAATGGGCATGCCCAAAAAGGGTGAGAAGTTTTCTTCAAACATGGGACATAACCGATCGAATGAAACTCACACCACAACCATGAAAAGTATTACAACTTAAACTAGTCTTCAGAACATATTTACAACCTCCGACAACAGCTGCGACAACAGCTGCACGCAAAAAGCTTATCACCTAAATTAGGGAAGTCATTGGGGAGAGTAAGTAAACTTAGTAAGAAGTTTATATTTGATGCATTACAATTTAAAACACGATTTTTATCTTTTATTAAAAACGTGTTCAAATTCAATGATGAATAAAATATAAAATTAATAAAATTATGCTCTTTATCTAATATAAAATCTGGTTTCTCAAGCCCATGTGAGGTATATATAAAACTCATCACAGACATAGGAGACTATACAATAAAATACTCTCACATCAATATCAAGAAATCAATCTTAGTGAAAAAGGAATGTCGCTCTAGAATAACTCTACACACCACAAGAAAAACGAAGACAAAATGCTCGGCGTCTCATGAGATAGAAGAACCGATGGCTGTCAGAAGATTTAGCTCATCGCCCACGAGGTATGTCTGAAGACTACTCACTCGTGGCTCACGAAGTCAGTCTGAAGATTACCTACTCATTTAACAATACATTGGCCAATATACTTTAAAGGGTTATCGAGGCCACAGAGAGCATTACTATAGTCAAACACCCCATATCAAACAACTCATCGATGATAGTGTAATCCAATGATATTTTTATAAAGAACCACACAAAGTAATCAAACGAATATCATATCATCAATGTCATATCAATATCAACTAAAATCATATGCAGTTTAAATCTGAATAAAATTATATATATATAACAGATGTGTAGGAGATTAACCGTTGTTAATTTATTAAAATAATATTCTAAAATAATTAAATAATCATGCGTGAAAACAATGCAAAAAATAGAAACAACTTACCTTTTATTACTCGGCTTTTTAGTCTCTTCCAATATAGGCTCTAACTTGGAAAAATTCTCTGAAATATCCCAAAAATATCAAATTAGGAGATGAGAGAAAGAAATACGTGAAAAGATGAATAAACTGGCCGGTAACCGATCTGTCCGATTGGGGCTGGGTTGGAACGGCCAGATGATGTGGCGGTCTAGTTCGGTCAAAAAATCTGCAAACGACTCTTCAACAAAAGCAAAAAAAAGTTCACAAATTTTTACACACAAATTTGTAAGATGTTTAGATATGGAGTTGCCTCAGTGCAAAAACAGACAAGTTGAAGCCACGTTTTGAGGTAGAGATGGATTCACAAATCACATCTGAGGAGCTCATTTATTACTGTCGTTGAACTTCAACTCCCCCTACTCACCACCACGAACGTAGTTGATTTGGTAATCAACATTAGGTATTCTAATATTCTCCTACGTCCACCACTGTCCGAAGCCCTACAAGTGGCTTTCCTGTCGCGTAATGACGAGATGCTGGATGCTCCATTCGAGGAACACCTGTTTCCTTTGCCAGATTCTTCCTGCTGCCTGCCTTTTTTTGTTGAGCTTGTTCCTAACTTTGATGTTTGATTCGCAGAGGCTGAATTTCATCCTGCAGATAATCTTATTTTTAGAAAGCAATATACTTTATTTTTTAACCTTGATTATTTTTTTTCAGAATCTTTCTAGATATTTCTAGTCAATTATGTGTTGGAGTTGTTGGAGAACTCATTTTTCTGTTCGTGGTTGTTGTAAAGTCAAATATAGCCTTTTGGGTGTTCTTAATTATCTGGTCGGTTTAAGGAAATTGTCAGCAGTTTTACGATCATCTGTTGGGTCGTGGGATAAGCGTCGAAATTCAATATTTACGAGTTAATTGCGGATTACTTTATTATTGTAATTAATTTTCTGGGTGATGTGAGGGCCAGTGTGTCGGAAGAGAAGAAAGAGGTGGCGAGCCTTATCCTCTACGCAAATTGTTCTGTTTGTAGTATTTTAAACGTAATTCCATTTTCCAATCTCTATATAAGCCCAAGTCATGATTTCGTCTTCTCAGCAGCTAACCAAGATCTGTATATTTTCCGATCAAGTCCCTTCCAAACGTTTAAACTGATCTCCGATGGCCGGAATGGGGGAGAAGGAGCGGAGGATCCTGGTGGCGGTGGACGAAGGGGAGGAGAGCATGTACGCTCTCTCCTGGTGTTTGAAGAACGTGATTTCCAGAAAGTCCAAGGACACCATAATTCTCCTGTACGTCAAGCCGCTCAAAACCTTCACTGCGTTGGACGGCACAGGTGAACGAACTACTGTAAAAGTAGCAGTTTAAGAGAGAAAAAGAGAGAAGCTTTTGGGTGATTATTGGGTTTTGGTTTCAGGGTATTTGTTCTCGGCGGACATATTCGCCACCGTCGAACGGTGCGGCAACGAGATGGCGGACATCGTTCTGGAGAAGGCGCGGAGGATGTGCAGCGGTGAAGGGAATAGAGTGAGTGTTTGGGGACGGAGATTATAGTTACCGTTTGGAGAGTTGGCCGGAGATTTGACGGATTTACGGTTGCGACGCAGGTGGCGGTGGAGACGCGGGCGGAGAGGGGTGAGCCGAGGGAGGTGATCTGCGACATGGTGGAGAAGCTAGGCGTGGATGTGTTGGTGATGGGAAGCCATGGATACGGTCCGATCAAAAGGTTGTTTATTTATTTTTATTTTTATATTATTTATTTTTATTAATGTAAAAAAAACGCAGGGCGTTGATGGGGAGTGTGAGCAACCACTGTGCAGAGAAGGTCAAGTGTCCGGTGCTGATCGTGAAGAAGCCCAAGTGGGCAGCCCCCTCCCTCTTTTAGACTCGGGTCGGGTCGGGTCGGATAATCTGTATCGTACATTTTTTTCTACAAAAAGGGTGTTTGCTTTTGTATTTTGCATTTAGCCGTGTACATATATATGTTTTTTCTTTGCTTATTGAAGTGTTTGATTTCCATCCTAATACATTCTCAACGTTTCCCGACTTCGAAACACGAACACACACATGAACTCGAGTTGGATCAGCCAATGCTCGGTCTACATATGGTTGTTTGGTTATTTCAAAATTCGAAACTAAAAGATCTAATTTTATTGAATATGGGTAGCAAGTATTTTAGTTTGAGGTCCATCAGGCATCCAAGAAACTCGACATCACTAATCCTATCTCAATGTAGTGGATGCAATGTACAAGGTTGAGGTTGGACCGAAACTCGAAGGTCAACTTGACCCGTCAACCCGACACTTGGGTTGCGGTGGAAGGTTTAGATTTCAACTGTCTCATGACCTAGACGGTAGACCTACCATCAAATTGCAAGCAACACCCAGAATTACAGTGCAAATAATAAAACAAATTAAGGAAGCTAATCTTCACTAATTAAAATCCTCAAATCTCTTCGAAATTTCAATTAGTTCTTTTAATTATTGTTTCAAAAAATACTAGTCTCGTTATTTTTATGGAATTAATATTTTTTATATTGCTTGACTGTGCACTTGCATTTTACAGTTGACACAATTCTGCGCTTACAATTTTAAAAATCATAAGTTATGGATGAAAAAAATTGAAAGATAGTCATGAAATCGTGTTGAGATTTTAGGGTGACTAGCTAACTAACAATGGGTAAAGTAAAAGTGTAATTTTATTACAAATCCTAATTTCATTCTGTTGATCGAATAGCCTTCCAGCATGTACGGTCGCAGGTCGGTCGGACCCAACCCAAAACCATCGGCTCAACCCGAAGCCTGTGTTTAGAGGTTCGTTTCCAAATTCAATTAGGGGTTTTCCATGGGGCAGAAGAAATATTCATCATCTATGTTACAGACCCAAATTCTCAGGATTCCTTCTTAGGAAAACATTATTCTCGACGGGTCTAATTATTTAATTATTAATTATTAGTTATTATTTTAATTAAGTTTGTGGGTCAGTTTAGTCTTTTCATATTAATTAGGTCATGAAGTCTATTTAAATGGTGCTAACCCTACGTACGATCTATCAATCAAGAAATTCAAGTTTAGTATTTGTTTCTTTCTTTTCTCTGTTTTTCGATGTCTGGACGAGAGATGATTACTCGATCTCAGGGAAAACCTCGTGAAGGGGAAAACTTCACCAATCTATGAGATCGGAAATTGTGGTCACATGAAGACACTCGTGTAACACCCTGATCAGGTTTAGAAGAAATAGAGACCTCAAGGATTAATCAAATCAATGACCTTTTACCCATCACAACGTATAAACGATAAACCACATAGCCGAGGATAGTCTCTAATACTTTGGGCGACCACAACGCAAAGTATCAAAAAGATTCATTCTCTCATCGATATCACAGACAATCTAAAACAATACGGAGTTTTAAATCAATTAAAACTACGTATACATAGAAATTTGACATGTTTTTCTTTTTAATTCATAAAAGGAAGGTTTTAAAAATCATTTAAAACCATGCACGAAAATATAATGCAGAAAGTATAAATCCCTTATAACTATTTTATCAGTAAAATTTTACGAATGACTAGTCTGTTGGGCCATGTCCGTAACACTAATTCTGTAAATCCTAATATATTTGCTGCTGATATCGCCGTGGAGGTGCACTGATTGGTGTTACTACGAAAATCTCTCTTGTATCTTTCTCTTATTTCGTCTTCTTAATCGTTGTCTGTATTTTAAATCCTAACATAATCAACAAATGAGAACGGGTTCTTTCTATAGGAAAAATTAGACCAAACCAAGAATGAAACGGGACTTGTCAATGTCATCTTGGTGCCGAACGAACATTCTATGCAATTCGGTGCAAATGCAAACAACGATTGACTCTTTTCTTAACTGGGTTTGACATTTGTTTAGGTTTCCAGTGCCCATTTGACAATATGTTGCTTTCCAAAAATAACAAGACGCAGTTTATAATCTAAACAAATTTGCGATGACACAGCAAGGAGTCAGCTTCTGTGTGTCTCAAATCTTAGATTTTTCGGGAAAAGCCATGTAAATTTCCATGGTTTTCCTTTTATGAATCGTGGGTTAGTCAACGTGGGATGAGAAATTGAAGGATCGACGAAAATCAGAAATTTTGATCACAACCAAGAACATCTTAGACTGTTTTCAGAGACGAACTAAATGAAGAAATTCCACGTTTATAATTAAAGGAACATGAAGTCCGACGATGTTAGATTGTGCATGTGCACGTTGGGGACGGAATCGTACACTCGCAGTCCCATCGTATCACCTAGAAATTTCGGATGGATTGCCAGGAAATGTTTGTTTATTTCATTTTTTTCAGTTAAATTTTGGGTTTTTCAACTAAGAATAATATTTTTTTTTCGGAAACAAGAAATCCAAGCTTTGTGGGTCAGCTTTAATGGCGTCACTCTGCTCCACAACGCGTTTTCATCGAAACTCAGGTAATCCCTGAACCTGTTTTCCCCCTCCTTCTTCTTTGAACTTCCACCTCGATCTTTGCTTCTATGGTTTGTCGATAGTGACGTCATTCATGACAATCTGCTCCGTTTCATCTTTTAAACTTAGTTTATGGAAGCAATGCTCAGATTAACTTACGAAGCTTCCTTGAATCTTCTCGGTTAGCGACCTATAAATCGAGTTGCTTCTTTAAAAAATTTGACCATGCTGGAATTGAATTAGGGACTTACATCTGTTTGACTCGATTTGCGTGCTGCTTTTTCCTATGGCGCAGAAGCGGGGTTTTCAGGATCGAGAGGAAGAAGGTAAAGGTTATGGAGTCTCCGAAGATCCTCCGCCGAAGCGAACCTTCTTGCTCAAGACGTATGTGTGTTGATGATCGGAAGATGTTCGACGAATTTCCTGGTTCTGACTTTGTCGAAATTTTCTTGGTTTCAGATTTTGATTGGTAGATTTTCTTTTGCAGCGCTGTTAGAGATGTTATTAGACGGCGTTCCCTTGCAGAGTTCGTGTCTCGCATGGAGCCGATGATCCGGGAAGTGGTAGAGCATCGAATCCGCCTCCATTTTTATCTGCATTTTCAGTTTGACTTGCTCGATTTTTTTTAATTTCTGAGCTGTTCTTAGCTTAACCAGACAAGTTTATAAACGAAGCTTTTCGATTAGGTTAAGGAGGAGGCGGAAGGAGCCATTAAAAAGTTCCTTGGGTCACCTCAAAGGTCTGCAATTTCAACTTAATGATCTCTTCTTGTCTTCCTCGTCCGAGACTGTCTGTTTCTGTTTTTGTTTGATTTCTTCTTATTGGGAAACAAAAGACGGATTTCGATCAAAGTCTTGGTTTTGCAGGCACCAAGTTCGGGAAGAACCGAAACCGCCGCCAAGATCGCCGAGTGATCTGAGATTAGATTTTCTGGGAAATTTACCTTCCACCATTTTCACCACATGCAAGGTCGAAACTGAAGATAACCAACCGCTGCAGATTGTGCTGTACGATGGAAATTCTCGGTCTATAATTGAGTCTGGCGATCTATCTCGCGCCCCGATTGAAATCGTGGTCCTAAACGGAGATTTCGGTTCCGTCGATCGAGAGAATTGGGATGAATCAGAGTTCACGAACTGCATCTTGCGCGAAAGAGACGGCAAACGGCCGTTAATCACCGGAAATCGGACAGTTTTTCTTAAAAACGGCAAAGCCAAGGTCGATAATATCAGTTTCACTGATAATTCGAGTTGGGTCCGAAGTAGAAAATTCATGTTGGGGGCGAAAATTGGGTGCAATGTTCAGTATGATCATCGAATAAGAGAAGCCAGAAGCCAGCCGTTCACGGTGAGAGATCACCGGGGAGAAGGTGAGTTTTACATAATCTCTATGGTTTCAAACTTGTTTTCTTATCGGAGAATTAATTTGATTTCCAGTTTATAAAAAGCACCGCCCGCCGCGGTTGCTCTCCGAGGTGTGGCGGCTGGAGAAGATTGCTAAAGACGGAGTGTTCCATCACCGGCTGTCGTCTAACGGAATCTTCACCGTGAAAGACTTTCTCCAGTTTCTCGAAATCAATCAATCCTCTCTTCGCCGGGTAAAGATTTCTCTTATTTCCTCGGAAAATGTACCGATCGATGAACTCGACTAAGCTCTTTCAATTTCATAAAAATGCAGATTTTGGGTGCGATTGCAGATAGAAAATGGGAGACGATAGTCGAGCATGCGAAGGAGTGTTTAATCGACGATCAAAAGTGGTACAAATACGAAGCGAGAAACCATGGGGTTTTGGTTTTGTTCAACTCGGTCTACAAGGTCGTCGGAGCGGTGTTCGACGGCAATCTTTTCTCCGTCGACAATCTCGACTTCCACCGGAAAGTATGGCTATACATCTCGCGTCGCTTTCGTTTTCCGATCGACTGAATCTGCAAACGTTTTACAGATGTTTTGATCTCTCGTTTACAGCGATTAGTGGAAGAGATTAAGAACGAAGCGTACGAGAATCTTAGTGACATAGTAGAATGGGAGGATGAATCACAGGTTTCTCATTCGACGGCCACTCCTTTCCACGATCCACCGCTGCTCGACGTCTCCGATCTGTTTGAAGGTATGAAATTTTGAGTGAAAAAATTCAATATCTATCATGGATTAACACTTGAAAAGAGAGGACAATCCTTGTTCTTCCCAGGTAGCATTTTCTAAGACAGATGAGATCATCCAGGCCGACGGGTCGAAAGCTTGAAGAAACGGCAGAAATTGGTCGTTTCTGGTTCGGACATGGAAGAAGACGAAGAACCATCTACTCGAATTATTTGGAGAGAAGATGGGATTGAATGGAGCTGCATCTTCCAAGATGATGGCAATTGGCAATCCATCGTGCAAATAAAGTATTTAACCTTTTTATTTAACTTCTCATTATATGTTGATGTCGAACTTAGCCGACAGCCATAGACAACTCGATCAAATTTGGCATCGTATAGTATGTTTTTATTTAGTGTAAAATGGCCTCGGTGCTCTATGACACCCGAAGGATGTTTTCTTAGATCGGAACGCAGCCTGTGTTGTTTGTACATTTTTGTTTGTAAAAGTTACATAAACCTTCCTCGAGAACGCTTGCAATAGGGTGCAGTCGTCTGCATCGGACGGCTCGCCCCTCTTGCCACCGTCTTTTATTGACAATTGCACCCTCCTTGGATCTTCTGCACCCTCAAAATAGTCTACATATATTTGGAGTTCTTAATTTGAGGTAAGTTCTGTATCTAGAGTAAGTTGATTAGAATGATACTCTTATGTGATCGTATCGAAGTATATGAATATATTTTTATTATTATTGTCTAATCTTTGTATGATTAAAGTAGATGCTCTCACGAGACATGATTACTTTATAGGTTAGTTCGTATACTCAATCTATATTTGTTTTATTTTTTTCTTTAACATCATTTATCAACGTATGTTCTCGTCAGTTGCTCGAATTACCTGCTATATTCAAGATAAGAAATTTCCTATTGTATCGTAATTTCCAAAATAACTTTCAAAGGTACGACTTTCTAGGAACAAACTCGATGTTTTTTCTTTTATTTAGTTAAATTCAAGGTTTTTATAACTTTTACATTTTTTTGTATTTTGATTGTGACTTGTTTGCAAATGGATTTCAATTTCATGTCGAGTTCTTAAGTAGTCTCTGAAATGCCCATGCGGGTTCACTTCAGTAGTCGATGGATGGTAGATCTGGTAACAAGTAGTCTCTGAAACCGACAAGAACCGAACTTTTAAGCCTAATTTGTTATTTCAAAAATAATTAAAAAGGTCATTTTCTAGAATGAATCGGCGTTGACCAGAGTGGCACAAAGCCGTAAATAAAATAATCTAGAAGGGCGTAAAATAAGAAGCTAGAAACAATATCTAGCGAGAAAGATATTTTATACAAACGAGAGGAGAATTCTCTGGAAGCTTCCTAATTGGAGAAGATACCAGTCCAGAATTGTATTCCTCTGCAATTACGTCCGCAGGCCTCTTGCCTTCACGCTTCCTCCGACCTCTCTGCGCTGCCAATGCTGTTTTAGCCCGCCATGGATAGGGAAGGAGGAATTAACCACGGATCTTGCTATTACTCTGTTTTAGGGATTCGTAAAGATTCCTCCTTCTCCGATATTCGCTCTGCTTATCGCAAGCTCGCTCTGGTAAGCCTCCGCGGGGTTTCTTTCCTTTCTTGAATTCTCGTTCTTCTAGATCGCCGCCGTCTGCGGCGGAATCCATGCGCCTGCTTTACGACTAAAAGTTGCCGTGTTTCGATTTTGTGCATTTAGAAGTGGCATCCGGACAGATGGGCGCGGAAGCCTGGGGTGACCGAAGAAGCCAATCGGCGGTTTCAGAAAATACAGGAGGCTTATGCAGGTTTTTTTTTTTCCTTTTGATTTCTAGTAGCGTTAGATTCTATTTTGCTATTGTTTTTTGTTCCCTAATCGTGTTCCGTTAAATTACCCTGTTTGCCGGTGCAGTTCTTTCAGATCAGGGGAAACGGTCAATTTACGACGCCGGGCTGTACGATCCGACGGAGGAAGACGACAAGGTTTGTGCGCTTGTAAAAGACGTCGATCTGTTTTCGTAATTCCGACTTGACTTTCGATTTTCTATTCTTTTTTTTTTCAGGATTTCTATGATTTCATGCAAGAGATGGTGTCCATGATGAACAACGTCAAAGACGAGGTAAATTTCGAAGCCCTCCCGAGGATTCTGAGCAATTTTTCTAATTTTTACTCTAATTATTCGATTGCTGTTTTAATTCCATTGCATGGTTGGTCTGTGAAGGGAGACACCTTCGAGGATCTACAGAGAATTTTCGCCGACATGGTTGGCGGAGATGCGATGGGAATGGGGATGAATCAAGGTCGAAGCGGCGGAAAAAGGGGACCTCCGACCGCCTCCATGGGTGGCTCAGGAAAGCGACGACCACCCTCTTAATGCTAGTTTCAGTGATGATTTTGACCAAAACCCACCATTTCTTTTGCTGGATTCTGCTGATTTCGTGATTAGTTAGATTGCTCAGTTTAGTTAGCGCAGTAATTAGAATTAAAAATAGACTTATAATACGCAGGATGTTTACTTTAAAAATTATTTAAAAAATATATATAAACGGCTTGTTACGCTGGATTCAATATACAAAATTCTCTAAAATCGATATTCCCAATTCCAACACGATTCTAGAAGTAAAAAACCGAATGAAATGCGAATCAGAAACTGAATTCATATCCGGTTTAACCCCATCTCAAGCTAAAAGAGGTCCGAAATCCATATCGAACACACAAATAATAAAAAAATTTAATTTTAATTTTTATAAATATGAAACCAAATTGAGAACTCAGTTCAATGTGACGTTTTAGAGAACCATAAGAGATAAGACGCTACGACACCGTTTTGGAAAGTGAACTTGAGAAGTGGCACATCGCGTAAATAAAGTTTGATCCAAGCCTATTTTAAAATGTACCTCCATCCATCAACAAATTCCGCTATATAACAGAGTGATGAGTTCTGCATTTCCATCTCCTTCCCTCTTTTTGAAACAAGCCATCCGAACTCACCCAAATCTCCCTCTCCCTCTCTAATCCCGTCTGGAGTGGTGGTATTTTTCTAGGGTTTTGCTTTTCCCTCTCATACTGGAACCATGTCATTGAGACCCAGCGCCAGGACCGAAGTTCGCCGTAACCGGTACAAGGTTGCGGTTGACGCGGATGAGGGTCGGAGAAGAAGAGAGGACAACTTGGTCGAGATCCGAAAGAATCGTAGGGAGGAGAGCCTGCAGAAGAAGAGGCGTGAGGGTCTTCAATCACAACAGCTGCCTGCTTCAATTCAGTCCATCGATAGGAAGGTCATTTTTTTTCTCTTGTTTTGTACTCGATTGCTTCCCATTAGCCTTTTCTACTGTCCTCGTGGCTTTTTGTTGAAATTTTTTATTGTGAGGTTTGCTACAATGATCGTGTTTTTAACTGTTGACTATGTTGGTCTCATTCTTTCCGCTACGTGATGCTCTGGTTTTAAAGTATTCCTTTGATTGGTGATGATTCTCGTTTCTGATGATCATTTGGTTAAATACTGAGTGGAGTTGGAGATAAATTAATTTTTTTGTATTTGATGTTGATTAGTTTATAAGTTACAACTTATGCCTCATTAAATTTGGGAATTTAGTGCTAATCCTCTTAAGGGCACTCTCTGTAGTTCGAGTATTACGATAGACTTAAATAAATATCTTTTTAGGTTTAAATTCCACTGTTAGCTACCGAATTTTTCTCTTTCAAGGTGGTGGAATTTTATCGAAACTACTTTTACTAGAGAAGATTACCTGTGATAATTTTCACTCTATATTCTGAAAACCTTTTAATCAATATAGCTGACCATCTGAACTGAAACTGTTACCTGCCAGTTGACGTTAGTCAAATCTGACTAATTTGTTTTTTAAGTGCTTTGTCGCCTCCTGGTTCAAATGATCTTAGACCTATTAGTGCGTTTTTCTTTATCCTTTTA
Organism: Begonia fuchsioides; assembly: GCA_003255005.1. Taxonomy (NCBI): domain Eukaryota; kingdom Viridiplantae; phylum Streptophyta; class Magnoliopsida; order Cucurbitales; family Begoniaceae; genus Begonia; species Begonia fuchsioides. Next base: position 187,454 of record QAOC01053662.1, on the reverse strand, counting down.
ACATGGTTTGATATGATTTGATTAGTATATTCTTTTAAATACAATTATTTGAACAGCTCTCTGCATGTTGAGATTGTTGGTATTGGATTTTGCCCTTCTCTTTGTACCCAATATCTAGATCTTTGTATGAGATAGAGATTAAGTTTAATTGATCTCCTATTTTAAGGTAATTAGATATAAAGTATGTACAAACAAAATAATGACTCGTTTTTTTTTCTTTCGGATACTACTGTTACTCTTGTCTTATAAGGAGTCTGTTTTGTTGAATTAATTGTTTTTATTGCAGTTAGAGCATCTACCTTCCTTGGTTGCCAATGTTTGGACTGATGATAATAGTTTGCAACTTGAGTCAACTACTCAATTTAGGAAATTGCTTTCAATTGGTCAGTGGTTTACGTGAATGCCATATAATGTTATATATGTATAGAGGTTGAGTTTATTAACATACTTTTTCCTTATATTAGAGCGGAGTCCCCCGATCGAAGAAGTTATACAAGCTGGGGTTGTTCCCCGTTTTGTTGAATTTCTCATGAGAGAAGATTTTCCACAGCTCCAGGTCTGATATATATTTTTTAAGTAATTTGATTTTCTTACGAGTAGCCACTCACAGTCTTCTGATCGGTAACACTTCTGTAGTTTGAGGCTGCTTGGGCTCTTACTAACATTGCGTCTGGGACATCGGAGAACACAAAGGTCGTTATTGATCATGGAGCTGTTCCAATTTTTGTGAAACTTCTTAGTTCTCCGAGTGACGATGTTCGGGAGCAGGTACTGTTTGCCACATTATTTTGTAAATTTGTTTTAAATATTCATTGTTTAGATTGTGATTGAGATCCTCCCCTCTCTTCACTTTATGTAGGCTGTCTGGGCATTAGGAAATGTTGCTGGTGATTCTCCAAAATGTCGTGATCTTGTACTTGGTCATGGGGCATTGCTTCCTTTGCTGGCACAGTTGAATGAGCGTGCTAAGCTTTCAATGTTGAGAAATGCTACCTGGACACTTTCTAATTTCTGCAGGGGCAAGCCACAACCTTCTTTTGATCAGGTAATGATTATTCATCGTTAAACATGCAAATATTGTGCCATTCATTCTTAATTTCTTTCTACAAGGTGTTATGTTTGGTAGATGTGGAGGATTTTTGTTACTTCTGTTCAGGGGTTTGTTTACTTATCAGTCCTTATGATTGTGTATCCTTACGCTAAGTCATGTTATATTTATTTCTTAGGTTAAACCTGCACTTCCGGCTCTTGAACGTCTCATTCATTCCAATGATGAAGAAGTTTTAACTGATGCATGCTGGGCACTTTCATACCTTTCTGATGGTACAAATGATAAAATTCAAGCTGTTATCGAAGCAGGTGTTTGCCCTCGTCTTGTTGAGCTGTTGATGTGAGTATATTAACTCATTTTTAATATTTGAATTGGATTTTCCTTTTTGGCTTTAGCAAAGCCCTTATTTTACTTTTCATTTTTAGGCATCCTTCTCCAGCAGTCTTAATTCCTGCCCTCCGAACTGTTGGAAATATTGTTACTGGAGATGATTTGCAAACTCAGGTTTGTGATACTTGAAGAAAACTTATACTGTTTGCTGCTGTCCTATTTTTTATGGACTTTTGGAAGAATTGAAAGCTGTTCGTGTAGTTATGAAAATTATCGTTATCCTTTTGAGTTTTTATTTCTTTTGTAAAGAAATGCTTTATATGTGTCATGCTCACGCTTGAAATCAACTCCCAATGCCAGGTCATAATTCATCAAAATGCTTTGCCTCGCCTACTAAACTTGCTGACTAATAATTATAAAAAGAGTATTAAGAAAGAGGCTTGTTGGACTATATCCAATATTACTGCGGGGAACAAGGACCAGATTCAGGTATTTCTATGTTTTGAATTGGTTAAGATGAGCATTTCAACCTTGACTGATTGAGGTTTGTGACTATTTCCCACTTCTTAAAATTTCAGGCTGTGATAGAGGCTAATCTAATAGCTCCTTTGGTTCAATTGCTTCAAAGTGCTGAATTTGATATTAAGAAAGAAGCTGCATGGGCAATTTCAAATGCCTCATCGGGTGGTTCACATGACCAGATTAAGTATGGGTTATCTTTAAATATCTTATTTCTCATAAAATGCTTGATGCTAAAATTTGATGAAATTTATCTATACAGGTACTTAGTGAGTCAAGGGTGCATAAAACCCTTGTGTGATCTATTGATCTGCCCTGATCCTAGGATTGTAACTGTTTGTTTGGAAGGGCTTGATAATATCTTAAAGGTGGGGGAATCCGAAAAGCATATTGGAAGCGATGGAGATGTGAACATATTTGCTCAAATGATTGATGATGCTGAAGGGTTAGAGAAAATAGAGAATCTACAGAGTCACGACAACACTGAGATTTATGAAAAAGCAGTGAAGATTCTCGAAACTTACTGGTTGGAGGAAGAGGATGAGACCATGCCCCCGGACGACGCATCCCAGGCAGGATTCAACTTTGGAGGCGGCGGGCTACCTGCAGTTCCTTCTGGTGGGTTCAATTTCGGGCAAAGGTAATTTTTTGAATCAATATCCCGGGGGATGTGCATTTCGAAATTATTCTCCATAGATGTGCTTTATTATATAAGTAAGAGATCCGGGATTTGTTCCGAAAGTTCATTGGTAAATTTGGACCAAGAATATGTATTTTGATTCATAGCTTAGCTTTTTATCTATATATTTGCTTATACTTACGAATTATGATGAACAAAATGTTTGTTTATGTTTGATCAGATTGTAGCTCAAATTGGTTAATTCAGAGTAGGTTCAGTTCTAGTTTTAAATGGTGAAGGTGGCTGTGTTTTGTTCTTAGATTTTGTTCATAGAAAACCGCCTCTGAACTGAATTGATTAATGATCTATGAAGAGTTGGTTCAGTTCTAGCACGAATTTGAACTAAACCTGCTCAAGCCCACCTTTTATTATGGCTCAAGCCTCGAGTTTGTCGATAATCTTGAACTTGTTCACCTACATGTTAGATGATTATGCTTACATTAATAATAGCTTTTGTTTTAGATTATGGACATGGACGAGTATTCTAAGAAATTAAAAGTCTAAGCAGGGATTAACACTTGGTTTAGAGGTTTCGATTGCGAGCATTTGGAGCAGCCATGGTAGAAGACAAGTGTGCGAAGATGGTGACTTTGATAGTTGGGGTATTTCCATCGTTTCTCTTGACCCTACCCTCTTCAGCTCTCCCATTGCCCCTCGCTCTTCCTTCTTTCATCACCCCATGGATGCCGATTCCTGGATTTCTCGCTTTTCCTCATCTAAGAGCTATAAATCTGCTCTTCTTTCTCGATCCGGTAACCTTCTTTTCTTCTTCTTCTTCTTCTTCTTTCCCAGTTTCGCGCTCTCCGTGCCCATCCTTAGTTGTCAGGATAGAGTTTTTCATCTATCGATTTTATGGTTGGTTGCTGAGGATGGGCGAGAGAGCGGAAAGAGTCGTTTTTTTGCTACGAAAAATGGGGTTTGATCAATCCTTGGGGCCGTCTGGCTCTCCTGCACTCTTCCTTCACCCCGAAAGAACTAATCTTGTTGCTTTGACTTTTCCGAAAAGAGTCTAAATTTTGATGTTGTAAGGTGATTCAAAGTCTAAAAAACATCCAGACGATGCGTCTGGTGTTTAGTCTGAATGTGGCCAAGCTATTGCTGGAAAATGAACATCCTTATGCTTTTCCTTCTCCATTGTTGTTTGAATCTTTTTTGCGTTCTCTGTTGTTATATACATGTGTTTTCTTCTATTGTAAGTATAACTACAGAGATGATTTGAATAAGAGAAGTGTGAGTTAACACTAGACCTCTCCTGCCAAAAAAAAGTTCTATAAAATGTCTGTGATGTGTGTTTGTCTTTTTTCATCGGCCATAGTTGATAGCTCAGAGCTCGTTTAGTTTCTCAGATTCCATAACAACTTTATTCTATTATATTCTAATAAGTTTTGCTGAAAATATAGGAAGTGATCAAATTACTTCAAGTTTCTGTATCAATTTTCTGCTTTGATCCTTTCTCTGGCTCAAAAGAGGGTGAAAAACTATGTTCCATCTATAGCTTATCATTTAATATTTTTCATCCACGAGCAGTGCTAATTATGCTGTCTTTTCTTCAACCTTCTGTTGAAGAATTAGGAAATATAGCGGTTTTCTTCATTTCTGTTTCGATTTTCCCTAAAGTAGCACAGAGTTTTCAACTGTACTCTTAAGTGTGTTCATATGCAAAGCAGATATGTTCTCGGGGTTTGAAGATCATGATGGGGATGAAGACTTGAAGGAAGAGTTTCCATGCCCATTCTGTGCTGAATATTTTGATACATTTGGACTGTGCTGCCACATTGATGAGGAGCATCCACAGGAGTCAAGAACTGGGGTATGATTGTTTTTAAGTTGCTGCTGGAGAAGAAAATCAATATATTGGTTATGCGTTCGAATTAAAAAAAAATATATTTTCGATATTTGTTGTTAGAAAAATGTCTTAGAAGAAAGTTAATAATCTCCAGCTTTCTCTGTCCACTTGACAAGATTTTCAGACATTTTGCTTCATCTTGTCACACATGTGCTGTAAGGCGATTCGTTGCATGATGGCTTCTTTGTTTTTACAGGCGTGCCCCATTTGTGCACTGTGGGTGGGACTTGATATGGTTGCCCACATAACTCGACAACATGGAAATATTTTCAAGATATCCTTTTCTGCTTGAGACCTATGATCTGAATGGGCGTATTAGGCTTTTATATTTTTGTATGTGAATGTTTGAACTATTTCCTTGAAGTCAAAAATTAGCAAAATCGTGTCATATGGCCTACATCATTCGCCCTTATGACTGTATTTATCTGAACAATTGACTATCTTCTCGTTTGCTTAACTTTTTTTATACGTGCAACGGAAAAGGAAATCGCGTAAAGCTGCTTCTCATTCGACACTATCCTTGCTTAGGAAAGAGCTGCTGGAAGGAAGCTTAAAGTCTCTGTTTGGAAGTTCTTTATTTTCCTCATCCAATGCAGCACCAGATCCGCTATTGTCGTCTTTCATTTTGCCTATTGCAGACGATTCTCAGCCTCAAATTTCTGAGTTGAGCTCTTCAAAGAAATCTTTAAGTGAACACACGTCAAAAGGGTATGTTGTTGTACCTAGATTTTCTCAGGACATGTTCTGGCCATCATGCCATTTAAATGATGCAGCTTTTCAATTGGATCTGCTTGCTTGCTTTTTATGATATGATTTAGATACTTTTACTGAATTAAGTTCTTATAATACACATTTAATCGGCATTCTGACCAACTTTTGGAGCATACTTATATTTTGGGATTTTGATTATCCTTTTGTTTTTCGATCTGATTTCGTAGTTAGAATGGTTTATATTTGACTTCCATGCTGAATTTCGATTTCATACTTGTTGTTTTGTCTTATCCATCAAGATCCCATATTTTTTCACTCTGTTCACTCCTATATTTGTCATCCCACAAACAGTAGCTTGTTGGTTCATTAAAAGACTCACATTGCACATCGCAAATTATGTTTTTAAATAGAATCTTGAATTCCAATGTTTTGTTTGTGTGACAGGCCTGTCAGCCCACCAACCTTATCATTAAAAGACAAAGAAGAGACCGACAAAAGAAGTGAATTTGTTCGAGGGCTGTTATTTTCTACCATTCTGGATGAAACTTTATGAAGTTGAAGCATGAATTTTTACAACTCACAGAGGAGAGCAACGTGGAATTTTAAAATGCTTTTAGGAGAGAATGTGGAATGAAGGTGTCAGTGTAGGAAAAGGTATGTATTTATGCTTCTTGTGATTTTGAGAAGTTCTGTAATACAATGCACCAGCCTCTCTATCCATGTCTTGCTTGGACTAGAGGCAGTTTAGAAAAATTATAAAAAATAAATTTATAAATTCCAGTCTCGAGTTCAAATTCTGCATCAGAAACTACAAAATTGAAAACGATGATCATCTGATTCGGATCGAACTAGGACAGCTAGAACTGAAAATTAAGAGTTCAAATTAAGTCATGAAATAAGACCCAGAAGGAACACCCATGAATGTGCTCAACAACCAACGAAACAAAAAAAAGAAAAAAATTCATTCTTTAAATCAATGTGAGTCAATGGAACTAATGAGTTTGGCAGCAGTTGCTCCAAAAAGGGTAAAGCCAGAGAATCTAACTTGATATGCCCATAAATTGGCCTAAAGACCTAGACTCAACCACTGTGACAGGGATGTGTTGAGGATCTTCTTCACCACATCACCTACAAAAGAATTGAAGCAGACAGAGCAGCAGCCTTTTACCAGACTCGGCGCCTGTCCACCCGCCGTTAGTTCGATGTGCGAGCATATCGATGGTGGTGCCACTTGATAAACATCGCTTCCCCTGTTTTCGATCCCGCAAGCAGCTAAAATGGTGTCTATCGCACTTTTTTCGACCGCCTTGAAAGAAATATGGCCTGAAAAACGAGGAAGGATGTATGAATGATTTTATTGAGCCGAGTAGCGAAAACTATATTGATAATTGAACTGAAAATACCTGAATCAATGTTTCCCGGCATGTCCTTCAGATGGATTTGAATCATTGACTGTAGTTGGTCAGTTACCATACAGAAGTCCGTCTCGTCTTTCGTCAAATGTGGGTTCGATCTGCCCTCGGGACCAATGTTGAATCTGTTGATGCATGGCTGAAGCTCGTCAAAACCAGACACTGAATTTATTTGCATAAGTTCAGACCACATCATGTCATTTACTGGCCGATCAGCTGGAAGAGCAGCCAGATGCTGAGCCCCTTGTCTTAGCAACGGACTAGTAATCGCCGCATTTACAGAGCTGTTGGCCGATGCACTGCTGGGAAGATTTTGAAACGCTTGCCTTCTCAAATGTGATGATACCGAAGAAAAGAAATCCCCCTGATGCACCGGTGGAGGGGGATTTAAATTTGGCCTATCCTCGAAAAACACATACGATGTAGCCATATCTTGAGGTCTACTTTCTTGAAAAGTTGTTTCCCTACCCTGATTAGTCACAGAATTCGACAAACCACCACTCAGATTGGTGGTTATCACATCCGTTCTACCATTAAACGGCCCAGTTCGACTAGAAGAGAGTAATTGCTGTATGTGACGGTGTATCCACCGCCTCCCAGATAAAGTAGGGGCACCCGCCCCTGACATGGGAGAGTTTAAAGGAATGTTTCCGTCAGGGAACCTAGGAGATGAAAGATTACCAAATCCTTGGCCAAATGACACCCGGGGCGAGGCAATTGAATTCAGATCCAGCCCTTCGTAAATATTTACAGCCGGAGAAGGCCCGTTGTTGATATTGTTAGGGGTAGTCCTCCGATTGGAGAAATGGCCCTCGCCTTGCGAACCCGAGCCCATAGCGACAGGCTTGCAACCATCGCAATACCAGTTTCCCTCCGGCACCACACAACCAAGACCAACACAATAGGTGTGAGCCGGAGAGTCACATAGATCACATAATAACATGAGCCCATCGTCCCCCCCTTCGTGACATTCTGTACAAAATACGTGCTCATAAGGATCGAGATAACTCATGAGCTCTTCCTCAGATGGTTGGTAAACCTACATTCACAGTTATTATAAGCTTCCAGATAAAAGAGTCTAAAAACAAAAAACAGACTTAAAATCAGGAAGAATTTGGAAAGCTACCTGATCTCGCTCAGGAACTTGCACGACCACTTCTCTCAAATCAACTCCAGCAGCAGATCTTGCAGGCTTGCTGATAGTTTTAAACCGCTGTTTGCACAATGGACAACGGGACTCGACTTTTGCCCACTCCATGATGCAAGCAAAACAAAAATAATGAGTGCAACACTCGAGAGTTCCCCTCACTCTTCCTTTGTCTTCTTCAGAGAGACATATCCCGCACAATTGCTTTACAATCTCGACCTTCACTTCTTCTACTTTCTCTTTTCCTTTCCTACCCAAAGGTCTTCTTTGTTTTCGAATCGGTTTTTCTTCTTCTAGTATTTCTTTCGGTAGAGATGAGCTCCTTAAACTAGACACCAAGTTTCCACATAACTCCTCAGCTTCCCTTATTTGCTCTCTTTCTTCCTCAGAGACAGTGTATTCATAGTCTGGTGACCCAGAAGGGTCAAAATCAGAATCTGAATTGACAATGCTTCTTCTCTTCCGATGACCCGAAACTTGTTTGCTCTTCACACTCAAAACCCTACTTTTCTCTGCGTGATCATCATTAGCCTGCACTTCTCTCCTTTTCCCCGACCTAGAATTCTTTTTCGGTCTCTTTCTCAAGCGAGTATTTGAAGCAGTCGATTTCCTACGCCTTTTACAACCTCCATTAGTACCCTTTTTTCGTAAACCAGGATCGCCCATTTTTTTCTGTCTGATGACAACCGATTCTTTCACTTCATCAAATAAATCTTCTCCATCCAGTGTAAATTCTTCATCATCATAGTCATCGTCATCATCATTCTCCTCCTTTTCCTCCTCATAATCATAATTATAATCATTTTCATCATCAGAGTCGTTGTTCTTCTTATAATCATCATCATTAGAAACTCCTCTAGTTTTTAATTTCATGCCCTCAGATCTTTGACCTGAAGAATCCTTTTTAGGTTCTGATTTAATAACCCGTCTCCCATTAGCAAGCTCCACCTCTTCTTCGTCATCTTGAAACCTATCAAACTCATTCTCTGATGCATCTGCCTCTAATGATGAGCAATAATCTTCACCCGAGCCTTCATTTTCTTCATCAGAGATGACGTAATCCTCATCCAAATCATCAGACTGCTTATATTTTGATCGAACCTTTCTATCCGCATTAGTTTTACTGCTAGTCTTGCCTCCCATAACCATCTGTCCCTAGCACACACACAAAAGGCCAAACCCAAGCCATTTATCAGATCAGCAGATAATAGTCACGCACTGCAACTCAGAGAAGCCAACACAATTTGATATTGAAAAACGAAATTTCTTTTCTTTTCTCTTTTCATGATTGTGGTCCTGTTCCATTCTCCGCCTATCAAATCAGAAATCAAATGAACAAAAAAGATAATTTTATCCCGTTGATCTGCCTCGAATCCAGAAAAACCCTCCAAAAAATAGCAAAAGAAAATATATTTCCCTATCTGTAATTTCAAAACACCAGAACCCCCCCTTCCCCTCTTCTTCTCTCGAAGATTTTAAAGAAAACAAAAACAAAATAATTTTCCAAAAAGCATTCCCTCTGAATTACTTCGCAATCTTGGCCACAGTCGAAACCCCATCCCCCAAAATTCAAAAATAAAAAATGAAAAATGAAACACCAACTCAATCCAAAAACCAAATTGACGAAAACAAGAGCAACCCCCCACGATTAGCCACACCCAGAAAAACAATAAACTCGAGCTTCAAAATAGAACAACAGGAAAGACAACGAGAGATGGGCGGGTACCTGAGAGGAAGAAAACCCAGGCCAGAAAATGCTCTTTCGATTATGTGAACACTCTGGCTCTCCATTATATAGACACGCTTGGATCATCAGACTCTTCAACTTGGCCAATCCTCCATTGGCTCGTTCCCAGTCCTCCTAAATTACCTTTTCGCCCTTCTCCTTCTTTATTTCAGTAATAATTTTCGACTTCAATTTGTTAATTTAATTAATTTCCTATTTATTCATTTAACATTTTTAAGCCCTCTTCTATTTCAGCTTCTCTTTAGTTTTCAAAAGTAATTTCTAGGAAATATATTAATTAGGCATTAATATATTATATAATTCAACTTAATTATAAATAATGGGCATGTGTTCTTAATAACTGGGTCACCCAAATTACCTTATGCCCCTTCATTTTAGGTTTCATGCAGATTATGAGTTTTGCCGATCAAGATATTGTATTGCCTTATATCGATGAACCATATTTTGCACCATTTTTGTCATTTATTCTTTTCTAGTGACCGGAGTCGTCGATGTAGAACGTTTTCTTCAAATTAAATTAGAAATTAATTATATTTCCGATTAATTAATTTTCAATTGGGCTTACTTTCTATTGTTGGGCCTGCAATTGGGCTAGTTGATGTAAGCTCAACCAAATATATTGGGCTTAAGATTATCCCAAGGCCCATGAATCTTATTTACAAATCACAACTATATATTTTTTTGGTGGGCTTTTTTCTAATGTCTTGGATCATGAATTCATGAATTTTCCCTTTTTCGAGTAATTTTCGACAAGGGCAGTTATCTCCAACTCGAACTTGCCTAGCGTTGAGTTCCTATCATACGATTGACGTAGATTTCGTCATTCAGTTTTTCGAAACAATAAGTTCCGTCTCAGATTCAAATAAAAACTCGCTTAACGTTCGAACGTGTTTATGTGAAGTAGATCTGATATTTTTTTCTGAGACAAATTCCAATGTCTCGAACAAGAACCACATTTCGATGTGCATGCACCCAAAAATTGGAGGGACCAATGGAAGCTTAAACCGAAAAAGAATAGATAAAGTGGAAATAGAAGGATGGGAATAAGAAAGAGATGTGTTGATGAAAAGAAGAACATTTGGTAAGGATCTAGTCTATCTTATTGGCTTAAAGACCCTTTCTTTTCATTCCACATCCAACCCCACTCTTAAATTTAATCCAAGAACATCAAAAAGCCAAGTTGGACCATTTCTTGCCGACTCCTCAACTTCATTTCCATTTGAAAAAAAAAGGCCTAAAATTATGTACTCAAATCATCTGTCTCAAACACAAGTGATAATATCTGTAATAGAAAAGGGTATTGAAAACGTTAAAAATTTGAATTTTTTTTACTCGAATTGAAAGCCCTAATACCGAATTCATTATGGGTGATCATGAATTATGGGTCATTTTATGGTTTAGGGAATTTGGCGGCAATAGGGTACTCTTCCCCTTGCTAGGGCTCATAGCCCTCAACTAGCATGACTTCGAACTAAAGTTTCAATCATCCTTCCACGAAACCCTACTTTTTTTAATTTAAAATTTCAATATTTCAAATAAATCCAACGTCAAGCCCCATCATACCTCCCTCTCTCTCTCTCTCTATAAATATATCATAATAATTTAATTTAAATAATAATAATGATAGTTAATTTTATGTTTTATTGCCCGTGATGCGTTAATCATTAACCAATGCAATTAATATATGATGCACCATAAATAATTAAATAAATAAAGAGAAGTTGAAATGTTATTTTATCTTATTTCTCTAAAATATTTAATTCATGGTGCCGGCTCCCTAGTTGGGGTCCCATAAGCCGAGAGAAATTCAGTTACCAAAGCTGCCAGCTTCGGATCCGAAGCAGGGAGGGAAGACAATTCTAATGGACGGCAACGCCCTTGTTCCATTTCCGCCGCTCATGTTTGAGCAAAATAAACGGGCATGATGGGGAATCTCACTGCTTTTTTCTTTGATATTTTTTAATTTAATTTAATTTTAAATATAATAAATCTTAGTTAACTTTAGATTTTTATAGGTTGAAATAAAAATTCTTTATTAGTTAATTGCTTTTAATATTTTTATAGCTTATTGCATTAATTAATTATTAAGTTATGAAATAAATATGTATATATAAAAGAATGCGAAATTATATAAATAATTATTAATTATTATTATTATTTTTGCTCTAAGACCGTTGATCCAAACCGTTAGGGCAGGTTACGGGAAAAGCTCGGAACTTGCTTCGGCACTATTTCTACCCGAGAAAAGCGCCAAGAAACAGAGAGAGAGAGAGAGAGAGAGAGAGCGAGAAAATCCCAACCCAAAAAATTCGCCCTCTTCTATTTCTTGCACGGAGATCATCATCTCCTTTCTTTTCCTCATATTAATCCCTCAAGATCTTCGTCTAAATTACACGAACTCGCTTCTTTGCGTGGATTTCTTCTTCAAAATTTCAAATGTGTTGAGATTTGTTTTAGGATTTGGATGTTGATTTCTTGATTATGATGACAGAGCAAGTTCTTCCGTTCTCCGTTGTGTCAGTCGTTGAAAATGTTCTTCAACAGCAGAAGACATGTTTAAGCGATGTCGGGCTGGCTTCCAGGAAGGCTGAAGAAACTTGTATGATTTCCTTTGTCTTCTTACTTGATTATGATCTGTCTTGTTCTTACGTATTCCATTACTTTCTTTTGCTGTTGAAGCAGATTCTTTCTTTTTTGATTAATAAGATTTAATGTCGAGATCGAAAGAACATGAATGTAGCATGATCGTTCATCAATGTTGACAGAAGTATACATCTAACGTATCAAGGTCTTCAAAATGATGGCTAATCATTTTTCCAGAATTTCACCTTCTCTACGCCCGATAAAAATTAGCACTAGCAGGAAAGAGTTACTTTCCCCACAAAGTTTCAGGATGGATATATTTGGTCCATCGCTATTATTTTTCTTATTTTGACGCCTTCCAGTTTTCTTAACATGGTAATGAAATGGTCGGCGATGTCAGTTTCTTCGATTAGAAACTGTTTAATGATGGCGACGTTCATTTTCCTGAGGAAAACAATATTTGATTTCGTGCTCAGGGAGATGCACTTCTCATCTGGTTCTTCAAATTAGGGAACATTGATTTTAAATCCATACCTATGTTCGTGTGTTCATTTGGATCCTGAATCAATAAGAGAGTGCCTCAAAAATTTATTAATAAAGCTTTTTGGATCTGTAGATCATTGAGAGCTTATAAATAAAAATGACGCGATTCTAAATTTGCTCAAGTTTATTAGACATTGTACACATCTGTTATAATCAGTTCAGTATCATCTCTTGCTTTTACAAGATGGGATGGGTCTAACATTTATGCTTTATTTTATAGCCTTGAGAAGGTATGAAGCGGCTGGGTGGCTGAGAAAAACAGTTGGAGTTGTTGGAGGTAAGGATCTTCCAGCCGAGCCTTCAGAAGAAGAATTTAGACTCGGATTGCGCAGTGGAATCATCCTTTGCAATGTCCTGAACAAAGTTCAACCAGGAGCAGTGCCTAAGGTCTAATTTAGTTACTTTTTCCATCACTCATCCATTTCTATGCCGATGATATTTATCTCTTGCTTTCTTCTAGGTAGTCGAAGGCCCTAGTGATTCTGTTATCATTCCAGACGGCGCAGCATTATCTGCGTATCAGTACTTTGAAAATGTCAGGAACTTTCTCGTAGCAATGGAGGAAATCGGAATTCCAACCTTTGAAGCATCTGATCTGGAACAGGTGGTTGTTAAAAAAACGTGGTCATTCAAGCATGAACTGCGAATATTTTCACAATTTGATTTGCCTATCTTGTCAGGGAGGTAATTCTGCTAAGGTTGTAAAATGCATTCTAGCACTCAAATCATATAGTGAGTGGAAACAGGGAGGCGGGCATGGTTTATGGAAATTCGGGGGTAATTTAAAACCACCAACATCTGGGAGAAATCTAGCGAGGAGAAATTCAGAACCATTTATGAACCCTTTTATGAAAAACTTGCCATCTGGCGATAAATCCTTAAAGAGTTCGTCAAGTGAATCTCACTGCGATCTTGATCATGAAATTAATCAAGCAGTTAGTGAGCTCTTTACTCTTCTTTCATCTTTATGATTTACAAGTTACAAAATTAAAATAAAAGAGAATGAGTTTATTTCTCTGATCTGATATTTAGTGCTCCTCCCGCTCTTTGAACAAGCTGGTCCATGAACTTCTTACCGACAAGAATCCAGAAGAAATCCCAACGGTGAGTTATCTTAATAGCTTCTATTCTATTAAAATACATTTCAATTGATATTTATGGGTTATGCCCTTTACAGATGGTGGAATCCATGCTAAATAAAGTCATGGAAGAATTTGAGCGTCGCTTATCAACGTACAAGGAGCTTGTAAGTGATACTATCATTAACACTGTCAGGAGTTACTGAGATTCCAAATACAGTTCCCCGCTATGATACTTTTTCGTATTAAGAGCAAGATCAACTTTCTCAAGAGTTGCAGTTGTACATAAATTCTGATGAGTTCTATGTCGATGGTTTTGTTGATAGGTGAAAACTACTTCAGAAGATATTCCTGTCGCTAACCACAAGGAGTCTCTCTTGCATATATCTGAAGAAATGAAAGTATGTTCAGCTTATTGACCACAAAAAACCATACCATGAAACTCAGAACTCTGTTTAATATGATGAGATGATGTACTGATGTTATACTTTTATTTTGGGCTGGTGACTAAAAAGGAAGATGAAGCTTTTGGGAAACGTGAAATGGACAAGTTTTGTGATACTATGCTTGATGAATCCCAGCCTTCTAAAAGGCAAATATTGATTGAACAACAACAAAGAGATATAAAGGTGGTTTGCTATCAAAGTTTACTAACATATAATCAGTTACTTCTCTAAAACTAACTATTTTCTGAATTTGTTATGCTATGTTGAAGGAATTGAAACATAGTCTTCATAATACGAAAGTGGGTCTTCAATTGTTCAAGACGAAGTACCATGAGGAATTCATTAGTTTAGGTACAAATTGTTCCAAGTCTTTTATACTTATTCTTCTTTTGATTCTCGAAGAATAAGTTTTCTGCCATAGGCAAGCACCTCCATGGCATAGCTCATGCAGCCTCAGAATATCAGAGGGTCATTGAAGAGAACCGAAAGCTATATAATCAAGTGCAAGACCTGAAGGGTAGAATTTTAGCGTTTAAAGACCATTTTTGTTAACGTTATCAGTTAACTCAACTTCTGCCAAATTTAAGTGGTTGTATAATATGCTTTAATAATTTATCAGGAAACATAAGAGTATATTGCAGAGCAAGACCCTTCTTACAAGGGCATTTCAATCATGCAAGTACCATTGATCACATGGAAGAAGGAAATATCACATTAAATACCCCTTCCAAATATGGGAAGGAGGGTAGGAAAACCTTCAGATTCAATAAAGTATTTGGACCACTTGCCAGTCAAGGTTGAGCTTGTATATAGAATGGCTTCCTCATATTGGTTTATATTCTCTAATTCTACTTTCATTTCCCGTAGAAGAAGTATTTGCTGACACACAGCCCTTAATTCGTTCTGTTCTCGATGGATACAATGTATGCATTTTTGCTTATGGGCAAACAGGATCTGGAAAAACTTATACTATGGTAATATGTTATATATTTTTTCATCTGTTTCATAATATGCATTTTACTATTTTTCACGACTGGCTAATAGATCTTTTTTATTAATTTCAGACTGGACCTAGCGATCTTACGAATGAAACTTTAGGTGTAAACTATAGGGCTTTGAGTGATTTATTTCTTTTGTCGGAGCAAAGAAAAGAAATTGTATCTTATCGAATATCTGTTCAGATGCTTGAAATATATAACGAGCAAGTTAGAGATCTCCTTGTGATGGATGGAACAAAAAAAAGATATCCTTCAAAGTTTTATTTATTAGTAAATGTTACTAAACTTAATTCTTCTATGTTTTATTCAATATTTGTATGTTCTTAACTCATAAAACATTAGAAATACGGAATAGTTCTCAAAATGGAATGAATGTGCCTGATGCATCTCGCATACCCGTTTCTTCAACATCTGATGTTATACATTTCATGAACCTTGGCCAAAGGAACCGCGCTGTGAGTGCTACTGCGATGAATGATCGAAGTAGTAGATCTCACAGGTGAACCTGCTATACTCATTATAAAATGGTGTTGCTTTTGAAGATAAAGTTAATTTTCACTTGGTATTTGATTATAAATTTAAATTTGTCTTCTCCATTTCTTTCAGCTGCTTAACCGTTCATGTTCAAGGAAGAGACTTGACATCTGGATCCATTGTTCATGGTTGTATGCATTTGGTTGATCTAGCAGGAAGTGAAAGAGTTGACAAGTCAGAAGTAACTGGAGATAGACTAAAGGAAGCACAATACATCAACAGATCTCTCTCTGCACTTGGAGATGTTATCTCCTCCCTAGCGCAAAAGAATTCACATGTTCCTTACAGGAATAGTAAACTAACACAACTTCTCCAAGACTCTCTTGGTATTTATTTTCCCCTTTTGTAGTTTAATGTCACTGAAATAATGTGTGACTGTCTTACTTGTGAGTCATGTTTACATCAGGTGGACAGGCAAAGACACTCATGTTTGTTCATATAAGTCCAGAGCCAGAAGCAATTGGTGAAACGATTAGTACACTTAAATTTGCTGAACGGGTTTCCACCATTGAGCTTGGTGCTGCTCGAATCAACAGAGATACTACCGATGTGAAGGAGCTAAAAGAACAGGTTCTAGTTCTTTTTTTCCTCGCAAACGGGTTTGAGGTTACTTAAAATCGCCTTCTAATTGATGTCAATGTTAACTTTGTTTTGTTCTCTTACTAGATTGCAACTCTTAAGGCAGCCTTGGGAAAGAATGAGGCTGAAAGCCAACACTCATTGGTTCACACTCGGGCTATCACCCTAGAAAGAAATGGGATGAACCATGCTCCATTTCCTAGTTGGAAAAGTGCTGTACATATGTCCATTGATCAGAAGCTTGCAATGGACGATCTTGATATTGCAGAGGTACTAACTAACCAGAGCCTCAGCGAATAGTGTCAAAATCCTGACTGTCGTAAGTCCTAAAGAAAAACATTATGGTAAAGGAAATAAAATCATTAGTGTCAGTGGAAAACATTAAGATATATATATTTTCTATCCTGCGTTTCATGGTGTATTCTGCTTGCAATTTCATGAATGCCTAATGGTTTACAGGCTCAAAATTCTGCTCTCAAGCCCAGAAGAAGAAGCTTGGATGTACAAGATATGTTGAGAAATTCTCGACCTTCTTCCAGTGATTGGATCGACAAGGTGAACAAGCATGAGACCACAAGTACTAATGATTCATCTGAACACTGGAAAACAGAGAAAGTGAGATTGATTGAGATAAACGGAATGCGTCATCTGTTGGATTTTTCAAGGATAGATCCAGAAAAGATGGACTACAAATGTGCAGTGACCAAGAACAGTCAGGATGAAAATTTTCCAGGGAATCAGCCTGATATCATTGCTACTGATGATGCTGACGATTTCGAGGCTGCAACTAGCGATTCATCAGAACCTGACTCAGCTTTCCAATCAAATCTAGGGAAGAGTTTGAACATTCCAAATGGATTAAGATCGATTACAAAGAAAACTAATCAAAAGCAAGCTAAGAGTCCTGAAACTAGGTAATTATTTTCAAATGCTCTAGTTTCGTTTTTCTTTTAAATCAGTTTTCCAAGTCCTTTATAATAATACCTCGAGGAAATTGGGAAGCTATAGCCTATGATAATTCATTTTAGACAAGTATTCTATTACTAACTCGAAATTTTCTTTAAATGAAACCAGGAGTCTGATCCCATCCCTGATTCCTTCACCTTCAAGAAAACCTGTCAATGGTGCGACACAACCACTGCACAGGCTTGGAAGGCCAGTGACTCCAGTAGAAGCAAAGCGAAAAACTGGCAATGCAAAATGAAACGAGTTACAAACGTGGAGCAGCTAATTTTCTTGTTTTCCTTTTTGTGCCATCTACATTGATTATCATTCGTCTTGTTTGTGTGAACAGAGAGAAACTGACAGAAAGAAGAGGAGAGAAAAAGAGAGGGGAAGTTTTGTATACTGAAATTCAGTTTGAGTGAGTTATAGGTTTGGTTTTTGGTTTCTTGGGGGTGATCATGTGGTGCAAGAAGTTCAATCTTCCCCCATTGAACTTTGTTTATAGTGGTGTTATTAAACTCTATGATTGATTTCATATTTTAATTACAGTTCTATCAATTTCAGCCATTAAAATTTTGGATTTCAAACCAGATATCTCGTTTAGTGGAAGCTTGAAAAATCTTGTTTTCTTTTTCTGCTAGAGGCTGCATTGCATATTTGTATGAGTGCAATTGCACTGATGTATTGTTTCCAAATTGGAACCTCTGGATCTACTTTCTTAATTATTCACTTAAGGTAGCTCTTTTATACACAAATTAGATGTCTTAACTGTAATGTTTTTCATCAAAACAGGAGAAGAACTACTTACTATAACCAATGGAAATGCAGGCTTGGATTTTGAAGTGTGAAGTTTGTCAAGTAGATCAAGCCCCAAATGATGGTTCATCTGTAAATTCAGGTCCTTTCTCTTCAAAGACTATTGAGGTAATTTCTTTTAACTTGTTACATTTCCATTTTTTTTTCCTGCTGGCTGTTTAAAGCATGGTTTTTCCTATTCCCATGATGATTTTTTAGAGATCCATGTTAGAACTGAAATTTGGAGTAGAAATTGTTATCCTCTTTGTAGCAGCTAAGTAGATTATTGTGGAATTATGATCTAGTAGACAATGGAAACAAGGAGAAAGTTGACACATCCTAGACTAGAAACTGAGACAAAAACAAGAACCATTTAGGATTAAAACAGAGAGCAGGTGATAGTACAAACAAGAACATAAAACAACACACATCAAACACCAGCAACAACACTGAAATGATGGGGGTCAAACCTAGAAAACATAAGAACAGAAGTCTCTTACCACTAGAACAACTATTGAAATTCAAGTAGGCGGCACCCATTGAAGCTCAATTCCATAATTCCAAGAATCGATAGAACTTCCCGGCTTCATATCAACCACAGAAGTATAGGCTGTGCACCCTCCAACTCTGACCCTAATCACATGTGAAGTCATAGTCGAGTCTTTCAAGTAGGTGCAACAGAGAGTGCTTCTACAAGCACTTGCTTCCTCCATTCTATCCTCAAAGAGCCTACAAAGGCTGTTTGAAGAGCAATTCAAGGGAGACAACAATATAGAATCAGAGCAGCTCAATAGCATAACTGTGTTATGAGTAGAAATATTGAAAGGCAAGTTGTCGTCTAATTTTAGACCTCCAAAAGTAAGATCAGAAGAATGGCATTTATCTTTCTGTATTTGGGGTGTGCTTATAATAAGCTTATAGTCTCTTGGATTTATGCTAAGAATATTGTAGAAAATCCCTTTTGCTGACTTAAACACAAGT
Source organism: Begonia fuchsioides (assembly GCA_003255005.1). Taxonomy (NCBI): domain Eukaryota; kingdom Viridiplantae; phylum Streptophyta; class Magnoliopsida; order Cucurbitales; family Begoniaceae; genus Begonia; species Begonia fuchsioides. Next base: position 168,529 of record QAOC01053662.1, on the reverse strand, counting down.
GCTTCTCCATTGCAGTAAATCTTGTATCTCGTGTCACCACAGTTATCATTTGTGCTAAGTGGATATGGAACTTCAAGGCCACCGCATTTCGGGCAGGCATTGATATCTGAGGCGAGAGCCGTTTGGATGAATAACGCGCAAAAAAGAATCGTTGGATTCATATTTCTAGTATTCTTGGTGAAGGAGAGAAGCAAGTGCACCAAGCAAAGGGCTAGATGTCTATTTATACAACTTAAGAACTGGTTATAAAGAAACAATGGAAGGAATAAAATGATCATAATTGAACAAAAGTTAACTAAAACAAATGTTATAATTTGCATATAATGCAGGCCCACTTTTTCTATTTAGTGCATCATCATTACCTAATGGTTCAAAACCATGGGATAACAAGCTCTTTGAGAGAGAACTAGGGAAGGTACTACCCAGTTAGAGTGTATTTTTTTTGGTGAAAAGTGAGCAGTAAATTCATTGCTCATCACTTTAGTGATAATTAGAAAAAAGGGTGAAAGATTTAATTGAATTTATTCGTTGAAGATAAATTTGATATTTTGAATCAAGCGCTTGAGATGAAAAAAGAGGTTGAATGTGGGTGCTTGATGCATAACTATAATGAAGCCAACAACACATGACAACCCAACAAATACTTGCAGGATTTAAAAATGAGTGGCAACATTTTTGGAATCAATTGATTGAAATGGGAGTCTGGCTTTAGTGAAGCATGTAATAGTAAAGAGTAGCTGAAAGTGGAACTAGAGCTCAACCTAACATGTCACTACTTGTGAGATGCTTCTTTTTGAGCTGAAATTAAGGACACGATAGGGCTTCAAAACACTTGTTTATCCAATCCCACTTTCCTTCTTTAGAATCTTTTTGCTCCCATTTTTTCCCATCTCCTAATTAAAAACCATTACAGATGAAGGGTCAAAATCACGATTGTTTCATTACTCGAAACTACTAAGGGCAGTTCAATCAACTAAAAAAACACAAATCAAATCCCCAAGTCTTTGCTTTTCTCTCTTTTAGTACATAAATCCCAAAAGAGAGCTCCTATTTGTTTAAATGAAGTTTGAAGAGACATCGTTGTAGCAGCTACAACCTAATCAACTTAGATAATTGCAGAGGTCCAAATGTGGAGCACAGCAGATGGCCTCATCTTCGATTCACGAATCGTGGGTTCTAAAGTGAAACATATATTATAGCAGCTCGTCATATATTATGTCCAAGGGCAGTCGAAACAATTATACAACCATTCCGACATCATATTTCAACAAAAAAAAAACAATTTAGAAATGCACGATCCTTTAAGTATAAAACTGAAATAAGGACATGAACAAATTATGGGAACATGTGAAGATAATGTTTTGTATGATAACAAGTGGGCACATCACTTCAACTCTCTCCTTGATTAAATAACAGAGCAGTTTAGCTGCCAACACAAGCATTGATTGGTCTTAAAATAAAAAAAAAAAGAAAACATTTGCGGCTAATTTATGGTAATAAAAAGGGACCAATTTAACGACACTTCCAAATAAACAAAAAATCATCACCACTCACTTCCAATTTGGGCTGAAACGCATCCAAGCTTGATCAAATCAAGGACGAGCAATTTGTGGTCGCATTCGATCAACGCTCAGTCCCACCACGTGGTGGGATTCTGGATGAGGACCAAGACGATCGTGAACCAGGTCGCCACCGGTCAGTCGGCTGTGAGGATCGATCATCCTGCCTTCCCCCCCACCTATCGGACGGAGGAGGCGGAGCCTCTCCCGAGCTCTCTGTTCTTTCACGCAAGTGCCTCGGCACATACTTTGAGGGTGCCGGAGATGCTCCGGGGGCTGCAGCCGCTGCAGCTGCAGCTGCAATGGGTCTAGATTCGAGAGGAAGAGAAGCAGGAGTCTCAGAAGACCTGTTGGCTCCTTCATTGGATTTCCCTAATAAAGCTTCTCTCCTCATTCTTTCCTTTTCCTCGATTTCTCGCTCTCTTTGCTTCTGTTTTTCAGCAATAATGTCCAGTTTCGCTTTCCTTTCAGCCTCCTCCCTCTTTTGTTTCTCGGCCACTTCAAGTGAACAAAGGAACAAATATAAATCATGGCAATTAGTTAAAGTTAATTTAATCATGTGCTACATTTAACTTACGTTCACGCTTTTGAGCTTCCTCCTCTTCGTGCAGTTTTCTGAGCCTCTCTTCTTCGCGTCTCACGTAGAATATTTTCTTTCTTTTAGAATCCCTTTCCTGTCGCTTTGATTGAAGTATTTGCTGAATTTGCTCGTCCCTTTCAGCTCTTCGTCTGTCAAACTCTTCTTTCCTGCGTCTCATAACTTTCTCCTGGAATACTCTCTGTGAAGTGAATTTTGCTTATTAGTCACTTGCTAAAAGATAATTTCAGCGGAAAAACACATACACCGATCCATTCATTGATCAATGCAACGCACAACAGAAAGCTTACATTAACATGTGATGATAAATGATCAAAGTACCATTACTTGGATTCATCTGAAAATTATGTAATTTATCAATTAAATAAGCCATTTCCCTTGATTTTATGTTAGATCAGACTATACTCCATTGGCACATCAACATGCAGTCCATTATGCCCATTTTAATTCCGCAATTTTTATTCCACAAGTATTATACTATCATAAGCTTATATTCCCCAAAAAAAGAAAGCAAAATCCAGAGCGACAAGTCCAACAATAAATATTAAAATCAACCAAATGAATATATTATCTATTTCATATATTTCCTCCTGCATAAATATATGGAACAATTTTTTTCAACTAAGAACAGAACAAACACGATCAAATAGATCAGTATAAACAGACCTTATTGTCCACCATCCGAATAAGGCGATTCTTCTCCTTGAGGTCCCCTTCATGTCGTTGTTTGCTTGATTCAACCTCAAGCTGCACACAACAAAAAAAATTAGACCATAGAAATTGGAGGGGGCATCATTTTAAATTTGACTCAATCAAACAGATCATATATGAACCTCAACAATTTTATGAGTGCAAAAGAAAGTAAATATAATGAGATTCCATGCCATGGCAATTAAAAAAAATTGCAACATCATAATATGTGTTCCAAAAAACTAACATGTACAATGTAGATGAAAGCCAAAAATTAATAATGCTCTTTCAAAAACCCATTTCATCTCATTGTTGGAACCAATGTGGCCAGCGCTAAATATAAAAATTGCAGAAGTGAATACATGTAGTCCACCAAACCCTCACAACTATGTGTAATGGTTGCAAGTGTTATTAGACAAAGAAACCACCAGCCGTTCAATCTTAATTAAAGATGAAAATCACTGTCACTAGAAGAACAATTAGAAAAGAGATCAATTCATCAAATCAACAACATCTCAAGGAATCTTTCAAACAGATTATGAACGGAATTACTTAAATAGAGACAGTAAACTAACGTCACTGTATATATAGCATTAGTTCAAACCTGCTGCTCCCGTTCATGGAGCTCTCTCTCCTCCACTATACGTTGCTGAAATGCAGCTTCAATCAAAGGTGCTGCTTCTTCTCTTTTTGCTCTCTCTAAATAATCCATTGTTTTTGCCAATTTTTGTAATTTCTTCTCCATTTCCTGCCTTTCCCTGAGCTGCTCACTCAGTGCTAGTTCCATCAACGTTTGCTTTGTCACCTTTTCCTGCAAGACATCAATAGTACAAACACTCATCAAGCCAAAACCCATACTCGCCCCTATCTTTCAATTAACTAGGGATGATGCATAAATATTTTCATGGAGACCAAATTGCAGCTCACCCCTTCCAAAATTGGCTTCTTTCCCTTCTTCTTACCAACTCGCTTTTCAGCTTCCTGAAGTAAAGCCTGAGCTTCTTCAAGTTCTCGTTCCTCTATTTCCCTAAGTATTCTTTGGTTCTTCCTTTGTTCATACTCAGATGCAAGCCTCTTTTGCTCTGCCTCTTCAGTAATCTTTAGAAGTTTAATCCGTTTTGACTCCTCCTCGCGTTCCTAAATTAAATATTACAAAAAAATGAATAGAGGTAATGGATTCAACAGGAGTTAATATTTACAAGTAGAAACCTAAACATACCCTTTCCAAAAGATGGCGTTCCTGTTCTTCTTTTCTTTTTTCAATAATAGATTTTCGAGCAAGAAGCTTTTTGTGTTCCTTCTCCACAACATCTGCCAAACTAGACAACATTTGTTCTGTTTTTGATGGTTTTGTAGTAGGCGGATATATCATGGCCCTTGCTTTATTTAAATGTTCAGCAAAAGTAGACAAGTGATCTCTGATTCCATCAGATTCAAAACCCTAAAGAGATATTGTTAAAAAAGTGAAAGGTTAGTCAGGGAGAAGTCAGCACAAAAAATATCTTACTGTAATGACAAGTCAATCACAATATTAAGAGAACTAACAATTGCATAGTGCAACCATTTGCATTCAATTATAAAAGGTCTTATACAAACATCAAATCTCAAAAATGAGTGAAATGTGCCTCAAATATTTGCTATTTTTAATCTAAAACTTACAACTATAAGTTTCACAATGAATAGACTTACAATAATAGCCTTTTTTAATCAAATATAATGTGAACATTGTAAAAATTGCACAGCCTGTTGCAACTTTTTTTGGCCACTCAGCACGTAAGGTAAAGGTCTTTTTTTCACAGCACAAGGTAAGAGACAACGTACCACATTACCAAACACCACCACCCCTCTAGTGTGATCAACTTTCATAGCTACAAAATTATGTTTGACAGCATCAACAGCAATTTTCTCAACAGCCGAGAAATCAAAGAAAGAGATCATCCGAGATAAGCTCTCAATTTTCATTGACTGGTATACTTGAGACACCTGAAAAACAGATTATGAACAATTAAGGTTCAAAAGAAATAATAAAGCACCTAACAATAAATAAAGAAGTACCTGCTGAAGCACCCTCAAAGTAGCAAGCTTCTCCAAGGCATTGACATATTGAGAAAATTGCACTTCAGGTACAGATGAAGCTGAAGAAAGCTTACCCCCAAGCTTTGAAATTTTAGTCAACAGAGGCTGCAGTTTTGCAGCAAGATCAAGAGGAAGAAATTCGTGCTCCAAGAGATGGTAAAGATCTTTTACTTCTTGAGTTGCACAGCTCAGCACCCCCTTAGATACCTAAGACAGCACCAAAATGAGCAAATTTAATAAGTAGAATTACATAATCATGTAAAGCCTATACGCATTTAATTCAAAATACATACAATTAAAACCAAAACAACACGTACATATGGAAATTACTCCGAGGAATAAATAAAAACTATGATCAAAGAGAAAAAAATGCACCATAATAGATTTGACTCTTTTTTTACTAATGCAATAAAATTTTATGGTTGGTTAGGCCAATCTGCAAGCTACTGAGGTGGAAACAACTAAATAAGCAGTCACTGAAAATGCAGTATCAAATCATCAGGTGAACTTCAAAACCAACATTGAAACAAAACTAAAAAAAACAACTGTATTGCCAGCTGGTTATATTTTAATTAATTGGCAAATAGAGCAATGGCAATCTCAATAAGAAAATCAATGGTAAGGTAGCAGAACTTACCAGTTCAGATAGAAGATTTGACCGTGAAAGCTGTAAGAGTGACAGAGTCAGACAACAGACAAAATTGTAAGATATGAAAAGATCAACCAAAATTCATTAAATTACCACTTCCCTACTGTCATATTTAGGATCAAGATTGAATCCTATAAGATTTGCCATTCGCGAATTGCGCTCTTTCTCATTCTCAAGTTCCACGTGTGATGCCCCAAGTGTGCGACCATAAGGTGAAACAGAAAGTGCAGCCAAAACAACAGATGAAGCAATCAGCTGCAGATCCTTCTGGTTTAAGTTTTTGTTGAAGCTTTTTTGAAGGGTGAAAAGCTTGAACCATGCATAAGCATGATAAAGATGGCTAGATGAAATCCAAAATATTTCAGTAAGTTTAGCATAATAAACGACCATCAAGGAGGACTTTGGAGTTTTCTTGACAATGCACATTAATCCATGGATATCCTCAACTGAACGAAAAGCTTCCTACAACAGCAATAAAATAATTACAGCAAAAACATTAAGATTGAGATACTTGTATGGCGTTCTGACAGCTAAAATTCCAATATGTAGGTCATAGTTCATACCTGCCAGAGTTTGAGTTCAGTAGCAATTTTAAGCTGATCAAATCTTGTATCTAGATAAAGTTGCAAGCTCTCTGGGGCTGACAAGTCAGGGCGGTCTCTTTGGTCCCTGTATTTATTAAGATTTGATAGATGGTTCCGAATAATTTCACATAATCTGCGAAATTCTGTTGCTCTTTTATACTGTTTGCAGAACTGGAAGGCTCGATGGGCTGTCATCTACAAGTAAAGCTGGTAATCAGAAAAATTGTAATTGTAGTAGTAGAAAAATACTACAATATAGGTTGTCAGCACCACCAATCGATCTAATATAAAGAATGGTCAGTTCTCCAGTATAATATTTATTTTAGAAGAAACTAATTGAACACAATTTTGTAAGAAAATCAAAGGTAATAAATTTCTAGTCAGAACTGAATGATGCCCATAACATTTATGGACATGCCTTCAAAAATGACCACACATATATTTGATCTGATTATAAAAAATAACTCATTCCTTGGTTCAATATAACTTAACATACCGCATAAAGTGCCTCCAATTTTGAGTTGTTTCGTAGTATTTCAAGCACTGTCCTGTAAGTCTCCCACAAAAATTTGAACCATGGAGTTACAAGTTCACGATCCGACCTATCCTTTCCCTTCTCTCCACTGACATAACTTAGCATCAAATCTTCTGGCCTTTTATCTGCTTCCAAGTCGTCAACATCTAGAGCTTCTTCAAGTGCTTGTGCCTGACTACGAGCCTGCTCAGCTTTCTCAGAAGATAGATGCATAAAGTGCTTGATTACCTCCTCCAAGGAAGAAACATTAACTTGTTGACACACTATTCGGTATTGAATTAAACCATCCTTTGCAAACCTTCCTCTCCGCATGTCCACACAAAGTTCTACATATTTGAACATAATCCTTTCAAGTGGCTTTTGCCATGCTCGATATTTTTTGGAGGTGATGAGATCATGAAGAGCTTGTAATGCATCTTGCTTTTGCCCGACATTGATTAACTCTGCATTGAATTTTTTTAGTTTTAAAAGCAAAGACGATGAGATGACCACGACAAGAAATTTGAGATCTAAAGAAGACAATATGAACCTAGCATTCACAAACACAACTCCCTGGGTTTGCATATACTAGTGCAACGTATCATTTTGATACCATATTATATGGATAATTACCCCCACGTACCTTTAACCAAAGGTTATCATAATAAATGCTCAAGCAACTCATTTTACAGAGCAATGCACATACCTTCAGCTCGTTTTAAAGCATTCTCTGGCTTGGTAAAATTAGACATCTCAGCAAACTGTCAGCTCAAGAACAGAAGATGAGGAAATCACCAATCACCTGATATCAAAATATAAACCAAGAGTGAGAAATAATATGAAAATTCCCAACAGAATTATCCGTGAAGTTTCTAATGAACATTGTAATTTGAAAAAAAGGGACGGAAAAAATAATTTAACAACCCATGTAAAACTTCTTCTGACATGTAAAGCACACAAATCTTTGAAATCCCACATCCATATTGAAATTTAGTACTACTGATAAGAAATTAAGCAAAAAAACAGCTAAGGTCTAATCAGTGAGCGAATGCGATTGAATGTTCGGAAGCTGAACTATCCTCATTAACACGGGAGCAACTCAGCTATAGATTCTTCACATTACGCAAGTCTAAATTCACAAATACGATGAGAATGATCACAGATCCAAACGCGCATCAACATTTATCAATTTAATAATAAATTTCAAACCAAACAGCCAAATGAAATTGCAACGGACTTGAATCTCAATCTTCGGAGCTCGAATAGGCTAAATTCAGCCGGTAATAAACGATACCAAAATCACCCTTAAATCTTCTATAAATATAATCAGCAGAAAGCGTAAAAAAAGGATAATCAAAATACAAAGATAAGACGAACGCTGTCATGGAATCCAAGAGGGAAGAAGAAAGAAATTTGCAGAGGGAGGGAGAAAAGAGACCAGAGAGTGCTGGGGAGAGTAGCCGCACTGCAAATCGAAAGAGAAGAGAGAGGAGGTTAGGGTTTTAGGTCTGCCCCAACCGATAAAATGCGTTGCAAGCCCAAATCTCTCTTTTATATATATATATATATTTGGGCCTTAACTTTAATTATTTTATTTTACTTTTCATAAAGATAATTTAATTTTAAACATTATAAATTTAGTTAGAAAAAGGAAAAATATATAAATAAATAAATAATTTATTACATAAATTACAATCATCATTAATTGACGAAATAAGTAATATTATTTAAAAAAAGATATAGAAATTCTATCGTGAGTTAATAAAATACAATAAATGAGAAAATGAGATAATTAAATATACGCTATGAAGTGCAGTTTCGAAATTAACGGTTCGGAGAGAGGGTCATGTAATCTACAGAGAGACCTACAGCTGACAACACCTAAAATTAAATCACAGCCGTTCATCTTGGCATCTGATCAGGGGTGTGATTGGCTGTGGCTGATGGTGGTGATGTTCTTCCATTCATTATCTCAGTGTCCACCGGTGGAGTTGTTCCCCATTTTCCCTCCGACTCTGGCGGCTCCATCAATTTCACCGACCCATCGGTCATCCCGACTGCTAACTGGTTCGGCTCCAATGGGTGCGGTGCAACCACAACCGGGTACACGGCTTGGCTTCTGCAACATCAGGCAATCGAAAATGTATCAAAATCAGTAAAGTTCGGTTAAACTCTTAAGATTACCATCTTTATCGGGAGACCGATAGAGTTCGAAACTAGATTTGAAATCCGAGCCTAGAATTATATCCTACTTACCCACTTAACACAGCCGGCGATAAGTATGCCGTTGGAGCAATACGGCATCTTAACCTGAGGGAATCGGCATCGAAAACTCCGATGTTGCCATCACAAAAGGTGGCGAATACTGATTGGCTGTTGCAGGAGTAGGTTGCATAAGATATTGGTGCTGGTAGACCATCTTGCGGAATCCACTGTAAAACAAGAAAAATGCAAGCACACCGTCAAAATTAATCATCTCGGTATTGTTAACTCTTAAAAGACTCGTACCTGTCGAATTCGATCCATCTTAGAGGCATCATAGATGGCTAATTGAGTCTCATGAACAACAAGTAACCTAAATTGATCTGCGTGAAACTGTACTCGGGTTTCACCGACAGGGGCCTTCCCAGCAGGAAGTTGGATTATGACAGATTTCCTCTTCTCCCAAGTGTCAATGCTCCACACACAAAGCTGCAAGAAAAGATCAATATGAGAAGTTTTCGATGAATGACTTTTTTGGGATTTCCTGCCACAGTTGATTGATATCTTTAATGAGAATAAAACTTACCTGGGCATCTGCGCCGGATGAAATCAGAATATTTAAGTTAGTTGAAAAGGCTAAACCGGATATTCGCTTCTGATGACCCTTCAATTTTGATTTTACCTAAATACGGCAAATGAAAGTAGTTTCATCTTCGAATGTGAGAGTACTAAAGCATAAACTTGAAATAATTATTGGGAAGCCAACTACCACATCCACCCGAACATTGTAAATGTGGATAGTTGAATCCTCCATTCCAATGGCAATGATGTTGTTATCTTGAGGATGAAATGCAAGGAAAGTAGAGGCAGGAGGAGGTGGCATAAATGTTGTCATCACCTAAAAGGTCAAATTAAGGGAAAAAAAATTGTTCCGAATGAGAGATCCAAAAAATCATTGTAGACGAAAAATGACAAAGCATACCTTGAAAGTCATCATGTTGAATAATGAAACCTTCCCACCACAAGCTGACATCACATATGAGTCATTTTTGGAAAGCGCAATGCACGGGACAGCTTCCTCGAGGTTGACACCAGAGATGTCATTAGTCATAAGAAGACCACTGTTTGGTTGCCAGTGCTGGGGAACGACACTCGCAGTGGCCTAAAAAAGTTCCGTTAATTTAGAATATTTCTCCTAAAATAAGCAAAACGGAAACCGAAAAAGAAAAGATAGACAGATGAACGTCAATTTCAGTAAATAATACAAAGATATGTCCTAAAGCTTGCAGAATAAGACATTTACAAGCTGAATATTACCTTTCCAGATGGATTTTGTTCATTGCGTCCCCACTTCCACAGCTTTTGAATACCATTAGATCCAAGGGCCAGAACTCCAACACCAGAATTGGTATACAGTAGTCTTACTACCTAAAATGGAAGGAAAATATGAAGGATGGACCAATAGACAGAATGAAAGACAAAATTATCACACAGTTCAGAAACCTTGTAGGAAGACTCTGTGCTGTCAGGCATGGTCACTAGCCGGCACTGGCCAGGATCAACAATTTCAGCTAATTGCCATGCTTTGGCTTTATCATTAATATCTTCAGCACCTCTTGATTTTTCCATGTTTCTCACCATACTGTCAACTCCATTCTTCAAAGAAAGCCAAAAGAAAGAATAAAAACTTGAGTTCATAATCTACAGATAGATAGCTTTTTCATGGGCAGAGGGGGAAGGAGGAACGCCGTTTAAAGCTGCTCACATGCACTATATTAGCTTTCATTGGATCATGATATAATATTATTCAAAAAGTATACAATATAAACTTATTTATCCCAAATGAAGGCATAGGCATCTGCCAGTATGGTGGTATGTAAAAACGCAAGCTGAGAACAATGACCAAAAAACAATTAGGACACAACTAGATATGCCTTCGAGATGTCACAACAAATAAATTCTTTTATATACAAAAACGTCAAGTCATTCAACCCATCCTTTTTGTCTAAACCCAATTCCGGGTTATGACATGGAGGTCTGTGATCTCCAACTTCAAAACCAATGAAATGTCATAGAGATGACAGAAAAGAAAAAAAAATTACTAAAAATTGCAAACAAGTTGACTTACAACAATTGGAGATGGCCTGACTGGAGAGCTTCTCTCCACTTTACAATTTACAGGACTAGCATTTGGTACAACAGAGGTGCCAGATATCTAACCAAAAACATCACAAAAGTCAATAAAGCTAAGAGAGAATAAGTCTAAAGAAAGAAAAAACAAACTAGTGCAATGTAAAATATAACCTTCATTGCAGCAGACTCCACGGGTACCCTAAGTGCTTCAAAAGACGTGGTCTCCATTGCTTTCAAGGACCTGAGCCCAGCAGAATTTGCGAGTATCTTAAAACCATTGTCCGCTGTAGTAACAGCTAGAAGATTTCCTTCTTTGTTGAATCTTAAGTTAGGAAGACTCTGAAGCACACAACTTTCCAGCATAAGTCCCATCGAAAACATATAAATATTAGTAAATAAGGTAACTATCAATCAACGGAGCACTGACCGGCAGTCCACCATCAGCATCAGTACTAGTGAGCATGTTAGTGTTGTCCATATCCCAAAATTTGATCTGACTATCTTCACCCGCAGCCAAAAAGTGATTTTGTGTTGTATCGAACTGCACAACACCAGCAGATTTTTTTCTGAATCCAACATATGTTCTCTTAATTGCTCCCTCACTTTCATTCCATTCAACCAGATACGAATCTCCATCTTTACTTGTTCCACAGGAGAACAATCTGGAGAAAGAAAGATTTTGAAAAATCCAGCCATCAATAAGTTGGATTGGAGGTCCATTGAAAGAGATATATGTTTATAAGATGCATCAAAAGAGAATATTTAAGAAAGTCACAAACACAACGCATTGGATGATAAGTATGAATGAAATAAATCAAATTTTGCACATAAAGAATAAAAAACACAAAGTATATCAAGAAAATGTCACTCAATCAGAAATAAGCATTTGAATTATCAAGTCCTAATTCTTCGTCCCCATAATGAAGGTTTTGCTACTCTTACCTGCTTCCATCAGCACTGTAAAGCATTGTAGTACACCACTTTCCAGGCGCATCATAATCAACTCTAGAACCCATGTTATCATAGAGCCACGCCTTTATCTTCCCATCAAGTGCTGTTGAAAATATAAACTGCAAATGGACAAACAAGATTCAGGCATATCCTACTTTAAGGAATAGCATCAAAGTTTGTGGTGGTTGACTAGCATTGTTTTCATCATCGAGAAGCTGGTTGAAGCCCAAACCAATATTTCTCTGCCATTGATGAAACTTATGGACGATGGTTCATTTCAACTCAGAGCAGAAACATATAAGCAGATAACATAGGTCTTCATCATATCAGCTAACCTGTATATTCTCCTTGTGATGAGGACAAATAGAATACACTTGAGCTTCATGTCCTTCAAAAGTAAATAACTTTCGTCCTGCTGTATCCCACACCTATTTCATTTAACCAATTAAATAATAGAAAATTTTGTTTTACAGCAAAAGAATCATATTAAAGTTTCTTTGATTAAGGGACTTCATCCTCACTACCTTAATAAGTTTATCTTCTCCGCAGGATACAACACAAAGTTGTTTATTTGGATGAGCAAAAGCCAAATCATTGACACTACCAGCATGGGCGTCAATCTATTAGAAAGATGTAAATTTTAACATAGGTAGACATTGGGTACTTTGATCAGCTAATTTACAAGCAGAAAACTTTCTAATATAACCTCTAAGTGATGGTTTAAATCATTTGATCCAGGATAAGCATATAAGTGAATCAAATGTTTTGTAAATGCAACGCCTGCACCAAGAAAGAGTACAGTAAACAAATGGGTCGCTTGAACATACTTTTTACATATTGTAACAAACTTACCGACAAAACTTCCATCTGGGCTCCATGTGACCCGGCTGACAGATATTGGTGCATCTTTCACAATAGCAGCCTGAAAAAAATAGTGTAAGATTCCAAATTAAGGTAATGGGTTCGAATATCCATGTTCTTCTGCCATATGTCGGCGTAATCTTAACCTTGACTAAAAGTAAACTAACAATAAAAGTAACTAATCCATATTGTGCAGGGTATCAACAGACAATTCTATTACAACCTGAAATGTCAATGGGCGAGTTGTCATGTCCCATATTTTGAATGGTTTTGAAACCAACCTTTCCCGCGACCCAAGATCCCATAGTGTTATTTCACCATTACTAGAACCAACTGCTCATCAGATGAAAAGGTTAAAAATAACTATAAAGAGAGAAACTTTTTTTTATTGAGCTAAGTAGCTGAATGATGCCTGATAATCAATCATACCAAGAAGTAAGGTGTGATGCGAGGGATGAAAATCCATGCTTGAGACAGCAGATCCTTGGTGCATAGTCATAGCAACTGTTCTTGGGAGGTCTTCTGGGGACCAAGAAGGTTGTTGACGAGTGACAGGATATGTAACCTTAAAAACAAGGGTAAATTAGCTACAATAATATGATATCTAGCAATGAGGAGAAACGAGGAGGAATCCCTTCTTGAATTATACATTATCGAGCATGTCATTACCTCGTCAACAGGTTGTGCTGTTCGCAATCGTTTCATCAGTTGTTCATGCTCTGTAATCTGATAATCAACCATACCGGGGATTGTTGGCGGTGTTCTTTGATGTTTTAATAATGAGACTGCATTAGTAGAAATTTATCAGGCCAAAAATCTGGCTCTTAACCAATGCAATGAACCATAAAACCTCTATTCCTCTCTTCTAAGAAATAAAATGCATTCTATATGGACCCACTACTATCAACTCACTAAGTAGAAATATTGACCTTGATTCTGAGGCAAAGGTATAGATGATGCAGTAACTACGGCTGCCTGTACAGATGAAGAGGCAGAAGCATTCGCCATCCACCCAGCTAAAGCATTAGCATTTGCATTAGCAGCAGCGTCGGCTGGTGGAAAGGGCTACATAACAAGTTTTTGAAAGAAATGAAAAAACCAACAGTCAGTTGAAAGGTGTGGAGAATACTGCCATTCCAATTCATTGACAAATATACATCTCATATGTAAAATATCTTACTCCGTGAGGTCCAAGAGGAGTATATACAGCAGGCTTTGCAACTGCACCTACCGGAAGATTAACAGGTGATGGTGCAAGAGGACCATTTGAGGGTGTACATGTATGGTCTGTAAACAAGGTTTTGATATCAGGGTTTGGTCTTGGATTTTTGCATAACTGATGCTGCCAGTTCAAACTGCAGGGAATTACAAAGCACGTGATAAGCGAGAGCAAAGGACGTATTTTAAAAAAATACCTCTCTCGAGACGATTTGAACTTTCTTTCAGATTTTTCAAAAACAAAGAAATCAATATCTTAAGTAGCTAATGAAAGGCAAACAACTGGAAGAAATGCTGAATGATAAGCTTTTCAAGATCACTTAAAAGAAAAATAAGCAGAGCATCCATAATTTTAAACATAGAGCATTGAGGTCGTGATATTTGAAAAGTGTTGAATACTGGTCGTAGGACACCTTGGAAAATGGATGAAGCTGAATTCAATCGATGCTGGCAAAAGTTTGTATAAGACAAGCATACAATCGATCACCTAGCAATACATTTAATCTACAGTCCATCTCAGCAGATCAAAATTACCTGATTCATAAAATATATTTTAATACTAAAATTAACAATTTTTTTTATTTTGCTTGCAACCTTGTAAGCTATATTTCAGCTTATTAGGACAAGAAGAAATCCTAACATATTTTCTCCCATTCTCTTAATAATAACATTACCTTTGATTAATAAGAGTTCGCAACCGAGATGACTTCAAGGTGGGGAAAACAAGCTTATCTCGGAAGAGGGGATTTGCCTCTATAAGCTTCTTTAACTCTATCAACATTATGCTGCGAGCTGTTTTAGTATCACCATACTTGGAAAGCTGCTCATTTTCCCTGTTTTAAGAGAACCACTTAAAAATTAGTGATAAATGTTTAGAGAGCTCACCAAGAGAAAACTTCTTCATCGTTAACTCTTTCGTGAACAAATTCACTAATTCATTCATGGTCTTGAACTTAATGTCATATGATGGCTTTTCCAAAATACTAAAACAGCAGCAAACCATAGATGATTGAGGAATTACCTGAAGTTACCTAGAGTTAAAAGCTGTGTAATTTCTTTATATAATTCCTCGTTAAACGTGGAAAAAACCTTCAAGTCACCCACTAAAATTTCAACAGCTTTCGCCTTGTCATGCCTGCAAATCAATCACAAATAAATAATCAAAAAGCCATATTCTCCTAAAGTAATACAAAAGACTAAAGACATCGCTAAAAAAGTAAATCAGGATACCGGTCAAGGGCTTCTAGATATTTCTGTTTTCTTATTTCAAAGAATATCTTCATAGAATATCTGTTATCATCAACTTTAGTAAATCCAGCTAAGTACTTCTCAACATCATCCCATTCTCCCGCCTGAACTTTCTCCTCAAAATACTTCATATTGAAGAAAAATCCAGATTCTTTTTCCAGCCTAAAAAGAACAACATATAGATTCAAAATCATGGTTGCATAGAACCTAAAAGGCCAAAAAAACAACAAAAAAGCAGCTAAAAAAAATTATGTTGATTGACAGGTCAATTCCAGAGGAAACAACACCTTAATTTCACAAGATCTCAGCGTGTTGCTACTATATGGAACTAAAAACATTACCATAATTGATCACAAAATTTCTCAAAGGCTTCTCCCGCTAGTACTCAAAAACCACAACGTTCAAAACCATAGGCTAAAAACTGTACTATGACCTGCTATCCACCAAAAATAATACAGATAACATTTGTTGCCAGCCAAATTGTAATTAGCAACTCTCTTTTTCCCATAGTTCTTCAATTAATCCAGAGACACTACATTAATTACTAAGAAAAAAAAATGACGCAACGGCTATTCAGCTGACACACAGTACAGTACAAAATAATATACTTAATTCACGCCCATAGACCGTCGATATACAATCATTCAAAACAAATACTGATACAGGGTTACCTGTGAACCGATTCCTTAAATTTTTCCTCTTCAAGGAATTGAAGAATGAGAAACACCAATTCTCGGCTCAAAGACGACATTTCCACCAACAAAAAATCGCAAAAACTCAATCTTAACCAGAGCCTCGCCCAATATCCAATTCCAGCCAAGAACTCAACCTCAGGGCTTCAAAGATACAAATCAGCCCGAAATCCACACAATTTCAAACACGAGAAACCGAATTCAAGCTCAATTAGCGTTTATGAGCTCAAATTCCATGTAATTTTTCAGGCAATAAAGTTTACGGAACACGAAAACCGATAAATTCTAGGGCTTGAAAGGATGCAGGGGAGAGAGAGATAGGTAGAAGGAGAGAGAAAGAGAGACTCGGTCTCGCTATCTTCAATGCGTTGCATTTTCTACTGGCCAGTGGCCAACCGGTGATAATATAAGTCCTTTTATAAGCTAAACTACATATCAATAAGGCATCAATCTTATCAAAATACTTTTGATAAGTTGAGTACAAGTAGGGTTGCGGATTCGAAACCACAAGTTCAAATCTAGTGGATATTCTTAACAAACGTCCACACACTCTTTCTCTCTCTTCCAATTCCTTTTCGTACAGTCGTTTTCAGCCTTTGCTTTGCATTAACTTTGATTTCTCCTCTCCCGATATTTTCCCCATGATTTTTCGCGATACGAGCTCTCCTCGTCTTCCACGGTTGAAGAACCTTCGCCCTCTCCCCGGAGCTAGCGCCGTCGGAAGAAATAATGGACGATGAAAACGACGACGGAATGAGGCATCGGCGAGCGTGAGCTACTGTTACTCTCCGATCAAACATTAGAGCTTGTCCGCCGCAAGAAAGAATCAGTTCTATTTCGTTCCCGGTCAGGCTCTTGCCTCGGTTCTACTCCAAATCAACTTCTCCGCCTTAATTTCCTCCAGTTTCTAGACTGTCGGAGAAGAACGAACAGGTATTCCGGTACCGATTTAATGTTGGTAGAGCCGGACGTCCACTCCAACGACGGGGATGCGTAAATAAAAAGAAGGATGATCGGTGATTATAGTTGTGATTATTTGGTCAAGGATTCTACAAAAGTAGAAATTGGAAAGATTAACTAGTATTGCTGTTATTGATCTCTAGATTCTTAGAAAACTAATAAAGATTGGGTTCCCACAGGTACAAGTTCCAGCTCGCCATGGCCAAGTATTTTACGCAAAAGGTGCCATCGATGCAGGAGGAAGAAGTACGTGCTCACTTGCCTCGATCTAAGACAAGGTTTTCTCGTTATCCAAAATAAGATTTCGTCGTGTTTGAGGAATAATGGTTTTTATGATTTTTCCTTTACTGGATCTTTGAGGAATAATTATATTAAGGTGTTCATTTGAAATTTAAAAGAATTATAGCTGAAATAATCCTCAAGGCAACACAAGAAAATTTAGTTGAAAAATGCAGTTGCTCAACTACACATAACAGGGTTGATTTCATTTCCTAGTCTTACTTAGACTAAGGTGAAGGGGTCAAAAAGAGACATATAGCCGATATGTCGTCCTTTGCGATCCCGGGTCGTTTACGTTTCCAAGCCCGGGATGCCGCCTTCACTAGCCGCTTGGCTGATTTTGCTCGTTCGGGGGCCGAAGATACAATCTGCACAGCTTCTTTGTTTGAAATAACATCCCATACCTAGACAAAAAGTTTAAAAACTAATCAGTCTTGCTCTCATCTTGAAATGGTTTTATAGAGTTCAAACTACACAGAAATTAGAAGTTTATTTTCTGAAAAAATAAGGATGTTTTCTTGTTTTCTAACCCCGTCAGTTGCTAGGATGATAAAATGGTCTTCATTTGTTATGATTCTCTGAGTCACTTCAGGAACCGAAATAAGACCAAAGCCTTTGACACAGTAATCACCGAATGCCCGAGACATAGCCAGTCCTGGAGATTGTTCATACGGCAACCACACCCTGTGAACACCTGGCTCGTCATCTAAGCAGAACACTCGGCCGTTGCACTGAGTTATCCGCTCGGCCTCTTCTGCAATCCATTGAAACAAAAAATAAGCTTCTTTCAATCTATCTTTCAGAGGGCAGAAAAAGAGAGACTCACGAGGCAAATTGGGCTTGAAATCGACAGAAAGTTGGACCGGAACTAAGCTTCCGTCGTCTAAAGCCGTTGCTAATACAGCTCGAGAGTCTCCAACATTAGCTACGATGATTAACTCTCCCTGGACGAAGGAAATTTTGAAGTAGAGTCAATAGTTGTTCATCCTTTTTCAATATCAATAACTGTTCTATTATCTACATTTGTCACTTGACATTCTATTCCATATCCAACATCCAACTGTGGGTCACGGCCAAAAGCTAATTTAACCAACTGGTAACCTATTTTTCAACACTTGGAACAACATTTGTTTCTAATTTAGATGCAGGTCGATCGAGTTTTGTCCATTTCTCATAACAAACAGCAAAGCAATGTCTGATCGATTTGGTCCAACCCAATTCGAAATCTAAGTTGCTTTCATTTCATTCTGTCCGAGGTGCCAAGATTTCTGGCAGACTAATCTCATTCAATTGGACTGAATCGCTTTGACAAACTTATAAGGTTGGATTCCTATGATGTCTGATGTACAACACCCTTAACTAATAAAAGTAAAGAACAGAAAATTGGTGACAATTTTAGGATCAAGATACTGATTCAAATGAGATATAGAGTAATATCACAGCTGCTGATTGTGTCTATAGAATGTAGAAGCTGCAGTCCTTTTAAATTCATGCATAAATCTAACAAACTGAAACTAAGTAGAGAAAAATATTGTTCTTCCAGCCGCAAGTTCTAGGATTTTGCAATCTTAATTTGAGCAGGAAAATAACAAACTCTCATTACCTGTCTTACAATTGACAAGGCTGTCGTTCCGCTGTAATAGGAGTCAATTTTCCGATGCTGTTGAAGCTGTTGATCAATAGCTACACAAGTTTTCAAGTAAGAGTTTTTCCATAGCTCGAAGCGTTGGTGATTTTTATCAAAATCCAAGTCCAGGTCCGAATCGTAGGAACGCTGAGTCAAAGCTTCTTGCCAATGGCACAGAAGAGATGATGGCATTGATTCTCTAGCTTTTTTTGCAACAAAATGACCCCATGGCCCATGACCATCAAAAATGCCACAGAAGATCATATCATCTTGGCATCCAAACTCCTAAATCACCAAAGTAAACACTTTGATTATCCAGAAAAACTCACTCAAAATCATATCTTCTCATCCAAACATCAGTGGTCTATCTTATCGATAAACATATGTGGATGTTTATAGCATAGAATCATATGTAGTTCAAGAAGATCAATACTTTTGCAGTAGTTGGAAAAAAATAAGAGTTGTATCTTCCAGGCATACCTCCCAAACTATGCAACAATCTTGATTCACTCCTTTCTCGCCCTTCTTAGAACAAACCGAGGAGAAATTGCTCGATCCGTCAAAGTTTACGCTGGTGGAAGTACGCAAAATCAAATCTTTTTTCTTACCATCCTTTTCCATGACTTCTGCGGCTTCTTGAGCACCAACATTTTCTTTACTTATCCCCTTCCTCACCGAAAATGACCTTGCCAATCCATTGAACATGGAGGACAAATGCCCCATCTGTTATCCAACTCAAAAATATCTCTACCAGCAAATATACAGCACTCTCTCTACAGCAGATTAAATCAAGATCTGTAAGTTGATGAAGACACAAAAAAAAGAGCCAAATGAGAAGAGTACATATAGGGTTCTAGAGGAAGAGAAACATACAAAAAAATAAATAGAAATGCTGAATAGATGTTGAATAAGCGAGCACATTCTAGTTGCTTTAAAATTTCAGGTTTGGTATCCTATTCTCTTACTCTTAAGCGATTTTGTTCCATTCTCTTTGCCGACATGCTTTTCAGAAGACAAAATTCATATGCATTTACTGAGTAAAAGGCATAATCTGACTGTAAAGTCTAAGAATCTGAATATACATCGAGTAAAAAACAAAAAACATGAATCGGAAAAACACAACAGAGAATATTCACTCCTAGTGGGAAATCCATGATTTCAGTCTACAATCCTTTTACATGATCTATTTGTCGATAAATAAATTTGGGTATAATATTTTATTTCGCTGTTTGAGAGCAGAGAAATGGAAATCTGAAAGGAAAACCAGGAGACTCAGCCAAGTAGCCCCACTTGGAAAAGGCCTTAACTACTTGCAAGGCAGAAGAAAATAACACAAACCAACTTTTCTTTGATCAACCGTAACGTTGACCCACTTGTTTGGTCGCCAAGAAAAGGCAAACCTCTGAATTCTAAATCTGTACATATCTTTCTTTACGCCTGGAAAACTCCATTTAAAATCAAACACAAACAAGCACAACAGCGAGAAAAATTCCACTAACAGTAGAGAAGAAACAGGTGAAGATCGAAAGAATCAAACGATCAACCGCGTCCACTTTTCTCAACAAACCAAAAAAGAAAAATCGAGAAGAAACATAGAATAGTCAATGCAACCTTTCAATCCACAACAAAAACCAACCAAAATATCAAAACCAGCGCAGAAACTCATTCTTCATCAATTTCAAGACAACAAACGGCAACACTCTCCACTCGGAAAAAAATCTGAAAATTGAAAAAACCTTGAAATTCCCAAAGTTCCGGAACTAAAAATCGAGAATCCAATCGGAGAGGAAAGCACAAGCTTAGTCAGACGAAACGCAACGTGAGAAATTCACAGTGGAATCCTGCAGAGAGGATGAGGAGTCGTCTTCCTCCATAATACGCGCTAGGCAGAAGCTATAGCTCTGGTTTTAAGAAGAAGAAGAAGAAGAAGAAGAAGAAGGCAGGAAGGAGAACCAGCTAAACGTTAACGCTAACACTGTAATGTCGCTCTGTATTAATTGGACGCGTGACAAATCTCCTCCTCCTTCTCTCTTTCATTTATTTTTTATTTTTATTTATAAAATTATTAATTAGTTTAATTAAGGGCTTAATAATGATGAATGATGGATTAAAGCTTTAACTGATATGATTAGAGATAAGATAAAGTATGCGTTAATTTAATGTTCGATGACGTCATTATTTTTAGGTCACAGTGCTGCGTTACATCATGTGGTACATAAATTAAAATTTTCTTTAATTAATTGATTAAAATAACCCAGGAAGAGAACAAGCTGACA
Source organism: Begonia fuchsioides (assembly GCA_003255005.1). Taxonomy (NCBI): domain Eukaryota; kingdom Viridiplantae; phylum Streptophyta; class Magnoliopsida; order Cucurbitales; family Begoniaceae; genus Begonia; species Begonia fuchsioides. The sequence continues at coordinate 147,412 of QAOC01053662.1, read as the reverse complement.
GGAAGATCGATTAAGTTTAAATTATAGATGGAAATCTCTAGGAACCGGCTTGACTACAATATCCACCGTACGCGTGGCAGATCTAAAGCCAGAAGCTCCTGGATACTTAGGAACAAGAGCTAGTTGCTTAAATCCGCTAACTTTCAATTAAATAAACCAAAGATCGCGTTTGATAGAGAGATTAAGGGATAGATTAAGATATCTACACGATTAAGAAGCCAATAAGAGACAAACACGTGGAAGAGAGAGAAAATGGGAGAAGTAAGATGACAATCATTGAAAGAGGCAATTTTTGTGGTGGATACGTGTAGTGTGGACTTCGAATGTAATTCCAATATAAAAATATAATTAATAATATTTTAATTAAATCAAATCAAAAGTTAACACGTTAAAATTTAAAAAATAAATGAAAAAGATACACTATTATTCTAAAACTAATATACTTTCAATCTGATAATACTATTAGTGACAAAGAAACACAGAAATGTATAAGATCAGAGTATAAGACAGTTGTTTTATGATCCAAGACATTAGAATTCTACGAGTCTGGGGATTGTTAGCGATTCAACGAGTAAAATGTGACATTTTTGAAGTAAATAAAAATAGAAAATCAAAAAAGATAGCACTAACCTAGCCATTCCCAAAAGGCAAGGATCAGCAAATGAAGAACGTGGGGGTGGGGGTGGGGGTGGGGCAGGGGGGAGAAAAGGCGATGATCATAAGCTGCGCCCATGCTGACCAAGCGTCTCATCTCTTCCACTTCTACATAGGACAAGAGATTCTAGTAAAAATCTGTACGAGCATAGGTCAATTGATTCAAAGATGATAGATTTAAATGATAAAGGTCATGATTCGAAGTCTGCGTTGTTATAGTGTGGAAGTCGTTACCTCAAATGTGGAGTAGCTCCTTGTGACAACAGGTAAGAGCCTCTCATCTTTGAGCCGCTGAATCACTGTGATTTAACTCTCTTACAAATTGTCGAATTATGGTGTTGGAACCCTGAGAAATTCAGAGATTCAAGTAGTGATGGAAACAAAAAAAGAGTTACTCTAAACCCTAAACCCTAAACCGTGCTGAACAGTGATTGGTGCATTTGTGTGGGAATCTCAAATCCACGTAGAACAATGCACATGAATTCTCCATTATTTATTTATTTTCTTCTTTTTGGACCATTATTTTTTATAATCCATCTGCCTAAACAAATCACATGAGTTCTTGCCTCTAAATTAGGGAAAATCAGGTTGCACAGTCAATTGAATCGGAATCGCCAATTTTAATTCGGTAATGATTCTAATTTTTAAAAAAATCATTATTTATGGACTTGTGCCAATTTTTAAGAGTAAAAAATTTTAAAACCAGGACCGTGAATTAAAAAAATTCTAAAATCGAATAAAACTCGACTCAAATCTTAATAAAATCCAATATAAATCCTTAAATTAGTTATAAACACAATTATATATTTTATTATTATATTTTAATTTTTTTTAAATATAAATAAAACTATAACCGTTAATTCTAGTGTCGATTCAAAAAATTTAAAATTATAAGTTTTAGTTCGGGTTTAAGAGCAATGGATGATCAAATCTACTTTCTTACCACATATGAGAGCCACCTGTCCACCCGAGGACCCAGGAGAGCACCAAGTTTGAGTGAGGCTGAGGCGCAGAGGATAGCCAAAACCAACCTGAAAAGGGGAGTAAAGGAGGATAGGAGCAGCAGAGGCAGAGAGTTGAGAGGAGTAGGGACCGCCCACAGCGACACTGCATGATAGAAAAAAGAAAGTCGGTAAAAGGCGTGGTTTCTAAGCTAATAAAAAGCAGCCACCTAGACGCCCCCAACAGGCACTCGTGGGGCGGCGCCGGAGATAACGACCTCTCTAGTCTGAAAGACTTTGATAAATCAGAATAGGCTTACATTGTGTGGTTTATAGGTGTGTGCTGACTTTCAACGCCTCTGTTACTATACTTAGTTCCACAAATCTCTACCATTAAACTCCCTCTTTCTTAGACAGACCCAAATGATACCATTAGCTAACAAATCCAAAACTCATTCAACAAGAACCATCAAAGTTTCATACCAATCTTTGCATGGCTCCGAGGATTCTCTCCAAAGGGCCTACGCTATTGATCCTGTCCTTGTCCATTCTTCATTGCCATAACCAGAGAAAATAATAGACAGATCAAAAACAAGAAGAAAATTAATAGTTGCCTCTCCATAAGTGCCTAACAATTGGAAAAAGGGTCATAAATGTAGAAACTTTCAAGCTCAAGAGTAGGATTTGGCATCATTCAATAGTTGAATTTGGGGAGTTAGTGTGGACTTGAGCACTAGGATAGAGCATCCTCTATAATAAAGACTATTCTGAAAGAATTATAGATTTTCATTTAACTAAAAATTCAACCGACAACCGTTCTAGTGACACTCGATGACCAATAAGATATTCACATTCTTAATCATATATATTTATTAAGCAAGAAATGCATCACCATGTCATTGAAAAGTTGACATTTTTTATGACAACTGACTTCAGAATGAATAAAAAACTAAATTAGGTTTCAAGCTAAAAGTCCTAGTAATCAACAAGCTATCAGTATGTTCTAGAAAATTTGATTTCACTAAGCTTAGCTTTCAAGCAAATAATTTGTTCTGGTTTGAATTGCTAGCGATATTCCCTGTCAACAAGCATTAAGTTGAAAACAAACATATATTACGAATAATAATGTGCTTTGAGCTATATATTTAATGTCATGCACGCGAGAAACAAGATAGAAAGTTAAAAGAGCATAATAATCTACACCCACAATAAGATGTCTTGCCCTACGTCTTTTCCATGAATTTCAACCATTCCAAATTCAAAAGGGCAGGGGTGGATAGTGATAACCCTCGTCAATCAGCTTGAAACAAATGATACATCATAGTAACTTAGAAAGACTTCCTCGTGAATATGATATACCTCGAGGAAACTTTAGCTGAGACTTCCGTGGTATTTTAGAATTGATCAACCCTTTGATATTTCAAGTGATCCGCCTGAAATTGATGTTCATAGAGACAGCGACCGATTGTAAAGCTTGAGGTCAATTTCATCAACGCTCCTTCTAACTCGTGCATCCTATTAGCAACAATCGGATAATAAACTTAAAAAATAATTCTTCAAAATTCTTGTGTGGTAAATGAGAATATCAAATTCAAACCAACCAATACCAACTAAAACCAAACAATTAACCAAGCAATAAATAAAAAAGAGACACTAATATTATAACATGATACATAGTTCATCACTATATTGGTATTGTCACAGAGATTTAAATTTCTCCGTCCTGGTATTAATAGTCATATAAGATGCCACAGAACATCAATAACCATTAAGAAATCGAAGGAAAACTATTACTTTCCATTAACTCGAAGTGAAGCCCATTGCTTGAAGATTGAAGAAGAGGAATCTAAGCTCTTCACCGTAACTAATGCTCCAGACTTTATCCTAGAAGAAGATCCCATGAGAGCTCTTTTCCCCTCAAAGCATCGAAATTTTCCTTCTCGATCTGATCTGCTGAATAAGAAGGAAACATTTTAAGTTATTTAATAGCAGTGGATTTCATACGAACAACAAATTAGAAAAACAGATAACTTAATCAACCAGTCTCTTTTCCCTTCAACAGGAAAGCGAACACTTATGAGAGCAGCAAAAGTTCCTATGCCTCCAGAACAAATGTAGGTCAAGAACAAATAGGTGAAGAACAAATTGCGAAGAGTGAAATAAGGAATAAAACATCTCGTTAATAAAAAATTCCATCCCAGCAATTTAAGACAAACAGTCAAACAGCATACATGGAAGCTCGTAATATTTCATAAATCATGATGAATAAGCAACTCTTTCCGAAATTTGGTTTATCTTCCATTAACAAGTTTTCAGCAATCAACGATAACCAAGGCCACATTCATTTTTTTGTCAAGTTTGATAATTCATGACCAATATCTGATCATAACGTCAAATCCATTAAAATTATAGACAGGAAAACACTCCCAATCAACCCAATTAAAAATAAAAATAAAAGTAAAGAAATTAAAAATGGTGATTACTAGTTTTTTTCCGAAATCAAACGAAGTCCGCGATTTCAATTTTCTTTTGCTTGATATGACCATAACCTGATTAGAACGTCAAGTCCATAGTAAAATTATACGCACCAATGACAAAGGTAATGATCAAAGGATAAAAACATCAACCAAACGTAATAAGGAAGCTAATCATTCAACTACATTTAAATTTTACCAAGCGAAATGCGTCGGTCTAATTGGAAGCTTGAGAGAGAAACTAGAGAAGCAACATTCACGGCGCCGCCGCCGCCTCATTCAACGTGGAAGCCTGGAAGGCAATTAAAAAAAAAAGAGGGAAAGCAAAAGCACGCATGCAAGCTTACTAAATTATTGAATTAATTTAAATATATTTAATAAATAAAAATATAAATAATTATTTATAATTTTAATTAATTTATATTTTTCTTAAATTAAAAAATTATAATATATATTTTTCTTAAATTAAAAAATTTAAAAAGAACAAGTAAAATCAATTCGAAACCAACTAAAACCGATCAGAAACTAACTTAAACCAAATACAATTAGAATCGAACCAAACCAAACTAAATCAAGCCAAACCCAAGAGATTGATTGATTCGCAGTTTATTTGGTATTAGGCAGGAGAGATTTGGACTCATTCTTAGAAGTTGGGTTAGTAGAAAAAGCTCTGAACAAGCCCAACCCTCACCTGTCCTGCTCACAAGTTAACCCAAGACATGAAAAATAATATTTAGCACAAGCTACTATACAAATTGCACATACAACAGTCAGTGAGAGAATATACTCTCTCTCTTTCTCTCTCTAGCTCTGTAATAATCTTCTGATATCTACACTTGAATCTGAAATTCAATGTAACTGAGTTTGACTTTAAAGGAACACCTGAGGAGCATAAAACTCACTTTCATTGAAAAATGGCCTCAAATCTTCTTGACTCATGAACTCTAATGGGAAACAAACCAGGAATCCCCTCACAGACTTGAGCATCTCCCCTGCATCAGTCACCATAACTTCTCCTCCATTCTCGCTGGTTTCGAGCTTCTCCGAGGCTAGTCCTAAATCTATGGTAGTGTGACCAAGTTTCTCTTTCCAAAAAGCCATGTTCTGTCTTAAAGCCGATCTGCATTTGATTAGACATCACATGAGCTTGAGAAGTTACTTGAAAATAATGACCATAACGAGTCTGGTTTCACATTTTGACAGGTATTTGCATTGCGAGAATTCGAAAAACTTTCTGCGTAGGATAGCAAAACAAGCAGGGGAAGTCATGAAATTTTACCTTGTCTTTATCTTATCATTTGGAATGCAGCCGAAAACATCTTGATAGATCCTTGTATTCTTCTGTTTCACAATTTAAAAAAAAAACAATTTACAGGCAAAAACCACTTGAATGAAGTGCCTCCGACACATGTTTTATGAGTTCAAGTTGATGTAACATCCATCCTAATTGAAAACTATTAGCATGGATTTACTCTTTTATTTTCTTCATCAAATATAAAAGTTATCCTCGAAAAATGGAACTTGTATATACTATCGAACATGTTTTCTGTGAAATGTAAGGGCTTCTTACCTTTGCTGTTTCTAACCATAAATCTCTGTATGTTGCTTCTGCCACTGGATCGCTGATTTTATCAATCTGAAGTAATCAAATCATTAATTTACTGATGTAATTTTCTATTAGTTGCTGAAGACATAAAATTAAACCAACCTCTTTTGGTTGAAAACCAAGGTGCTCAGACCACAATGCGCATCGAAGGCTGTGAGAAAATTTCCCAGCTTTCCATGGTTCTCCATCCATTGCTGACTCGATAAACTCTTTATCCTCAAGCACTATCGCGATCTGCATCGACAATGAATGCGTTATACAATTACGAGACAGTGAAAAGATTCTTGAAAGCAAAAATAAAAATTGAACTTTTTGAGAGGTTGATTGGATTTGTCATCGTGGCAATGTTGTTCTTAGCTGTTTCAAATAACTGATTATCTTACATATTCTACCTAGTAATAATTAAGTACTATTGGTATTTCTCTAAGCCTACCAAAGAACTAGCCCTGTGAAAATACCTCTGAGTCTCTAGATCCAAGCAAACTCCGATCGTTAATATTAGATGATCCAATCACTGAAATTTTATCGTCAATTATCATCAATTTGCTGTGAACGTACACCTGAAACACAATTACACCATGAAGTACAAGCTTTAATTCTCTAGCCAAGAATTGATAGTTGCTTCCAATAGAGCATACCTGACTTGTGGCAATAGGACCGCCATTAAACAGTCTACCATGCGATCTGAGGCCGTAAAATGAGATGTAATTATGTGCTTTAGGACCAAGTAAAGAACTGAGATTATGCATAATTGAAGTCTTTGTCTGACTTATTGTTCGATATTGCCAATGCATCAGGGCTCGTACAGTTGCTGCACCATTGTCATCCACTCCACCCTTACAATGCACACAAAGGGAAGATAAATTCATTTGATAAAGTTCACATAAAAACTGAAGGTTTTGTAACTTTCAGAATTAAATCAGAACCTGAAATCCAGGTAAGAGTGGTATGACAACAATGACCCTAAAACGTTTATCACTTTTATGTGCTCGTAAAATACGTCGATAGAGTGCTTCTAGGATGCGATTTTGTACAATTTCATCCCCTGAAAGACCTGATATAAAAAATTGATTCTGTAGGCAAGTAAGAAAAGGAAAATGTCATTTGACAATATAATGATAAATTTTATTTCATTTGTTTGTATCATATAAATTGCCTCAAACTAAATAAGCTTTCATAATCCTAAATTTCATGGAAGATTGAGCATATGTTTAACAAGTTTGCATACAACGCCAATAAAACACCAATTCAGTAATCCACTGGTCAACTAGGAGGAGCTAATCATATGGAAGTGTTTATAAAATTTACTAACATGACTTTGAACTATTTGGAATTACTGAATGACATATTTTGTAATGACTAAGTGAGTTAAATTGAAGATATAAGCTAATTTTCCAATCAAGAATGAAATGTAGCAACCAGTTGATGGATATGAATAACACAGCTATGGAGGAAAATTTGTTCAATGCAGGATAATCGCCATAAAGAAAATGAATCAAAAAATACCTCTATGTAAATAAAATGTTCCGCCTCCTCGATGAGAGAACAGTAAGCTTTATGAATGCTTTCTTCTGGTTTACCAGTTCCAGCTGACCAATAGCTGACACTTCTTACTACCTACAACACAATTTGGTCATTGAAAGAAACAGAAGAAAGAGTATTCAAGAAATAAGTTCATCCATGCAAAACTTTAGGGACATTTTGACTGGAGGAAAGAGTGTATTTTCCTGATTGCTCAGCAGAAAAATAACAATAACTAGGATAATTTGGCCATGAAATAGTCAATAACTGAAAAAATGTCCTCACGAGCACTTATAATTGAATTTTCTTAATCTTTTATCGCAAGATTTAACAAGCATAGCAAACCTGACAACGACATGCTACAAGAGGACCAACTTCTCCAGTATCATCTTCAACATCATGATCTTCGTCCTTAGACCTCCTCTCGTTATCAAAAGTAGTCATGAACGCAAAATCATCTCCAACGTCTTTCGTCTGTGCTTGAGGCAATAAGGACTCAACTATAGGATTTTGGTGAGGAAATGAAAAACTTCCTCCAACCTCTGTCAACTGTTCATTAAGTTTATGATTCTCATGCAGACCATTTATCTTTGTTTGAACATTGTAATTCAGAAGTCTATCAGCTTCCTGAGGCAAAAGTAATGGGACATCTTGAAAGGATGATCGTGACAGAAAGGAATCCTGTCTGTTTACGTCTTCTTCCCTTGTGTTCTTTGGAATGTCCATTTCTTCACTTCTTCCCATGTAATGAGGGATAACAATATGATGATGAGGCATTAGTAGAGGAATTGTTTGTTCATTTGGGGCTTTATTTCTCTACAAAAGTTTTATCAAGTCAGAAACTCAAACACAACAGACCATAAACGCATAAATTAACAGATAAACCTTGGCATGGTTCCAACGTTGAACAAAATGTCTCGCAATATCACAGCAGGATGGGCCCCAAATAGCACAATGAACATCATGCCATGGCATACGAGGATATTTTTCACGCGCCAATTCATCTCTCATCGCATCTTCCCAAGAATTGGGTTCTGATTCTCTGGAACAAATATAGTGTAAGAAATCTTCAACTGTAAGGAGGTCTATAAACCTAAAAGTAGGCTAGAACTGTAATATTCTTTCATTAGTGATAATTATTTCATTTGATCAATCAGAACGAAAATTTAGAAACACCTTGGGTTGTAATAGTCTTTTCCAGGCCATATTTGAGGGGGGCAGTCACCAACTCTGTGTTCCCTCGTGTCATATCTGCCAAAGCATAAATCTAAACCCCCAATAAAGCAAATCCGGTAATCAACTATAACAAGTTTTTCATGATGTGACCTGTGTATATACAGAACAATTATTAATTCTCATAAAAAAATCTATGAAGTTGATTATCTGATGAGAATTACAACTAAAGAGAACTTCAAAAGATCACAACCGCATACTGCATACCAATAATAAACTCCAGTTGAAATATGGTCGGGGTAGCGCAGTACCATCACATTCTTGTGGATATTAAGGAATCTCTTTTTACTATACATACTGTTAATTTTTAGAGCAAGAGGAACCTCCTTGTAAAGAAGAATGTAAATCTGCATAAGCATTCTTAACAACGTGAAAAGACAGTCATCTAGAGATCTAAATGACAAAAAATATGAAGTCATTTAATTGAACTCCAATAAGTAATAAAAAGCAAGATACTTTTTTAATAAAAAAATAAACTGTCATGGCACCTTGACCCCGCCCTTCGCTTTTGCTTCCAGTAATGCATCGAGTCGTGAGGAAGAATGAAGATCAAAAGGACGCCGTAGATAAAGCTCTGGACAAAGCCACCAACCAGTCATGAATATCTGCAAAGGAACTTCAAGTAATTTGAGTCACGTAAGTTAGAACTTTAACGAAAATACAATGTGGTCTTGTGATCAAACAACCTCGGATTTCGCATTCTCAATGGCAGAAGCAATTGCTTCAAATGCTGCTTTGCCATCTATAAACCATTGACATTGGCTCCCATCATTGCTCATACCTCTTTGAGGAGCAAAGGAATCAAAGCGATGAGGGCGACACCAACTCTCTAGAGGCCTCATACCAGCATCATTAATTGCTGAAATCCAGTCTTTAGCCTTAACACTACTAGCGGTCCTAATCTTCATGCTGCCATTTCCTTGTGCAACCTGTAGCCATCACATTGCAAAGTCATTGAACTTAAAGAAAATAATTGCAAACTATTTTTTACGTCACTAAACTGAAATAATCAAGCGGATGTATCATCATGAAAACCTCCATTCCAATTGAGAGCTTTTGAGCAAGTACAAGAAATGACCAATGTAAAAATCATTACTGATTCCAAAATATGGAAGAACTATTACGAACATAATGGCTAGTTAACTCAATTTATGAGTTTTTTACATTGTCAAAAAACGTTAAAGAAGAATGAATAAGTCTCACCTTAAATGAATATCTCAAGGGATTGTGCTCTTTGACAGCATTTGCTAAACAAACTTTAGGAGCCTTTTTTCCATCTACGGCAGGCAGGACATCAAAAACCATTATATCTAAAAGGTTAGCATTGAATGGGTCATCCAGGAGAGCAAAGAATCCAGGTTTTAAAACACCCCAGACCTGCAAGAAAACGGAGCAAGATAAAACACTTAAAACTGAAAGTTAGGTATGCACAATATAATCCGGTCTCAAACTAGCAAAATCTAAAATTGAACTGCGTAATAATTCTTGCTTCGTTTTTCAAAAAAAAGTTCATGCACATGGGAAAAAAAATTCAGAAGCATATCTGATTTAACAACAATTGCTTTTTGTCTTGAATTTAACATATGAGAGCTATTTTTTCATGATCATGCTTGCTTTTAATGCTCCCGCATATAATCACAGGGTTTAATAAGGCAGGAAATGTGTCTTGTCAAAGAAAATAAAGCCATGTTTTTATTTTTAATTTAACGAGAGAAGATAAGAGTTAATGCCCGAACCTTTTTCCAATCGTCTTCCCAGCAACCAAAACAAGAGAAAGGAAAACATTTTAAAGCAGAATCTGCTTTAGATAATTTCTTCAAATGGTTCACCATTAAATAACCTTCCTTTAACTTCGGACCGTATTCTCTTAAGAACGACATTTTGGAGACTTCTAGAAATTTGCAGACCTGTTTTCAACACAATTTCTTGACAAATGTAATAAGCAACATAGAAATGGAAAAATCGAATAAGTATGAGAATATATCTAGCAAAATAGACCCATTTTCTAAAAACAACATTATATTCTGCAATGTCAAATCCAATGACATTGTTTCAAGTGCACAAATCATATGACAAAACAGAAACTTCTGATCCTGTATAGGAAAGCATCAGTTAGAGAAGAAGTTCAATCTGCTTACCTCACGAGAATTCACAATGTCCATGTTTCCAAGAAAATGGTTCAAGTAATTCTGCATCGCTAATTTTGCCATGTCTGAAACGCTCTGATGCCTTCCCAGAGCTGGCCGAATGATTGGTAAAGCAGCAATGGATGGAACATCCCTGCAAACTAAATTACTGAGACATAGGATTTGCCCATCACTTCCCTCCTCTCAACCTAAACAATAGCTCACATAATACCCTTTGGCAAATTGCGCCATTGGATATGAGAAAATTAAAGAAAAGAGTACCTGTTTCTGACACTATCTTCGCTGTGTAAAGGAAAGGCCCCATCATCGGGTTCATCAGCATCGAGGACAACTGCTGCTTGATCTACTATTCCTAAACTTTGAAGCCATTCTTTCACCTTTCATGCAAAGGTTCAATGAGAAAAATCAATGCTAGTCATAACGAAACAGTTGGGACTTGTCAGCAAATCCCATTATTTACATTGCATAGAACCGTAATTAGGCTGCTTGTGGATAAATATTTTGAAAATGCAAGCAGACTTACAATACATAAAAGCCAAACCTGTTCTTGTTTCTCTTGAATATCTTCAATAATAGCACGTTTCTTCAACGCAAAATGTAAGTAAAGCACCTGTGAAGCTTTCTTCACCAAGCGCCAGTTAAACTGTATAAACAGCAACAGCACAGTAAATTCATCTGCAGAAATAACTCAGCCATGTATTTAGTCTTGACCCCATTGCTAGAATAACAATACACGAACTATAGGGAAAGAGGTAGAGATTTTAAAAGCAAAGACGGAATATGTCAAGTTCCAATTAAGAGAAGTTTGGGTAATTAAATTCTCCCTACAGAGACATTAAAACACATCTCCAGTTCATAACTAAAAATTTGCATTCGGAGGCACGTATTAACTATTCACAAGAACGAATAATTCCTAACGATTAATCAATCATGGGAAGAAAAAAACGTAATTCCAGCTACCAGCGCAAGAACCATTCAAGTGATATCGAACTTCCCCAAAACTAGACTAATTGAAATTAAACTTAAAAAGGAAAATCTAATATTTCCCTCACCAAGATTTCTCGACAACCAATAAAAAAATCAAGAAAAACGAAAATGGCGACCAGCTTAGAGATAGAGCTGCTTCGTGCCTGTTTATAGTGAATCTCGATAGTGTAAGACAACAACATGGGGCTAAAATCGGCCGTTTCAGGAGGGGACACCGAGACAATGTCTGCCGTGGGAAGTTCCTCGAAAATCCAAGTATGTTCGCTCCATTGCCGGAACGAGTGAGAGACAGAAATAGATTCCGGCGGCGCTGCCTCAGACTGAGGAGCACCGGCATCAATCAACTTTTCCAAAGACATTCAAACAATTCCGACGAAATTGAGAGAAAGGAACCGCAAATCGATGGCCAGCGGTTTTTATAGTTATTTCAAGGCCTGCACAACCGGGAAAAGCCAGAAGATTGAAATGGCATCCAGCAGTTGTACATTAAACAGAAAACAGTCCAATGAAACCACGCCACATGTCCGAATTGCCATTAAAATGGCCGGATTTACACGTGGCAACAGGCGAGGCGACTTCACCCAACTCGGTACCGCAGTTGCAACCTTTTCCATTGTTTTTTTAGCAACTCAATATTTAGCTTAAACGCAAGAGTTTTAGGTGAAATCTCGGAAACAGGTCTAGATCAAGAGGATGGCAAAAGGTGGCAAGAAGGGTAATTTGGTCCAAAATAGGAAAGTGGGTATTACAAAGCTAGATGCTTGGGGGGATATACCGTGCAGAAACAGAAGAAGAGAATATCCTTTAAATATCATGCTTCCATCAAAGAATATGCCTAAAAGGTGGAGCAATAATTGAGATCTTACCTATTTTTGGATTTAGAAAAGAAAACCTGTTTCTATAATCATATTGCACTTAACTAAATCAACACGATTCCGGCTGCAACCAGATTGGACCGTGCATTTTGCCCAAAAAACCGATCTTCAACTCGCCTACAAAATAACTTTGAATCAAATTTGCATTTATGTATTCGAATCCGACATAGACTCCATTGATTGATCAAGCCTCGGCGAGGCAAAAAGTTGTATATAACCACATTTGACTTGTAATGTACCTTACAAATCCATCATAATTCATAATTATCAAATCTCATCACTTGTTTGTAAGAAAAGAGATTACTTTAATGCCCAATTTCTACAAAGACAGTGAACCTTAGCCAGAGAAGCCATGTAATCATCAGACCTGAAAATGGTGACATTTAAATAGAGTTTCAGACACTTGAGAAAAAACTAAAGCAATTTGGGAATAGGAAAAAACAAACCCTTGCCCATATGGAGAGTCACATGCAGCAAGAATATGTAGTTTAGCTCCTTCAGCATTCCTCTGTGCAGAAGAATAAGAATGGCCATCAGCAGGCAAATTTTATAATGCCGACCAGTACTGACAAAGTTCATTTTCTAACAGAACATGTACTCCTTTTTGTCTTGTACAAAACTGAATAATTTTTATCCTATTGGACCAAAACGTTTAAGGAAGACCATTGCAGCTTGTATCTATAAAATACATATAAACCAATTTTAGACCAGATAACCAATGGAAGAAGCAATATAAAAGGATTTGCTAATCCAAGAGAAAACAACGTTAACTAAAATTATATTAATTAAGTTTGCTGAATGTGTATTGTCGCGTTTTAGTGCTCAACCTGGCATTCTTAATCTTTCAAATAGTATAAAAACTATGTACAGAGAACAATGGAGGGTAGAGGTCCAAACCTGAGATTCATAGTAAAGCCCAGCATATAAAGAAGTGTAAAAGTAATCCTTCGCGGGACCACTTGAAAATGCAGCAACAAGCTACGCAATAAACAACAGCTTGAGTTAATTGAAAATAGGATGAGAGACCACAGCAGCAACACATCAGGATATGAATTTAAGCGTAGCAAAATGCAGATATTGATTCACAACATGAGAGCTTTAAGAATAAAGATATTGATTCTCTCATCAGTGAAGTTATACAATGTTGGGCAACTATTATTTGATAACCAAAAAGTCAAATTTCTCAAGTTTACAATTTTTGCATAATCCGGTTTCTAGGAAAAGGAAGGTGGATAAGAAGAGAAGGGAACAGATGTCCAAATTAATACCTTTTCTGGGTCACCCCCATCCTTAAACATCTTGTAAGCTTCCCACATTACAGGACGAGAATCTCTCCCAACCTGTTTGTTCAGGTTAATTTCAAGAAGTTGTTTTATCCAATTGAAAAGGCAGAATGATAAGAAAGAATTGCTTAGACAAATCCGGTTATGAACTCTATGTCAGAATCTCATTATCTTAGTTGATGGAAATAACAGATAAATAATGATTGCCGATGATTGAATAAATTCATAATTTAAAATAATCACACTCAGTTGTTGGAAGTTTAAAATTTTAGATAGTAAGAAATATGTGTTAGAAAGTTTTCAACAAGGAAATATAAGTTGATTAACCTCGAGAAAACGTCTTCTCGCTTCGTCAATCCCATATAATTGAGCTTCGCAGAGAAAGCACCATATTGACTCCTCTGTGTCATTTGGATTTTGTGCAACATCCAATCGAAACTGCTCCGCACCTTCCTCAAACCTGAGAAAAAGATATACTTTGATTACATCTTGTCCTTGATCAGTCACTCTGGTTTTCTGAACACTGATATGATGCTAAGATTTATTGGTTAATTTGACTATAGCATAGATGATAAATATGACCAAAAATATATCATAAATTCTGTTGTTCATCTGAAGTTTCTCTCCGGGCATAAAGAAGAAATGGAAGAAAGGATGCTAAAATACCTATCAAGATAGTACAATGTCAGCCCTCTTTGCCAAAGATCTGACAATTCATCACGATTCTATGTTACATAGAGAAAAAAGAATGCTCTTTCCAAATCAAGTATAAAAAATCCTACGAAAGTAACGTAAGAAACCTACATGCCTTTTGACGAGGATCCAACTCAATTGCCCTATCAAATTCATCTAACGAACCTGAAACGTCGCCCTAAGTAGTAAAAAACCAGAAAATTAGTAGAATCCAAAAAAAATGATTCCAGTAAAAAAAATGACGATTCGAAGAACCGAGTAAATGAATACCTGCCTGAAAAGTTGCATCCCTCGGCGAATGGAAAGTACAGCGTCTCGGAGATTATTTGAGCCTGATAAAGCATCCCAGAATCCAGAAACAGAGGTTACAAACAGTCGTCTAGACAATGACGGCAGCGGGAGCAAATGATCCTTGATTGTTGGAAAAATAGAAGTCGACGAGTAGGGGTGGTTGAGAGTTCTGAATGAAAACGAGTGGGAAAGAACAGAAGCAGAATCTCGTCGTGAAGATAACGTATAAAAGATTGGATGAAGCGCGCTCAGTGCCGCCATGAAGAGGAAGGCGAAGTGGTTGGTTTGATGCCTGGCGAGAGGGAAGAAGATAAGGCGCGAAACTAAATGGGCCGAGGCGAGCCGGGTATTATTTTGGCCCAGTATCTCTGTCTTGCCTATACCACCCGCCCAACAAGCACGTGTTTTCCACCTCCTCCAATAAAGAGTGTGATTGACGGTAGGAATGGAAAAAATCAGACCGAAACTATAAACTCGATCAAACTGTCGGCTTTAATTATTATTATATTAAAAATAACCGACCCGTTTATTCTAAGCCCACAACTTTTAAAATCCGACCCAACTGTTGATCATGTCCTAGCTTCATACCTACGCGATCTGTGACTGTCTTCCAGCTTGTGCGCTGTCGTTGCAAATAAGCTCATTGTCTGCTACGAAAGGCTTCAGATCGGCGCGCGGTAGTTTTGGAGGTCCAAAATTGAGTTTCATTGTTCGTTGTTCTGAAGATTTTTCGCTCCTGCTTTACTCGATCGCATAATGTTTAAGAAGTGAGTTTTTCATCTCTGTGAACTTTTGTGTATGGAAGTTAGTATGTAAATTTTGTCTACTGCCATGGGAAATATCGCCTTTTCTAACCTTTTATTTTGTGTTGAAGCTCAATGAAATGGTTTGCTTGCTGTGTTATTACCTTCTAATTGGTCATATTTGAATACGGCTGGTGTTGGTCATTATCTGAATCCAGCTGGTGTTGGTTTTGCCCTTAAAACTATTTGTTTCAACAATAATGCGAAAATTTTGTAAATATTTCGTCGTCTACTCGATAAATTAGAAAGTTATAGGTATTATTGTTGCTTTTTGTTGCAATGAAATGCAATAGCTGAATTATCGTTTGATTGCGGGGTGCTGGAAAAGTTAATTTTGATCAAAAGAGACAATTTTTTAAGCTTCACTGGATGAGAGTGGATCAAACACGATTGAGTGGGAGAGAAATCAAGGGAGGCAGGGCAGAGTTTTTGCATTAACTTTTTTCCTTTTTTCATTGGTTGAAAATGGAATTTTAGGTTTTCATCAGAAGAAGTATCGGCACAGAACCAAGTCAAGGCGTCTGTACAGCGCAGAATTAGGCAAAGTATTGCAGAAGAGGTAAATGGACTTGTCAAGTGTTTTATGCTTAGTTGAAATCGTTATCATCAGACTTATATTTGACTGTACAAAGCAGTACCCAGGACTTGAGCCAGTGTTGGATGATTTGCTTCCTAAGAAATCACCGCTCATCGTCGTAAAGTGGTTTGTATTTTACTTGATTATCCTTTTAAGTATAAGAATCCTCTTACATTTTCCTGTTTCCATTTGTTGTAGTCAAAACCATCTGAATATGGTTGTTGTGAACAATGTGCCGCTATTTTTCAATGTCCGTGATGGTCCGTACATGCCAACACTTCGTCTACTTCATCAATGTAATGTACTTTTCCCGCGTATGATGGCAGTTCTGATATTTTGTTGGCACTTGAATTTGCAAGCTATATTTTATTCCTATGTGTGATCTTATTTAAGAAAACCTTTTTGTTATAAGGAATAAAGGCTTTTTCAAGATTCAAGGAAAAGCCCACAGTAGAATTAATGCAATATCCGCTTCTCTATTGTTGAATCGCTAATTCTGAATACTTTTATGCATTATTTTGTTTATGGTAAGATTGAATTATTGGTTGCATCAGCATGCTCAGGAGTTGAGTTTTGATTCTATATTATCAAACTCAAATTTTTATGGGAAATATTCTGCTGATGTTGTTTTATCACTTTTCATTTTAGGATGGTTCTTATATTAATGAACTAAATCATATGAGCTTGACATCCTTAAAAAAATTATGCTGTATTATTTACTTTTTGATTCAGGATGGTTCTTACATAAGTGAACTAAATCATATGAGGTTGGTTGACATCATTAAACAATTTAGACATATTAAAATTTTCATCTTTGTTCATCTAGATCCGACAATCATGAAGAAATTACAAGTGGACAGGGGTGCAATTAAATTTGTGCTTGCTGGGGCAAACATTATGTGTCCTGGTCTGACATCTCCTGGTGGTATTTTAGATGATGAGATTGACGCAGAGACTCCAGTGGTACAAGTTTTCTTCCTTCTGAATTTCTTAATTTTTACAGTCCAGAGTTTACATGTTCTTCTAGTCTGAAAAATGTACACTTTGATATTGTTAGGCCATAATGGCTGAAGGAAAGCAACATGCACTTGCTATCGGCTTTACAAAAATGTCGCCGAAGGATATGTAAGTAATGTACGGTCAATTCATTTGTATAATCCTTGTTTTGGCATCTCCCCAGTTAACGCTTGTTAAAGCTCCCAGACTTCTAAAACATCTCTGATTGCTGACCGGAATTGCTATTTTTTCGTATTTTATGGTCTACAGAAGAACAATAAACAAGGGAATTGCAGTGGAAAACATGCATTATCTGAATGACGGCCTGTGGAAGGTATCTTAAGCACTAAATCATCGTTTCTTATCACTTCGTGCTCAGAACGGCGCACAAATTGCTCCAAATTTCAAGTAACCCAGTAACATTTTTTGTTTTCTTATTCAGATGGAACGATTAGACTGAGGATGCACAAAGGCCGGAGATTAGGCGATTCGGTCTAAGAACTGCAGCTTGTCCAAAGGAATCTCCGTTTTCTCATCTTCTTCAAGCTGAGATAATTATTGAAGTATGCATATACAGTAATTGCAGGGAATCTTTTTTCTTATTTAAACTTGGGCTCACTTTCATTTTGGTTAAGTTCGTCTATTTTGTGCAAATCTTAGATGGATCGATCAGGTACAACCTTAAAAACCAAATCAAAGTTGATAATAGATGAACTAACTGGAAGAAGCAAACTAAGCGACTCACTTCGATTAAAGAATACCGTTTCACCTAATACACTGATATTAAACAACAAAAACCCTATTTTTCAACACCAAAACAAAGTAGAGAACCATGCAATAATTTCGATAATAAAAAGGGGAGAACTTTTTACCCATGGACGATTAAATGGCCTCCAAAAATTACATGTAAATGACTCACCTCTTAGAGAATTCATGATCCATATGTCTTGCTTTCCGATCAATCGAAGCTAGCATTCAAGAACTTTAACAATTCATTTCTCTTGTTTTCCGCCGCTTTATCTTCTTTAGTTTTGTCAAGTTTCAATAGAATCTGCAACAACGACAAAAAATTATGCCATGATCATAGCAAGCTGTTTCATAAATTATTTATTTTAAAAGAATCTCCAAGAAGTTTATATTTACCTTTTTACCAGACACTGCACTCCTCCGTAGACCATCATCTTTGTCACGCCCTAAAAACTGTATTGAGTGAGAACCTCAAGGTTAGTTAAGTTATGAGAAAAAGGATGGGCCAGTAAAATGATCAGTAAACAGAGGGAAGTCAAAAACCTTTGAAAGCTGTACAGGGCCACTCTCACTCTCTTCCTGCTTCTGTACACAGCTCCACGCCACAGAAAGCCAATCAAGAAATAAATCCAAGCAATTCATAAATATGCCCAGTCATCATGCCATGAACCCCAGCTCCAATTCCAAAGATCCAATCAGTACAAAGACAGATATACACTTAACGTAATGACGTTAAATGAAACAATTAACTGTTGCAAGATTTATTAAAGGTGAGCTACTCACAAAATGCAACGAAAATAGTCATTCAATTATATTCAGAATCGTCAGCAAGTTAAAGCAGAACGTCATGTATCTTAACGCTCATAGTACTTCCATCTTAGTGTGAGAGGACAATGTCATACAAATGCTTGCGTGTAAAAGCTATAGAAAGGATTAAGGGCTACCTTTTTATCTTTATGCTTATTCCTTTTCTGACGATGACTTTTGCCCTGGTCCTTATCTTTGTTCTAAGAGACAAAAGCCGTTACAGTTAGATAAGTAAACATTATACTCATATAGAAGAATTTTAAAATGAGGCCGTTACAGTTAAATAAATAAACAATTAGAAAATTATACTCATACAGAAGAATTAAAAAATTAATAAAAATAAATAAAGAGCCAGCAATACAACCATCTGTTTTGGTCTTTCAATCAAAGTCACTATGCTTCGACAAGTAAACAATTAGAAAATCATACTCATATAGAATAATTTAAAAATGATTGAAAGGGAGAGCAATAAAACCATCTTTTTTGGTCGTTCATTCTTCTTGTGCCGCTTAGCACGGTAGGAGGATTCATGTTCACTCTCTGAAGAACTATCACTTCTGCCAAGAAAAGATATAAGGAAGTTAATAGTTTCAAAATGAATTGTTAATCATTTCTACAGCATTTACAAGAAAATAAAAGAAGGAATGAGCAGTCCACAAAATGAAGGTGTGTAAGAGAGTATACAGCTACAGATAATCGTGGCAGAGGGAAATGCTTCATGGCTTTTAGCGCAAGTTTGCAAATATGGAACTCTACAGCGTTCAATTGACAACTGTAAACTCTAAATTTAAGTCTCCTAATCTAGAGTTTATTTCTTTGATCTCATATCTCACACTTATTTCCTTCTCATTAATGCTAGCGGCTAACTCCAATGTCTACCACTAAAATTTACCACCTAATGTGCAGCCTACATATTCACCTACTACATCTGAAGCATTTCCTTTAAATAAAACTTTTATTAGATGCTAATGCAAAGGAATTACTCAGAATAGATCAAACTGAAAACTATCGCCGAAGTTAGTGAGCACCATACTTAATTGGTGGAAATACAAGCGAAATCACACTTTTCTACTCATGATACTTCTGGTAATGTCCACTAACAAAGTTCACATTTGAGATTCATTATAATTTTGAGATTTTTAATTAATTATGATCTACCCCTCGGCATCGTGCCAAGGGGGTCATGTATTACACGCTTATCCAACCAAAATGAATGAAATATATATCAAGAACATAGAAGATTGAACAGGTGGATCTAATAGACTGTCCCTCACCTTTTTTAATGATTCCTATTAACCAACGAGCAGTCAAAAAAATTGAAGACAATTAAAACAAAAGCATTCAGATCAAGATCAGGAACCCGAGACAAACCTAGAGCGGTCCGAGGAGGAGAGCGACTCTGAGGAAGCGCGGCGTGATTTGCCACGTCGTTTAGTATGAGAGTCACTCTTCCTAACCTTGAGGACGTCTTTATCTCTGTCCCGGCGGCTCCGACGAATACGACAGCGACGATGAGAGGAGAGAGAAGAGGAATCGGAGGAGGACGAAGTAGGCGACGATGAGATCGCCATTGTAGATTCGTTCTGAGCTCGCTACAAAATGACGATTTTCTGAAGTCTCACCGACGACGGCAAAAGTTAACTTAGACAAATAACGTTTCAATGTTTAATACTTTAATCATTCGGGTCGACCCATCCGGCTAGTAACGGGCCTTAGGCCCATTAGTTGAATCCACAATCAGTCCAAACTAATGTCCAATCTAAAGCCCAAATCGAAATTGAAATGGAACCGAAAAAACCTGAACGAAAACCAAACAAAGAACTAAGATTCTCACTGGTTTTCCCGCACGGGTATACCTTAGTTGGCTCAGAGATAGTAGATTGGGTACAAGAGCCTAGGTTCGACGCATGCGCTGTCCTAATGTAGGAGTTGTTACCTTCAATGTTAGGGTAGTTCCTTGGGATATCAGGTAAAGGTCTCTTATCTCTGGGTCGCTGAGTCACCGTGATTTAACTCTCTCACAAACTGTCGGGCCGGGGTGTGAAGGCCCTGAGGGTGATGAATTTCGCCTTTTGGGTATAAGATTTTCTCTGGTTTGTATTCAGTTTTCCTGACCCAAAAGCAAACTTTCTATAATGAACCGAACCGAATGTATCTCTTTTGATATATAATTATTGAGAAGTGCATTTTATTCGGAGTTAAAATTAAAAAAAATAGGTGAAAGAAACCTTGAGTTTTAAAAAAAAAACAATTTAAACCCTCACGTACGTTTGCTATAGGGTAGAGCTGTCCGAGTGATCCTACATCGGGAGTTCGAACCAGACAGTCGATTTTTTTTTTTTTGAAATTTTTTTTTTCATTGCATTTTGCTAGACAAATATTATTGAATGCCTTTAAAATTTTATCACACTTTTATAATAGCGTAATACAATAGTCGGCAAAATTTAATAAATTTTCAGCTATTGTATATTTATTATCATGTTTAGAATGTGAAAATTAAAAATATTGCTTGATTTAATGTTAAAGCTTTAGATGACCATGACTTTGCGTTCAATTGTCTGATTTAGACCCATAATATGCTGATCAAAAGAACTCATCGCAGTCTATGCAAAAGGTCCATCCACAAGTAGTTGTGCCTAATTATAGGCTCAAAAAAATCGTTTGATGCCTCAATTTTATTTTTTCGATGAAAATTCATCATGTTCGAGTTGTAATTTCTACGTGTTGCACTGTTTGATTTTCGCGGGAGTAGCACTGATCTTTTCATCTTACTTTTACAAATACAACAAAAATATTTTTTTCATGTTTTTGAGAATCAATTTTTTGTCACTGTCTATAGTTATAAAATCTCAGCAAATTAAGAAAATATGTGTTTACAATCAACCGCATTTGATTTGAATTTGACTCTTTTTTTTCAAAATCATTTTGCAGTGTGGTACTGCAACACAGTGAGAGTTTGTCTTTAAATTCGTAAAATTGTTTATTGACAAACGGATTTTTAATATATTTATTTATTTTTTGAATTCAAAAAATTATAATAAATTTAACTATCATTGAAAATTTATAAAATTATAATAAATCATACTATCTTTGAAAATTCACCAACCTTTTCAAAAAATTGTGTCAAAGTAATGTTAATATTTGGTTAAAAATTAAATAATTCAGATAATATTTAATTAATCAAATTAAATAAAAATAAAAATTAGTTTTTATCGAAACTCGAAGTGATTTTGACATATTACACCTTTATTTAAATGAATGGGTTCGACACATTGCTTTCGTTCTCTTCTTGTCGCGCCGCTCACGGCAGCGAAGAACATAACAGTAGAGGTTCTTCTCTCTTCGGTTTTCTTTTCTGACCTTATCCTTCATCATTCTCTGAATCTCTATTTCTTTAATTTTTCTTCTATGTTCTTCGCTATTCGTTTTTCTTTTGTGTAGCCTGCTGAACTTGGCTTCTGTTTCCAATTTTTAATGTAATTTCAGGGACCTTAGTTCTCTTTTTTGAATGATTCATCATCAGGTTGTGTCTGCGTTTTATAATCCTATGATGAAATTAGACGACCAAAAGGTGACTGTTTTGAAAATTTCTTACCGCAGACATCATGAAATGTTCATATTCTTCAAGCCAATGATTGATTCAGTTCATTTGAAAATCATTGAAACTCAACACGAAATATTAAAGTTGGAATGATCTTTGGCAGAGTTGGTCCAACCAATGCCTGATGCCGAAGAATGTTTGAGCAATGAACTCTAAACGAACTTCAGAATATAAATCCCTAAGGGTTAGATTCTGGTTGGATTGCTCATGAAAATATACACTAGCCTCCAAAAAATGCGAGTTCATAAAAGTTCAAAAACGATGCCAAAAACTTTACTGGCTAAAAATCATCCCTTTTATTGTTTTTCTTAAAAGCAAGATAGTTTTATATTCTAGTTCATAAAATGAAGAAAGATCAATGATAAGTTGTGATGTTCATGACTAGGATTTTGATCATTGTAGTGCAATCATCTGGAATGATGTTCTTTAGCCAAATCATACAAGATGTGCTCCATGAGTTACTCATACTCTTCATTATGTGTACTCTGTTGAGAAGCGTCTATCTGATGATATCTTAGAGATGGGTTGATGGCTGACCAGAATCATGCAATGACTTCTGCTTTCCTCGTTTTTTTCATTATCTCCCGAGTTAGACTTTTTGTTTTCATTTTTGTTTGCATTATAGGAATGTCTTAAATAGATCCATAGTAGTTGCATTTACTTTTATGACGATGGTTGAGAATTCGTTGACCCAGTAGTCCTCATTTTCTTGATTTTTGTTTCTTGATTTAAACATCAGTTTTCCTGACTTTGTTTTTGAGGGCATAGATGAGAAGATAAGCACGGAGCAGCTCATGCAGGTTTTTCTATAACAGCATTTTGCTCTTGATGAAGTGATCAGTTATGAATCTGGTTCTTGGTCTGAAAAACTGTAAACATTCTGAGAGAATCCGAACAAAGCTTCAAGCACTCTTTTTTTTCAAAATAAAACATCACCCACAACACTCCTCCAGATCTGATGGTCTGTCACCTCCAACTAGTTATACCTAATCCCTTCACTCACAAAAGTCCCCTTTACAATTCCTCTCTCCTATATATTCTCGTCAATTACAATTACAAGTATTTTACTAACTCCCTCTGACTTCTTATAAATTATTGTAATGAATCTTCCATTTCCTCCCTTTTTCTTTTTTGTAGTCAATTGCACATCTCTTTTGCAACCTTTTAGTGGCAGCTAAGTTCTGGTGTAGTGGAAGCTTTTTAGTGTCTTTTTTGTCTGCTAATCTTTCATTATTCATTTGATAAATTGTTGTGGAAAGTAGTCATTATCAGTTTTTTTAAGTCTTGATTCATAGGGCCAATAAAACTTAGATCTAAATATCAGAGTGCCTAGAATTTGGTTTCTAACCCAAAAGTTGGATTAGATATCCAAACGAGGCATCCCTGCAGTTGTTGTGTCTCTAAACAATGTGATCAAAGTCGATAGGCTGTGACTGAATGCTGGTTTTAGCGCTGTTTGAAATCAAAATCCGGGTGGTGATCTGGTTGATTAAAACCTTACTGACTTGGCTTTTCATGGTTTTACGAGAAGAAATATGGAGATCTCATCAACTCTCAAGAACCAGGTGAGGCAGATGGTACGTTCCTCTCCTCTGAATTGAAATATGAATGTGAAATTAATGAATTATTAAGTAAGCTTACTACACAAAACATGGTTTCTGAGTTTTTAGTGCATAACATCATTGCTAAATCTTGTAACCAACCATAAGCTTGTGGCTTTTATTGCCTCTTGTATCAACTCTAATTTCATCAATACATAGCCTGAAACTCTTATTTTGACATGAATCTCAGCATTTTTTCCAGCTGGCTTTCTTCGGTTTCGGCTGCAGTTGGTATCTTTAAAGAATTAGGAAAGCAGAAGCTAGTTCCATAGAAGACTCTTCTATTTCTGCCGTCTCGATCCAGCTCGATAGTCTTTAATGTTGTTAGTAGAGTTTTCAAGAACGTTGATATTTAAATAAATAATAATTTTATGTTTATTTTTTTATTGTGTTATTTTTTTAAAATATATTTTGATGCGACAAATTATGATTATTATAATTAAATTAATTGTAATAATCATGATTTTATCGATAGAATATTGGTTGAATTTGTCAATCATTTAAAAAAAATTGGTCATAAATGTTCAAAAGGCATAAACTTTTAGACTTCGACTTCCGTTTAGTTTATCTAAATAATATTTATTATCGGAAGATGTTTAGTCTTTAGTCTTAATTGCTTCAGTTGGTGAGTGAATAAATTTAATATTTAAATTGGTTGATAGTTGAAATAATCTCCACCGTTGAGTTATAGACTCAGGTTATTTTACGTCAATCTAACGATCTATATTTAATATTGAAGTTGTAGAATTTGAAGAGATTGTTGATGAACTTGTGATTTGATGCCATGGCGTAGTCATCGAGGAGCGAACGGATGCGTGCGAGTGGAGAAGCGGTGGAGACTCTTGGCGCCTATACATAACACCGACCCTCCCCCTCCTTCCATGCAACCATCGTCTGATGCTCTCTGAAACATGATTCCCCATCATTTTCTGTCTAGAATGGGGATCTACCAAGTTCCCGTCGGGATTAATCTGGAGGTAGTTGTCTGCGATCACGTCACGATTCTTGACGACAACCTTGGAAGACTGAAGTCTAGCCAGAGCAATTCCCTTATCGCAGTAGATCTGAAGCAGCTGCTGGATAGTAATTCTAGTTGGATTGTTATTCTTTCTTCAAAGACTTTGTGCTTGGTAGTCCACCGCAATTATAATACATCCAGCCGCCTAAGCGATTTCATGTCTGATTCCTCCATATTTTTCGTGGGAATAGTCTCAGATGAAGCCGGACGGGCAACGGAATTAAACGGCATCGCTGAACGAGTGTTGGAGTTGGGGCATTTGGCTGCCAGAGTGTTGAAGAAGCACGCCATAAACCATTGTAAATGCATAAAAGCGATAGCAGGCGAGGCTGGCGTAGAACTGAAAAAGAAACCCACGTTGGGCTCCGATTGGGGCCAACTTCGTAGCTGGAAGGAAGGCATACTTTCCCAAAACGAGGTGGAGTTCGCCATTTACACAGCCCGGTCTACTTTTCTCGTCGCCCAGAAGCTCTTGGATTCCATTCCTGCTCCTTGATGCTCGTGCCATGTTTATCAAATTACTGGGTTTCAAAAACTACACAGTTTATCATATTGTAACAGCAGTATACTACATCAAGTTATGAGACTTGAGAGTTAGAGTTAACTAACTTTATCTACTTTTTCTGGGCTTCAACCTCAAATCAGGCCCGCTATCCCTCGCGGCTCGACATTCAGGCTCGAGCCTGGCTCACTTGAATGTCAGCTTTAGTGCCCTTAGTGATTTATTCATCAAATAAGACTTATTAGATATTCAAGTTGACTTTGAGTTTTTGGATAATACGCTGAAATTACTGAGTTTTAAATAAATCAAATTGACCGTTGTAGGGTGCAATCATCCCCTCGATTTTTAACAACATAATATTATTGAAAATGACTTTAAATTTTTATCACACGTTTATATCAATATAAGACAATATTCTACAAAATTTCGTAAATTTTCAACGATTACAAAATTTATTATAATTTTTTGAATATATAAAATAAAATAATTCATTAAAAGTACATAAGTCAATAAAATATTTTACAACTTGCAAGAAAACTCGTAAGTCGCGATTATTAAAAGCATTGTATGATTTTATGTTAAAACTTTAGAGTCATAACTTTTTTCTCTATAGTCCGATTTGAATGCATAATATGTCAATCAAAAGAGTTTGTCTCGATTTGCCCAGCGACAACCCAATTTTAGGCCTCAAAAGAACCTCCTATGATGCCTAAACTTATCTTCTCTGATAAAAATCTAAAAAGTTTTGTCAGTTCAGCATGCGATTTCTCCGTATTCACATTTAGATTTTTGCGTAGGTCTCGTTTTGTCTTCTCTTGTGTCGTTTTCAGATTACTCCATTGAACAAAAAAAATTGTTTTGTTTTTATTTCTATCTTACCATCTTAACTCGTTATTGATCATGATCAAAACTATGGATTGATGGATAAATTATGGCTTACATTATATTTTGATATATTAAAGAAGGTAGGCATTCATAGCATTGAGTGAGGGGTGTTCTTGAATTCAAGTGAACACACATAAATATTTGGAAATTTATTCGTACATAAATTCTAAATTTTAATTATACTTGTCATTAGTTACGTTTTAATTGCAATATAACAATACACGTTATATAGCATAAATGGGTGGATCCATTAAGGACTGTAAAAAGTTAAATAATGAGAGACCTTCAAAGTTAAAACATTACTCAATTTTTTAATAGTTTAATTCAGAAGGTTTAATATTTGTGGGACATAAAAGAATAATGATATATGCATACTTTCTTAATCTATTTATTTTATTATATTTATTAATGAGTCGAAAATTGTAATTTATTTGATTAAATTTTATTTTGTAAATAAATGTTAGAGAAAAAACTAAATTCACGCATGAGTTTCAGGTAAATAAGCCGATTCGAGCATGAGTTTTTGAAAAATAAATTTTAGGCTTCCTAGAAGCATACTCGGACGCATCATGCGTCTGAGTGAGTGTCAGCTCGGACACAACTTGACTCACACAGACTCAACATTCAATTTTTTTTAATTTTTAATTTTTAATTAATTTGACTAATCAAAATTTTATAAGAATGACTTCAAATTTTTAACAAACATTTATAACAATAAAAGATACTAATCTGAAAGTTTTTAAATTTTTTTGACAATTGTATGATTTACTATAATATTTTTAATATATAAAAAAAATTGTTAAAATTACATAAAATAATAAAAAGACTTGAAATTTTTGTCACACATTTAAAAAACTGCAAGACAATATGCAACAAAGTTTCGTGAATTTGCAACAATTGTACAATTTAGTATAATTTATTTAATACATAAAAAATAAATTTTGTTATAATTACGTAGATCAATAAAAAATCACGAAACTTTGTCAAATATTGTCTTACAGTGCTATAAGTGTGTCATAAAAGTTTAAAGAAGTTTTATTCAATATGTAATTTTAACAAATTTTTTTATTTATGTATTAAAAAAATTATGGTAAATCTTACCATTGTTGAAAAAATTAAAAAAACTTATAGATTAATGTCTTTATTGTTGTTAATGTGTGACAAAAATTTCAAGTTATTCCGATAATATTTGATTAGTTAAATAAATTAAAAAAAAATTGAGTATTGTGTTCGTGTAAGACAAGTTGCATCCGAACTTTATCTCACTCGGACGCATGATGAGTCCGAGTGATGATGCATCCTAGTGAGAGAGAACGACTCTTACTCGGATGCATGATGAGTCCGAGTGATGATGCATCCGTTGAACTTCGAATAGCTTCGTACTTAAATGTTAAAATATATTACGAAATCAAATTAAATTTGAATTTTGAAAGTTAGTTTGAATTTTTTAAATATTTTACGAAATCAAATTCAATTTAAATTTTAAAAGTTAGTTTAAATTTTTGAAATATTTTAAATGTTAAAATATAGGGCAAAATGCTTTTAATGGCCTGTACTCTGGGGTAAATTACAGATATTAGAACGAACTAAAAAACGTTCAATCCAATACCTTGAACTATGAGGAAAATACGATTTTTATCTTCCGTCAATTATTCCGGTTAATTTTAACCTAAATCGACCACGTACAAAACACGTTTAACGTGAAAATACCTTGAACTATGCAATAACAAACATGTTTATGCTTTAACAATAACAAACGTGCTTTGCACGTGGTCGATTCAGGTTAAAATTAACCGAAATAATTGACGGAAGATAAAAATCATATTTTCCTCATAGTTCAAGGTATTGGATTGAACGTTTTTTAGTTCGTTCTAATATCTGTAATTTACCCCAGAGTACAGACCATTAAAAGCATTTTGCCCTAAAATATATTACGAAATCAAATTCAATTTGAATTTCGAAAGTTAATTTAGATTTTAAAAATATTTTAAATATTAAAATATATTACGAAATCAAATTCAATTTGAATTTTGAAAGTTAGTTTGAATTTTAAAAATATTTAAAATGTTAAAATATATTACGAAATCAAATTTAATTTGAATTTTGAAAGTTAGTTTAGATTTCACAAATATTTTAAATAATAAAATATATTATGAAATCAAATTCAATTTGAATTTTGAAAGTTAGTTTGAATTTTAAAAATATTTTAAATGTTAAAATATTTTACGAAATCAAATTCAATTTGAATTTTGAAAGTTAGTTTACATTTCAGAAATATTTTAAATGTTTAAATATATTACGAAATAAAATTCAATTTGAATTTTAAAAATTAGTTGATTAAAATATATTACGAAAACAAATTCAATTTGAATTTTGACGGTTAGTTTACATTTCAGAAATATTTTAAATGTTTAAATATATTATGAAATAAAATTCAATTTGAATTTTAAAAACTAGTTGAAATTCGATAATGTTTTAAACGTTAAAATATTTAATAAAATTAGATTTTAAATTTTAAATTTGATAGATTTTCGTAACGGTTATAAAAATATTTTTTTTTTTAAATTCAATTGTCTGGGATAATTGAAGGAATTGAAAAACTGCTAAAAACTGGGCCTATACATAACACCGACCCTCCCCCTCCTTCCATGCAACCATCGTCTGATGCTCTCTGAAACATGATTCCCCATCATTTTCTTTCTAGAATGGGGATCTACCAAGTTCCCGTCGACGGCGGGAATAATCTGGAGGTAGTTGTCTGCGAAGACCGCAAGATTCTTTTGTACAACCTTGGAAGACTGAAGTCTAGCCAGAGCAATTCTCTTATCGCAGTGGATCTGAAGCTGCTGCCGGATGATGATTCTGGTTGGATTGTTATTCTTTCTTCAAAGACTTTCTGCTTGGTAGTCCACTGCAATTATTATACATCCCGCCTCGTACGCGATTTAATGTCTGATTCCTCCATAATTTTCGTGGGAATAGTCTCAGATGCAGCCAGACAGACAACGGAAGTAAACGGCATCGCTGAACAAGTGTTGGAGTTGGGGCATTTGGCTGCCAGAGTGTTGAAGAAGCACGTCATAAAGCAGTGTAAATGCCAAAAAGCGATAGCAGGCGAGGCTGGCGTGGAACTGAAAAAAGAACCCACTGTGGGCGCCGATGGGGGCCAGCTTCGTAGCTGGAAGGATGGCATACTTTCCCAAAACGAGGTGGAGTTCGCCATTTACACAGCCCAGGCTACTTTTCTCGTCGCCGAGAAGCTCTTGGATTCCATTGCTGCTCCTTGATGCTCGTGCCATGCTTGTCAGATCACTGGGTTTCAAAAACTCACAGTTAATTAGATTTCATTCTGCTCTTAGTGTTTTGTTCATCAAATAAAACTCATTAGGGTTAATGAGACCGTTCGGATTTTTCTGCGTTTGATAATACATACGCGTGGATCGACTAAGTACTATAAGAAGTTGAAGTTAAATAATGAGAAACATTCGAATATTACTCAATCTTTTATAGTTTAATTTTTTAATTCGGAGGTTTAATTTTTATAGAAAATAAAAAGAATAATATTAATTATATTCTTTGAGTGTATTTTTTTATTATACTTTTTAATATATTTTAAAATAATTGATTTGATTAAATTACATTCACAACGTTAGAATTTGCCTGGAAATTTTATGTCAGCACGTGTGTAAGCAAGGTAATTTTCGCTACCGCCGTTGATTTGGCCTAGGCAAACGGCACAATTCTCTAACACGCGCGTCATCAAATTCTGCTCTCTGTAATGGGGGAATCTAAGAAGGATTTTGCTTCTTTGAGAGAATGGGTAATAGAACACAAGCTTCGATCTGTTGGTAAATGTTCTTGGTAGCAGTAGAATTCTGTTTCTGGTTTATGTGATACCTTCTGAATATTACGATTTATGTTGTCGATGTTGATTTGATTCTTGTTTTGGTGAACAGGGTGCCTGTGGCTCAGTGGAATCGCGGGTTCGATTGCATACAACTGGTCTCAACCCAATATGAAAACCAGTGTCAAGATTATTCATGCGAGGTTAGGGTTTTTGGCCTTTCTTGATTCAGTGTAGGGCTTAAATTTCACGCACCATATTTGTTTGGTGCTGAGAAATAGAGAGAATCAGGGTAGAATTTCTTTCTTTCAGTTCTAAACGAGGTTGCAGGTTTTTGGGGCTGCAGTTTTTCGCAACATAAAATTCATTCAATGAATTTCTTTTGCGACTCTGATTTTTAGTTGGATTGAAAAATTATGATTGTTAGTTTCATGCCAAGATTAGATTACTGGATGAAATTGAATGAACTATCTTACTTTCTGCCTCTCGTTGTCTGATGGATAGTGTTTTGCTTTTGTTCTACTTCAATGGGGACGGCTGGGAAGGCTTATATCATTTTTTGTGTGATTGTTGCCTCATCATGTCATAGTTGTCACTTTGGAAGCTATATGTCGAATGTGATGCAGTAAAAAACAAAAATATGGAGCAATCAGTAGAGAAAATGTCTGTTAGTTAAGGAGGAACTGTATTTTACATAAGACAGTTCTATGGTGGGATGAAAAATCGTGGAGTTTGTTTGTACTGCCTTTTTGGGAATGTACGAAGTCATTGATTTAGTCTTTTTCGAGCTTGAATTCAACTTTTTCGTCTCAAGACCGATCTTCAATGTATGTTCGGTTACTGTCAATTGGTTTTCCTGCTAATTGTGCAATACGATTGAAGATATTACATTGTTTTTAAGTATTTGTTTGCAGCCTTCGATTACAAAATGCTTACTGAGAAAGTATGGTTTTTTCATTTGGTTAGCATGATTAACTGAACAGCGAAAGGTCACCTTTTTAGACTAAAGTGAACGTCTATGGAAATCTATCCTGGATAGAATATTTGCTAGTAGCAGCTCATAAATTGCCAAAAATCCACAAAGCTTCTGTATGTGCAATTTCAATACCTCGATAGGATGATGTGACAGCTTTGTAGCAATTCAACCATAGATGTGCTAAAACAATCTTAGTAGATGGTGAATAAATGAATTCCATGAAAAACCAAACAATTTAAATCTTAGGTTACCTTTTTCTTTTTCAATCTTAGAAAATGTTAGCTGCTGTATTCACTCCTATTCTGTATGATCGTTTAACTTTAATTTCACAGGCTGCACGCCCAGGCGCTTACTCTTGCGGCTTTGGCTGGAGCTGCAGTTGTGGAGTACTATGATCACAAATCAGGGGCCAAAGCAGAACGATATTCCAAGTTTCTTCGAGTCGACGACCACACTACAAAGGATTAGATCCTTCATTCATCTGGTATGAATCCGAAAATGGGTGATGAAAATTGAGAAACACTCATCAATACACAGTTTGTTTTCCCATTGTGAATCTTACACGTTCATTGTGAAACCTCAAAAGATTGATACAATAAGTAGAGGTTTATATGGCACTGTCCCAGTTGTACGGTTGAGCCGGTTTAACTAATCTTTACATTCGAGCGGAAGCTAAACCGCTTTCCAACTAGTGTTTAAGATTGTGTGAGGTCAGAAAAACGTCCCGCCGGATTTGGCTACAACTTGTTCTTGAAATATTTGATATCTGACCCGAACAAGTTTTAGGTAAGTCTTGTTCCTTGTAAAGAAAGAGCAACAATGGTTATAGGCTGTTTAAAAGCAAGGTTCATGGTTCAGCTCACTGATTTGCTGTCAATGCCGTAAAATTTGAACCGGATCGATATTAGGTAGAAAAATTGACCGAAAACTGGTTAATATCCTACCATGATTTGAAATTAACTCAAAATCAGTCATAAATTTCAAAAATATGGTCCAAATTCAGCTAAAAGACAAGACTTTTTCTTTAATTTTTGCAGTGTTTCTATACTACCCATTCCGGTTCAATCTCCTAACAACAAGAACACAACATGGGAATAAAAAATGGATACGAAAAAAGGAGTCAAAATAGAGGAATTGGACCAAGCAAAGCCTAGAGAGAGCCTACAGAATTTATGGCCACAACCAGTGACATAATCATTGTTCCCCACTTTTCAAACCTCAAGATTCGTGCATTGCGTGTCTAAACATGTTCCTTCTCTCTCGACTTTCTCTCTCTACAGCTTCTGAGTTCATCATAACTTGCGAGATGAGGCTCTTCCTCATCAAAACACGGCAGCAGATTGCAGATATCAGCCACACCCAGCCCCTGTCTATCTATCTTGTCTTCTCTCTTCAATTCCCAACACCACATTTGCCTATCAATGCATAAGATTTTCCTCTCTCTCTCTCTCTCTCTCTACAAAGTCCCCCACTTCACAAGGCAAAGATGATGTGTTTTTTTTTTTGCTAATAAAACCCACCTTTTGACTGCCAAATCGTCATCCATACGCTATTTCTCTGACAGCAACCACTGCTCAAACCCCATCCTGTCTATTTTGCTCGCCTACCATGTCTCTAATTTGCCTGCGCGCGAGCCCGTCATAGTTATGTGTTTTCGTGCGAAGAAAGATAATCGATGAACATAATGGCGGATATAACTCAAACCTTTTTCACGTCTAGCCCGTCATGATATTAGTATTCTTCTTTGATCAGTAATATACGTTCGAATGTGACGATTAGTAAGTTAGAAGGGAGAGAATAGAGAAGTGCAGTCTTTTTGCATTGTTGAAGAAGTCAAAGAAAGTCAGCAGAAGATGTGGAGTTAAATGTTTTGTGCTTGGATTACGTAAAAGCTTCATTTAGTGAAATCTGTCAGCTGTTTTTTTATGCATCTCAAATTGTTTAATGCTCTGATCTCGAAGACTTTCGGAAGCGATGGTCAGTTGCTTGAGATTTATAATTGAGAACATAGTATAGTGTGTATAAATCATTAAATTTGGCCATCTTTTCAACAGTGTCTAGGCAAAGTTT
Organism: Begonia fuchsioides; assembly: GCA_003255005.1. Lineage (NCBI taxonomy): Eukaryota > Viridiplantae > Streptophyta > Magnoliopsida > Cucurbitales > Begoniaceae > Begonia > Begonia fuchsioides. The sequence goes on along the minus strand of QAOC01053662.1, from coordinate 114,280 downwards.
TGTACAAAATATCAATAAATTATGCACAAAGTTTCTGTTTCTCTTTAGCCGGATCAATATTTGGAGGCGTCATTCACATGGACAAACAGTTTTCCCTGTAAGAAAATGAGATGGAAGGTACAATTTACAGCAGAGTTGCTGTGTATGCCGTTAATATACGACGCAGACAGCCTTTCCAATAGAAAAATAAAAACATGAAGCCTGCAAAGGAAAGAGTTTGCATGTCCATGGCGGCTCACCAGCGTAAACAAACGAAACCCATTTGCCCAATCGACATTAGCTTACCAGATCCTGTGTCAGTCTCAATGTCGTTCCGTACTTAGAGAGAGAGAGAGAGAGATAGAGAGATTACGATGAATCACCATGGAAGGGGTTGAGAAGAGAGGTGTTCTGCAAAAAGGAGAGAAACTCATGTTGGAGAAGGGGAGCACGTGCAAAAGAGTAGCCAAAAGCAAGAATTTGCACGTGCCCTGCTTCTCCATCAAGAGCCACTCACCCGCCATAGATCTATCACAGCAAGCTTCTTCATCACAATTCAGCTCAAGGACTATGAAAATGTGTTGAAGAAGCCCATGCATTTATATAGAACTTTCTAGAGAGAGAGACAGAGGAGAGAGAAATAGATTGAGTCTAGAAATGGGCATTCTTTAAAGACCCCGTACGAACGGAAGCAGTGGAATCGCTATGAAAATAGAGAAATTGAGAAATCTGTCTCATTCTGTCTCCATCCCAAAGCGAAAAATGTCTTCTTTCCGTCGCGTGAATGACACGGTCCAATGGGAGAACGCCACTTGGGAAAATAAAACACAGTCGTTTAAGGGTATCCACTGTGGCATGTAAAAAAGATTTGACCTTGAATTTGACACATGGACCCCAGTGAATCTTATTCTTACCGGTTTGATCAAACTATTTTTCTTATCCACACTCCGTAAGAATGGACAGTTTTTTGGGATTCTTACCTGCCGCCAAAAGGACTCATATTTTGCTTGTTCTAAAAGCTTCAAATCTTCAATCTAATCCATATTTCATCTCCCAAATATGAAATACCCATACTTTTAGATTCAAAGTCTGTTTCTTTATGAAATTTGAGTCGATAATGGATAAATTTATCATTTTTTAAGGATGGGTGGGTTTAGTTTTTCGAAAATATGGCTGAGTGGGTGGGCGTGGATAATGGAGATGATGACAAAAGAGATGTCGTTGGGTCTGACGAGGGGGGAGAGTAGATCAGGCGAGCCAAAAGCGAAGCAGAGCAGTGTAAAAAGCTCAGGTGGGGGGAAACTCAGAAAGTGCAGAGAGAGGGGGGTCAGGTTCTGAGCTCTGCAACAATGGCGGATGAAGGGGGAAGCTCTGAAATGTAAAGAAAGTGCACGTTTGGGTTGCGTGTTGAAGAAAGAAGAAGAAGATAGATTGACAACTTTTGTGCTGCTTTTGGGCATAGCAGGCCGAGTCCCAAGGTTGATATGATTCCCCACTCTCTTCTCTTCTCTCTTTCTCTCCCTTTCTCTCTCTTCAACTCCATCGTCGTCATCTCTGTTTTCTCTCTCTTCTTTTTTCACCCTTTGCAGTTTGCACCCCCTTGATTTACGGGGTTGTGCTTGATGGCGCTGTAAACTTAATTTTTACCCTTTTTCTCTTTGCTGTTGTCGCCACTGGTTTTTCAGCTTCTAACAAAACAGTGAAATTATGTAGTAGAAATTTCGCCTAATATGGCCTGGCTTAATTTGAAATGGGCTCCCCAGTTGGTCGTAGATATGAACTAAACTGGGCTTAAGTCATCTTATTGGCCAAGTTCTTGAACTTGGATCTCAGGGTTTCCCTTCGGTGTTCCTTTCTACATTCTGTCTCGTCTTCTGCTCTCAAATCCTGCAATTCCATCTTCAATTTCTTGCCTTTTCATATCATTAGTGCTTTGAATGACTGTGAGAAGGTAAATTTCTTCTCATCTCTCTATCATTGTTTGTTGGGTTAACTAGTTCAAGCCTAGACTTGGGAAAAGTTGCGGAGCTTCTCTGCTGCTTTTCTCACCTCATTTCTACAGCTTATGGTATTGTTTTCGTAAGTTATTGTTCGATGAAGATTGTTTTCTCACTCAGGAGGAATGGAACTTGAAATATGCCCTTGTTTATTATTAATCAAACCTTGCTTGTACTCGCACTTTGTTATTTGACTGAAATTGCTCTCTTCTCCCATGATTTGTTACTTGAGCTATTCTGTTTCAGATGTTAATCTAACAATTTCATGTATGTTATTGACAAGTGATTTGGTAACAAAGATTTTTCAGTAACATCAAAGTTACATTTTTTTTTCTTCTGTGCAGTACTCTAGCTCTAACATATAAATTGCTTTCGTGTAGAGATGGTTATTCTTCCACCTGCTAGACCACCTAGAATCATTAAGTATCTGAAGCCCTATGCTCTGAAGATGCACTTCACAAACAAGTTTGTCAGCGCTCAGGTGATCCACTTGGAAACAGCCACTGTAGCGACTTCTGCAAGTTCGCAAGAGAAAGCTTTAAGATCGAGCATGGAAACGACTCGTGATGTGGCGGCCGCTGCAAAAATTGGTACCATTTTAGGGGAAAGATTGTTGCTTAAGGAGATCCCAGCTGTTAGTGTACATTTAAAAAGAGAGCAGAAGTATCATGGCAAGGTTAAAGCTGTGATTGATTCCATGAGAGAGGCAGGTATTCAACTGCTCTAAATTTGAATAATCAACCCATAATTTACTTTGGTTTTCTCATCATTTGTTATGAAACCATGAAGATGGTGATGATGATCTGATGCGTGGTTGGAGTTATTTTTGCTAAAGTTGACAATAATGTTTTTGTTGTTTTGGATGATTTCAACATTAAGCATGCTCAGCCTGCCTATACAGATAGCTATAGGTGGAGATGTTTTTTTGTGTTAAGGCACTGAACTTTTGACTCTATTTTTTTGGCCTTTATCTTATTTTCAGATCTTTAGAAATTGAGCAAGAAAAGCTTAAATAATTTCTGCTTAGTTTAGTTCTTTAAAATGGTTTTTGGTTTTCAGAAACAGTGAATACTTTAAAATGGTTTTTGGTTTTCAGAAACAGTGAATACAAATACGACGGTTACAAGCAACGTGTGCATTATATGCATTATCATAAGAAAATATTAAAATTATTTTATTTAATTGTTTGAAAAACATCAGACTGAAAGGAAAATGTATTCAAATACAAATTCTTCCCTTTGAAAAGACCACATTCTTGGTCTTGAACTAGAAAACATTGATGAACAAGTTCGATATTTAGAAGAAAAACACTTTTTTTAGAACAAAACTGATGTTGATGATCAATGATCACGTGTTGAAGTGTCAAACCATGAAAGAAAATAGATGGTTTAATGGTGGTTGCTTTATGACTGAATTCATTATTCGAGGATGGTGGGGATGTTATGAATGCCGTGGGGCAAAACTTTGTTGGGTGCTTTAATTGGAATTTGTACAATTGTCTCATTTGGGACATTGATGTTGATTTGAATAGGATTATTGTGGTCTTTAAGAAAGCAGACAAAGGAAGAATCATTTACCCTCTATTTGGTTGGCTTTAGCTCAACAGTTGATGCTTCCATTTTCTTTCTTTTTTCCATTGATTTCCACTTGGACCAGCTTTGTTTTGATGTTTATCATAATGCTGTTCCCTTTGTGGAGGAGGGTCTGTTTCAAAGTTGGCTTTTAGTAAAGAATAGTTTTCAAAATTTGTTTTTGAAAACTGGGTTATTTTTCTCTAGGCATGAAAATAAGTAAGTAGTTTTACAATTTTTTGGTTGCTGGAATTATTATTTATATGTCAAGATGTCTGGTTATAGTTCTTATTTTCAGTTTGCAAGTATTTATCACATTTTTAATCTTATAATAATAAAAATAATTATATATATATATATATATAAGATCTATGTTCTGGAAAATATTTGGCTCGTTTAGCTCGACTCATATAGACTTGGGAGGCTAAGCTCGAGCTCGACTTGAATAAGCTGAGGCTTGCGAGCCAGATCGAGCTCAATTTTTTGAAAAAAACTCGACAGACTTAGCTCAAATAGGTTCGACAAGTTCATCATGTTTGACGAGTCAGATGATTTTAGACTCTGCTGGCTCGAATATTAGCTCTATTTTCAGGTAATTATTTATCTCATCCGTTGTCCTCCTTATTCATTCGTGATAGATGGGCAATGAGTCAATGACCTTGTCTTGTGGATGGTAGTGAAAAATGTCAAATGGGCTTCGGCCCCTGTACATAGGATTTCACTTCTTTAATTATTTTAATATCAATTTAAAATCGAGAGAATTTGCTGTGGATGACTCTAAACGTTTTATTAGTAATGAATATTCTCAATCTAACATACTTTTAATTAGCATTCAATAATTATGTTTTAATAATTGTTTTTTTCAAATTTAAGCTCAAGCTTCTTGCTGATTTTGTCTGCGCTAATGTACTAAGAGTTATCGAATTGTGCAATTTGAAAATAAAAATTATTTATTGAAGCAAAATCAACGAAATTGGCTAAGACAATGGAAACACGCAATTAGCATGGAATTAGTATTCATTCTTAAGAATGTTTGACTTATCTGCTTCAAGGTAAGAGCGAGTAAAATTGGATTGGAATTTGGAACTGCAATCCAGATTTGATCAGGGTTGTTTCCCGATTTTGGGTCCTAAAACCTTCCGTCTGCAAAAGAATGGTGGAATCCGAATTAGATTTTGGATGAACAAATCGATGCAAAATCGGATGAAACTTTGATCAAAAGTCACCCACACTTCAAATAGCTTCGTACTTAATCGTTGAACTTGAATCGATATTTAACTCATTTTTAATAAAATTTAAAACTTAATAAATGATTTTCCAATTACTCGGTGCCACGTGGCGATTCGTCGTTCGTAGATCTACTAGTTGTTTGGGTGTTGAATTGACCCTATCTCTAAAGCGTGCTTCTCGATCCAACTGCCACGTCATACGTATTCTCCTTAGTAAAATCAACGGTGCAGATCAATTCTTCACCACCACGCCGTTAAATATACCTCGCTCCACTCTACCTCTTCCCATTCTGTGATTTCCTCGACGACCGCCATGGGTCTGCTTGACCAGCTCTGGGACGACACAGTCGCCGGACCTCGGCCGGAGAATGGGCTTGGAAAGCTTCGAAAGCATCCTAGCTTATTATCTCCCCGGTCTATCTCCGGCAAGGGTATGCAAAGCCCTTTTACTATCTTCGGCCAGTGGCCTTACTGTCGAACATTTCTTTACTTAAAATTTTGTGATCTAAGTTCCTAATCGATCTTCAAATTGTTTCAATTGTACTGCCTAATAATCACTCAATCTTCACTCGTTGATAGTGAAACTAAATCCAATTCTCAATCGGCGCATACTGAAAGCAATGTCACTGCAAAAACTGATCATCTACTACTGGTTTTTGTTTTCCAATCGAACAATCGAGTTTCATCGTCGTCGTGCGTTGACATTTGTATGTTTTGGCGCTCATTGGTTGAACCAGAATCGGAATGCGGGATCGCTAGATCGTATAACGACGCTCCTCCGGGGGAAGAGGTGAAGGTTACTCGGAGTATTATGATAGGGAAACCGCCGGGCTTGCAATTCGGTTCTCCACCGGTATCACCTGCCGGCTCTACTCCTCCACTATCCCCCTTCTCTGGTAAGAAGACGGTTTCCTCCGTTTTCCCATGTAGCTATGAAATGACAAAAAAAATCCGAATATGGATCAAATAAACTTTAGAAAGTTGAGGGTGGTTTTGCCTTTTCGCTTGGCGTCACTTTGCTCGTTGATAAATAATTGCAGGGGTTAGGTAGCAGTTGTTATCAAATGCTCCATTAAGCATGCTGGCTCGTCAGCTTAACTTGACCTTTTAACTTATTTTCAACGCCTACTGTGATTAAAAATCAAATTTTTAGATTTCTAAAGTGTAATTATTAAAGTTACTTATCATGATTGTCGTGTAAATTTAATTGCTACTTTATATTTATCCAAAGTTGTCAAGTCAGTTATCAGGTGTAGATATTGGACCACTTGAAAGTAACGTGCTCATCTGCAATTTGTTGATTCCAAAATGTATGAAGTTTATCGATAAGTCTTTAGTGGTAGAGATTGTTCAGGTCAGAGTAGGCTCTGTAGTTGATTATCATTATACGTGTTCGTCTATTTTTTTTCATGAGTATTCGTAATTTAATCTGGAAAATTCAACTGACTAGAAGGCTTAAACTTTCTTTTTCATCACTACATTTCAGAGCGATCATTGTCTGACTCTGATATGTTGGTGGACATTACATGTTAAGTGCTTACACTGCTGGCAGTTTTATCTCTCTTATTCATGATATATTTCCATTTTATTATGATTATTGCATGGGATGAGTGGGTCACAAGATTTTATGGACTAATCTTTAAGTACTTTCTTTGGTGGGGAGTCTATTTTATTAGGTTTGATGGGTGGATGTCTATCTCTTGTTCTATTCAACCAAGATGAGTTCTGTCAATGATTATTATTAACCTTTCGTTTGCACTTGGATTTGGTTCAATATGGGTTTAGATTATGCATCTGATTATTATGATGAGTATGTAAACCAAATATTTTTGTCGGCTGCAGGGAGTCCTTCCGGTTTTGAAGGAGGTCAACGTCGGATTCATACCAGAAGGCAGCCAAAAGTGGATCCAGGAGCCCTGCTTGTTCTTACAACGTGTGAGATATGAATGATGGAAAGCTGCGAAAGAGCTCTCACTTTTGGAGTGTGAAGCATAGGTTTGTAAGTGTGAGTTTACTTTGAGAAATGAAAATGTAGATAGCTGTTACTGCTTGGTGAGGCGCCTATCTGTATATACTCTCATCTCTCTAGTATTCCATCATCCAATTAGCCAGCTCCCTTCTCTTTCTCTCTCTAAGCACACACACTCTCTCCTCTAGAGAATCTCATGTTTTTACCCTTCTGTTGTGTCTTGCGTTCATGGATCAGAAGAATCTCAACAACCTTTGTGTTTTCCTTAAATCATGGTTTCTATTTCAGCATGTTTGGAATCTTATTAGTCTTTTGTTTTTTCATAAGCTAGAGTTTTACAATTAGAACCGAATCTTTTCTACATTAATATAGCGCTGGTGAAGAACAAATCCACAATCATGCACAGAGGCTTTATTCCAATTACCATAGTTTACAAGTAAAAGACTACTTTCTTGCTTCTCAAACTCGAAAGTCGAAAGAAGTTTCCAACTTTACAGATTCCAGCCATTTATATGAACAATGAATAAGATCACTCACCTCCGGTCCTCTGGATATTCGCCGTCATCATAGCCCACCTGGTATCGAGCTTTCAAAATGTGTGCATTCGCAGTCGAGAATCCAAAAAGAAAAACAAGAAAAGAGGAACGCCAACGGGAAATGGCCAGCACCAATACTCTCATCTCCATCCCATCCCAACACATAAATGAAGCTATCATCATTTTGTTACTTAATTTAGGCCGTGCCTCTAACTCTATCCACGAAGCTCCCCCACGAACGAAAAAAACGAGAGTTACTAGGATCAACGAACCAGAGATTACCCGTTAAATCGAGCTTTCAGGCCTTTCCAATTCTGGGTGGCTGCTCAGTCAAAAAAAAAGGCAAACTTCAAAGCACTATTTCAGCCAAGCCATTTCATATCTAGGAGTAAAAAAAGAGACCACAAATACCTTCTTAAGAATTATCCCAGATGAGTTAGAACCACTACTCGAAGCTTTGTAATCGTTCGGCTTCAGTATATCAAAAGAACATATGAGAGATTCATCGACGCTCAATAGTGCACCGGCATTATCGAATTCCCCACCATAGTTGGGTGCAGAAAATATCGTCACCAATCTTCTTTTCGCAAAAAATTCATATCCATCTTCCACCACCTACAACATTTTTATTACAGATTTCTTAATCTCACTCTACCTAATGAGAAGAATTAGTCAAATCGAAATGGTATTTAAAAAAAAAAAACCTGATGTCCCCGGCAAACGAGATCGAGATTGTTCTTATCCAAAAAATCAACGACCCGATCTGCTCCAAAAGTACAAGAGACACCTCGATCGCTGTCACCCCATCCTTCGATTCTGGGATCAGGATCGGCCCAAAGCAGATCGCAAAGGAGGCCACCATCTGGAATTTCAGTTGGCCTCGGAATTTCCCTTATTTGGTCTAAATTTTCCAATTCTGGAGATATTCCTCCATGCATACAAAGTATTTTTTCATCGATTAATCCACCCACTGGCAAACAGTTGAAGCAGTCGGTAAATATTTTCCAGAGCCTAACATTAAATCTCCTTTTACATTCGTCGTAAAATCCATAAACCCGGTTTATTTTTGCATCTTCGTGATTCCCCCTCAGAAGGAATACCTTGTCTGGATACTTGATTTTGTAGGCCAAAAGTAAACAGATTGTCTCCAAACTTTGCTTCCCTCTGTCGACATAGTCTCCCAGAAAGAGATAACTTGCAGAGGGAGGGTACCCTCCTTGTTCAAATAGTCTAAGTAAATCAGGGTACTGGCCATGAATATCACCTGAAGAGAGACGAGCATATCGATCACATCAGATGATATTTACCTTGTTTCTCACATTTGTAAAAAGAAACTAAGTACAGATTGGAATTTAAAATAGCAACTCTTAGTCATCTACAAGTTCAAATTTCTGATCATTCAGTTGAACAATTTTGAGCATCAAATGAATAGTTTATAGAACGGTACATAGCCGCTCTGCTGTGAGTAATCGAATTCTGAACTACAAAGCACTACCAATTAAGAATTCAATCCAAAACAATATAGAGAACCGCACTTTCTTCAAGAATTTTGACTTTCTTGTTTTTTCTCACTTCTCAAAAGCTTGTTTCTATGATGAAAAATTGAGCTAAGAAATGCTCAAAACAAATGAAATTCAATCGTAAATCCATGGAGGAATCACCATGTTGCAAGTCAAATTATTGTTTAAAAACTTCGATTTCCTTTTCTAACTGATCAGATGAACGGAGATTCATGAATCATTGCCTACGTCAAACACAATTACGCCCGCTTTCAAGATTGGATCAGCATCTTCAAAATCAGGAAAATGGGGGAAGAGAGAACATACCACAGATGCGAATAGGAGCGGAAAGCTTGAGCAGATTAGGCTGAGAAAGAAATATTTGGCGAGCGTTGATGCAGAGTTGGCGGATCTCTGACTCAGAAAGCTGCACCTGTTTGCCTCCCCTCTCTTCCAATAATCTCCTAATTATGTCGTCTAAAACGCTTTGATCCATCATCCCCTCCATTGTCATCATCATCATCTTTCTTTACCCTATCCAAATTCTTTAGGCCGAAATCCACAATTTCAAGAAAATAAGAAACGAATCAACTAATCAGCTCCTATGAAAACATTAACAATCGCAGCAAACTCAGCGATATCAAGCTCGATTTAGATATAACGGGCCGGGTAGTATCTGGATTGATAAAAAACACCCCCTAACTTTCCAAAACAAAAAGAAAATCGGAGTAATTGCGATCGACAACCATTTTTTCAGATTCAAAGAAAAGAAAGAGAAAATGGGTCAACAGAAGAACGCCCAGAAGTTTCGTAGGATATGACACACAAAAACAAGGAACAGAAAAAGGCCAGCGGGGAGAGAGAGCGATTGAAATGGAGAAATATGGCTGGCAAAGATGATAAAAATCGGAGATCAGAAGAAGTGCAGGGAAGCGGAGGATGAAATAGGATAAACGAGAGTCGCTCTGTTTATTATCCTCTCTGTTGCCAAGTAGGTATCTTCGGTTGAAATCTTCACATCCGGAAGAGAAGACTCGAACGGCGCACGATAGCTAAAGCTTACACGTGGATAATTTAAGGTGGTTTGGTCAGATTTTATATCTTAAAACACTAATTTTGATCAAGAAAAATTCAATCTTGAAGGGAACCCATGATCTCAAAGCTAAATTGAAAGAATGGGTACGCATAAAAGTTGAAGAATATGAAATTATTTGGTCGTGTTGGAGGTGGGGAAAAACGCGTTGCTTTAAAACATTGGAATGGGTAGGTCATGTCGTGGGTCCACCTTAAAAACAATCGTGGGCTCCAAGCACTGTTCTTCCTTGTAATTTTTTACATGAAATTTGACCACAAGACAGAATTTTCCTGTAATTCTTTCGGAAAATCATTCATCTGCTGAAGAACAAGTGTTTCAGCTTAAGAATTATGTTGCCTAAGATCCAGATTTACCTTGTTTTTGCTATTTTCTAACGAGAGGAGAATCAGAAGACGGGAACATAACATTGCTTCCACTAACTTTAAAACAGAGTTTTTAATGTAAATGCAAGAGCGAATTCAAAGTACTAGCCTCTGTGATGTGCTTCAAATTTTTATGCACAAAACAAAAACACAATGCTCCAGTATTTCAAATTGTTTTGGGGAAGAGAAGGCTGAAATTACTGTCGATTTTCATCGTTTTTCTGAGTCTTGTGTATAAAATGGACGTTTTTGGGCACTTTGAAAGCTAAGCAATCACATCACATCGCAATTGAGAAAGTATTATGCTAAGTTCTGGACTCTCAGGACACAGATCATTGCAACACAATTCTACTTATTAACCAACTAACCACGATAAATGAGCAAAAGAACCAAAACCCACATAAAAAATTGCGCAACTAATCTTGAGCACTGAAATCAACAAGAGAGAAACTAGCACCACAGAAAAAATCTAATTTTTCGATAAGAAACTATCTTTGGTAATAATAAAAATACCAGAGAAGAGATGCCAAAAAATGATGCATCAGCAGCTCATCATCAAAGATTCTCTAATACTCAGTAAACTATAATCCGGGTTAATGTATTCCGGATGATAGACGATTTCCCTCTTATCTTAAGCCTCCTCATTTTCTTACCTATTTCACACACCAGTAAAATCTATTGTAAGTGTGTTACAGTTCATCATCACAGCTAAGGAATGCAGTTTCTCTACTGTTAATTCTCAGCTTTGATCAAGTCTAAGAAGCTTTTCCACTTCTACTAGCCCTAGAAGTTGGATAGTGATGAAATTAAAAAGCTAAGCAATCGTGTCTCCGATCCCTATTATTTAATAGCAGTATCAGTATCCATAACAAGAAAATTCATGAATAGTTCTTGTCCTGGATTTTTTTAAAGCATGAGCTTCTCAGCCATACTTATTAAAAAACAAGATGATGAATTAGCAAATAAATCCACATCAATCTTGGGAAAATAAACAGAGACAGATTGTATCAAACCACTTCCAGTACAACAATTTTTGGAAATCTACTTACAGGAATGAGAACCAAGCAAATGGGTTTGTTCTAAGCTTCTTCACAGTTCCTCCATAACAGTTGATTCCACATCCACATTGAGGGCACTCCTCGAAGTTATCAAGGGGGAAATCAGCTCCGGCGATGCCCACAGAAAATTGAATGTAATCTCCATGGCGCTTCACCTCAACAATATCGACCCAGAAAAAGTATAACTTGACGCTAACGCCCTCTAAGTTGGAAAGCCTACCATTTGAGATGAGCCCTTTGATTGCAGACTTGTATTTCAATTGGTAAGAACCTTCGAGAGAAAATCCACAGCTCCCATTCAAATAGGCTGCGAATTTTCCAGTAGAGGACTCGAGATCGTAGTCCAAAACGCCCTGGGGGAGGAGTCCAATCGGGAAATCGAACCCTCGAAGAACTTCATAAGCTGAGGGTTTAGTAGAGATGGTCGTTAATGGAGCCGCAGAGGACAAAGATGGCAGCAAAATCAGGCAAAGGATTGAGAGCAGAAATGCGAATCTTGGGTTGGAGAAGAAGAAGATGAAATCCATTTTTCGATGTCTGCGCTTCTCCACCCACGATTCGATCCCTTCAAGCTCTCCATTTTCCGACCGGCTGTTGAGAATGTTTGAATGGTAGTTTGCTGGAAGGCAGCCCAACTTCATGGCTTGACCCGTTGTCGCATTGATTCTGTATAATTCAAAAACGGGTCCAAACCATTCAAACGGGCCTCATTCCAAACTAGAACAGCAAGAGTTCAGAGTAATTGACTCTGCAGGATCCAACCCAACTACCCAACAGATCGAGATCAAAAAGCCGGGCTCGGGTCATTTAGATCGATAGTTTGGAACATCGATTCACCTTCGATGTACTTTCCAAATTTGTCGAGTTATGAATCATCGATCAATCATCGGGTTTTAATCTCCAACTTCCGCGTAAAAAAATGTTTTATAATCGATGCCGCAAAATAAAAGGAGAAAAGATATTGATTCGATGAAATGGAGAGATTGAGAGAGGTTTAGAGACATGTAAATGTAGAGAGGGTGGAAAAGAGGGCCTAGTTTGGTAAGCATTTGATTGATGTGAGCTAGCATCCACCTAATTCCACTTTGCCAATTTCATTCTCTTTTAATATATGGTTTTGCCGTGACATCTTCTTAGATTAATTTGTCAAATTACACTCGCACTTTAATTAGTCAAGTCGTGTCGGTTCGATTATCATGTAACAATCTCTATCACTGAGAACAATGGAGCCTAATTCCTTTAATGCAAATCCTAAAAAAGCAGAACAAAACACAGTAACAGGACATGTCGTTAGATTCATTTGCTAATCGAACAGATCATCTAAAAGGATTATGGTAAAAATCAAATGAATCTACAACACAATCAAGTTAAATTCTGAGAACTTTGTGTGGAGATTGAGATGTTTTTCAAACAAGAAGATGTTCTTCCAACCAAGACAACTCAAAGCTTCCAACTTTTCTTTTATATCCATTTGTTCCCTCATCATAAAGTAAGCACTCAATTTAAGAAAGACTAGTTGCTACAGAAAACCCAAAAAATAAAAACCAGAATCAAGCAAAATCACCCGACCAAACATACACCAATCTGAGCATTTTGAAAACCTCGTACTCACAAAACTCACCAGCTGAAAGGAAAAATGTTGCAGCAGAAATGGCAGTAGCAGCAAAGAACAGAGACAAGAAGAGGAAATGCCAAAATACAGGTGAGAAGCAAAGTAGAATGAAATTGATACACATCCGAAGAGACATAATCATGAGAAAAGAAAAATGGAAATGATCTTTTACAGCGACACCGAAATAGACTTGTGAAAAACACCATTTTCCATCACGAAATGCAAAGCAGAAATCAACTCCCCCATTAGCATCTCAATGATTGAAAAACCAAAACCTAACTCCTGCACCTCGTGATTGCGCTGCAGCCTCGGCTGTAGGGATTAGCCTGAGCACCTGGCTGACAGTTATAGTAGGACGCACCACGTCTCGAACAAGGCACCGAGTTCCTCTGCAACGCGGCGTAGCTGATGTACTGCGTCGTCGCCAAAATCCTGCGGCTGATTTCAGAGTCAAACTCGAACTCATCTTCTCCAAGGCACCCACCAATTGAGCCCTCGCAGCGCGATCTGGTCGGAATCCAACCTAAGGCATGGCCACCGTGGGCGGTGGATGAAAGGCAAGAGATAATGACGATAATAGTAGCACAAATCGCGAGGAAAGTGGCGGAGTAGAGTTTCGCCATTGCAGCACAAATCGAAGCTTTGGGCTCAGCTGAAACGATCTCTTGAAGCTTCTTGTTTGAGCTCTGGCGATTCTTTGCTTTCCTCAACTCTCTGGTTTAGGTGTGAATTTCTTCCTTCCTTTCTTGCTTAACGAGCGCAATGAATTTGACTTTTATCTTCATGAGCTGTTTCAAGGCTTATACAAGAAAGCTAAAAACAAATGCCCACTATATCACCACTTATTTACCTTAATGCCATCGGTGATAGCACCGACCTCAATAACGTGTTAAATCATGAATGATTCATTATTTTTCCAAAGTGTGACAGCAACCTACATCGACAGAAGCATTGCTGGTCCAACAACGAAACATCGTAAAATCATTACCGATGAACAGTCTTTAGTTGGGTAGTTATAAGAAAATAAAATGAAAATGGCAACTTGGTAATTCAAATCAACGTCGGGGGCGTTCTGGTAAGTTATCAAATATTGTCTTGGCATGAGTTTAGTACAGAAACATAAAAAAAAAGGAGATGAGTCGTCAGTGTATGTGCTGTCCTTCTATTTGAAAATAAATTAATTACATATTAAATGATTATAAATGTAAAGTACAGAGTCATGGATTAAGGGGTTAGGAGCGAAGACCGCGGGTCAGGTAAGGGTCAGCCAAATCGGTTGGGGTGAGAACGTGAGGTGCACGTAGCCGTTGGAAAGAGTGGGGCCAGACAGGTCAGCATCATCGGTGAATAAATGCGCGTTACAGGAGCTCTCTCCTTCCCCCGGACATTTCTCTGTCGTGAAAATTTAGAATTCAATTTCCGCGTTGAATTTCCTAATTTATTACGTCTACATTTGTTCGTATGTCTGACTTTGAACAGATATACATAAATTTGAATCTAAAATCGTAAATAAATTTCTTGATATTTGTCATCTTTTCACTTTGTTAACCATTTTTTTTATCAATATGACTAATTTTACATATTTGCAAAAATTAAAAATTAAAAATTAAAAAATGGTAATAACAAATTTATCTTAAATTCTAATAAATTTTAGAATTACAAAGCTTTTCATCAAACTGTAGTTTTTATATTCATCATTAATTAACAAAGGGTGACAAATTTACCAATATCATTGAAACTAAAATTCAGAGATACCATAATATTTAGATGTCTTTTAGACTTACGATAAAGTTTAATTTGTTCATCGACGATTTCTAGATGCTTAAGGGGAGGGCAAGCCTAGGAAGTTGACAAATCAAATCAAACAAACTTCACAATTGCTCAGGACATAGCTTTCCAACAGATTAGCAAGAAACTAGGTAATTGAGCAGTACACAAGTGAAAAGGTTGAACGTACCAGGGCACTGGCCAGATGCGGGGATCGCTCTTTGCCTTCACGTTTCAGAATGGAAAAACGAATCCAGCTACTTCCCCATCCTCAGGATAGAGTGAATCTTGCAGGATCTGAAAATAAATGAAAAATGAATCAAACAGATGATAACCAAAAACAGAGGAGGCCGCTCATTAATTAAAAGAAACAAGCGTCTCTTAACAAATCAAGCATGATATAGATTGATGCATATCCCATCATAATTGTTCAATTTCATTAGATATTTGGCCAAAGCTACATTAAGTTATTCATGCTAGATGTGAGAACAGAACTTGGAATAACTACGAGGTAAGTTAATGAATCTAGTGTATAAATTCAGAAGAAAATAAAACTAAGACAACTTATGCTTGATGATTCCATAACACCACGAAAGAAAATCAAGGTTTTCATGGAAGACACATGAACAACTTTTTGAATGATATGAAATATTATTTTGGAACTAATTCATTTCATGCTTCTGTTATGAATAAAACCTTAATCACATTATTAGGCGTGAAATTGTTCAAACAGAACATCAGGATACACGCTATTGACCAGAAACGGATAACAAGATGAAAGAAATGCCGTGAAAATGAGAGATTTACTATTATTATTCACAGTATGGCGGTGTTGACTGAACACACAAGTCGTGATCATCACCATCTCCATCTTCGTCGCCTTCGTCCTCCTCCTCTATCCAGTTACTGGGATGATGTTGTGATGCATAAGCATTTCTTTGTGATCTGTCTGAATAAAAAAAATATCAAAACGAAGATATGATGAGTCACATCTAGATAAAACTCTAAACCTCGGGGATCTTCAACATAATTCTTTACCATATGATGAAAGCTGATATTACCAGTTAAGAGAGATTTCAGGTCCATATATCTCACGTTATATGAAGGAGGTTTTGGCATTTTCAAAACCTAAATGGTCTATCTTATGACAGGTTTAGTGAAAAGAAAAAGATTGGAAGCTAGCGGAACATTATTCCTAAGAGCGTCTAAAAGTACTTTGATCAGTCAAAATTTCCCTTCATTCGAAGCACTTTAATTATAAGTGCTAATAAGCAGGATATAACAAAATCTGCCATCGCCAGTAACAGATGAAACTATGGTGGATGGGGGATTCAGGATACGTACTGGGTTCAGTGATCACATTTTCCTGAAATGAGACACCGGCTTTAGAAATTTGCATAGTACCAATCCTTTCAATGTCTCTCTGATCACCAACATTCTTATCTTTTTCCACTCGAATCTGCATATCTTCAGCTCCATCGCCACTTTTTGCTCCACTTCCTGTGCATAATATAGCGTTAAGATTTAATAGTGAACCATAATATGAGTCTTAGAAGACATAGGTAACTCCATAAAGAATTTATAATTCCACAAGCATACTCTAGCTACTAGGATGAAGTCTCAAAGGTGGAATATGACATCATCTTTGGCATTTGCATATAATATACACTCATCTAGAAACACTCACAACTCATACTATGTTTAAAAGACCATCACACATTCTCTGCACACACGTGTATAAGAAACATAAAATGTGTTGCGATTGTAAAATAAAAGATTGGGAAGATACAATCTCCTTTAGAGAAAAAAAAAGACGGCACTGATGATGCTCTATTTTGTCCATGATTTTTCAATATACAGACATGTTTCAGAGCTAAAGGACAACTGAGTGGGCTATGACTCCACGCTATGAAACAAAATGAACAAGATCCAACAGTTACCTGAGAGTTCAGACCATATTCTCGTATGATTAGATGGCTGATCAGAAGCATTAGCTCCGGACCTGTTAACTCGCGCTTGTGATCCAGTCCTGTCATTAGTTTCACCATTTTCTGCTGTTGCTGTTTGTTGAGGTTCTGACGGATTGTGTTGGAGTTGTGATACTAGCATGGTTGCAAGTACAAGTGTTGCATCGAAATTTGAAGTGGTAGCATCATCTAGACAGAATTTTGGGGCCATTAAAATAGGTCTGCAACCAAACACATTTTTTAAGGGTCTAACGTCTATTCTGGTAAATAAATTCAATTGAGATGTAGTGCATAACTATTGAAAACAATTTAAGGGTCTAACGTCTATTGAAAACAAATGCTTCAGCGAAGATGGTAACACGACACATGCAAATAAAACATGAAGCCAAAACATTCCAGCTTGTTTAATGAGTTATGAAACAGTAAAGCTAGATGAACCAATTATATAAAGAAAACTTAAATATTGGATCCAAAGGACAAACAGTCAGGAGTAAATTATGTCTTTGTTTACACTGATAAGTCCTACTGCATTGCTCATACTCCACAAACCTGCGGTAGTTTCTGAAATAGCTATGAATCAATCATGTATCATCTAAAGAATGTTTCTATCTCTTTTATTGAGAGTATTCTGAGTCTTTCACCGGCCTTGTGGATTCCGATAATGAAGATTCCTCAAGATTTGTGGCCGTTCTTGTGTGTGATTTAACATAACAAACGACTACCATCTCAACCATGCATCAGTATCCACATTCATTAGCAAAAATGGGAGCCTCAAAGTCTACAAGCATTTGCTATAATAAAAACACAATTTTCATTTCATAAAGATATTGAATGAAAAGGGCAAAAGAGGGTTGAATAATGTTAATAAGTGGGAACTTACAACAGAAAGGAGCAATATGAAAATTTAAAGGTCTTACTCTCCAGCTTTTTCAAAATATAAGTGAATGTCAACTTCACAGCCCTCGCAGAATGACAGAAATGCCTGAAATTTAAAAAATAAAAATATTAAAAGATAAAAGAGAGACATCACATCAATAGACATATTTGTGATGATAACTATTTCATATCATAAGAACTAACTGAATTTTTTTTTTTTTTTTAAATATAAACAAGCTGATAGTTAACTTGTTTGATTGAAAATGGTCAACCAAACCCAAGCTGAGCCACATCTGATCTTTAAAAGTTTCCTGAACCTTGGTTATAATACCTTCAATTCCTTGACACCAAATGTCACGTCTATTGGGTCACCAACATGAGAATAATGGACAAACTCTTCTGAAGGATCTATCCACAACTGAGTATGTAGTGAAGCATCATTTTCTGCATTTATGATGTCAAGAATAATAAATCCTTTCTGGATATATTAATTCTTCAGTAAATAACATTCACACATGCATGCTAACATAGATACTCAACAGCTATCTACATAATTTTGTATTCCCTCTTTACCTTTTGTTGGATCAATATAACTTCTCAGTTCAACAGCTTTTCCGCCAATGTCACTTGCAGCCACAGATGGCAATGAAGTGGGTTCTGTTGCAATAAAAGTAATCTCCTGAAGGGACGATTGAAAATTCGAGAGCAATCTATTCAGATCCCGTGGTTTCACAACTAGGTCGCTAGGAAAACGGGCTCTATCAAGTGACAAGTGTTGTATGTCTGGTTCTACGTTGCAATTTATCCAATATGCTTTCCTCATGCCTGCACAAAAATAGAATGAAATTTGCACGAAAGAACATGGAAAAAGGCAGCACAAGCTGATTCTGTATTGTACATGAGTGTGTCAACACTCAATAGCAACTGCCTACTACCCAACATGTTTGGCATGAAAACAGTTTATGTGACCAAAATCATAAAACCTTATTCTTCCTTCTCAAGATTCTGGGTAAAACAGTCTATTCTCTAATAAATCTCTGCTGTTTGATAACAGGAAAACATATTTATACCTTTTTTAGTTGTTAAAAACAAGGATAATATGCAATTTTTTTAAAGATAAATAACAAAAGATAGAGGTATGAGTAATAAACACATTTTATTTTAGATAGGTGCACACGGAAAAATGAAACATTAGAAAGTGGAGAGAAGTAATTACCATTATGACATTCCAAGGTCCACCGCACTTTCGATGCATCAGGATCTGCCAACTGCACTTTTAAATGATCTATACTTGTTATGGTTGTCCTGAGAACAGAACAAATGGCCTGAAAATACGGTCTCAGTATGATGTCCAGGAAAAGTGAAATATGAATAAAAGAACAATTATAAAATAATCCTATACCTTCAAGAGCACACTATATTGCACTTCGTCGCCCATAATGGAATAAACATCAAAAAAATCCAGCTCGAAGGTAATAGCAATATAGGCAGATCGGGAAGAATTCAGAGTATAGAAGGCAAGCTGCCATTAACAGCAAGAGACTTAGCAAATTATTTCATATATACATCCCGAATAGAGGGAGCGAGAAGCAAGCGTGCTTCCATACACTCTTTCTGCAGCCAATAAAACTTCACAATATACTTGCTATTAAATTAATGAAAAGAAAGAGCATATCAGGCTAGATATCCGGCTGCTCCCAAAATAAGAAAGCATGGCAATTAAAAGCTTCAGCCAGTTACAGGAAAAACCATCCGATGCGATAAAAATCGCCTGATCACACAATAATCCTGATCAAACTAAGTAATCAAATGCTAACAATCATTAATACATTACATTCAATATTAAAGTATGACTAAACTAGATGTTGACGATAAATATGAAAAAAAATCAGTTCGGACTGATTGCTCAGCGGGAAAGTAAGGAAAAAAGAGATCGAAGATAAAAACCTGTGATGCAGAGGACTGGATGACGAGCTCGCTTCCGATTCGAGCGAGGCAGGCAATAGCGCGAGCGAAGGTCTTAAGAGCGTTTCCACTCAGACCAAACTCCATCTCTCGCCCTCTCAAAGTGACGCTCTCAGCCGGTCAGTTCTGGAAATGGAGGGAAAGCAAAAGAAAAACCGCCGTCTAAAAACTAACTGGACCGAGAAAAACGGGCCATGAACCGAGTATGGGCTGAAGTAGGGCTTTTAACGGGCTAACACCTTGGTTAGCCATGGCTAGTCTAATCTGCGATGGTTTGACAGGGACAAAATTGACAATACACATGCTTAGGTCATGGATTATCAAAGAATGATGCTACTAATAAATTGTGTTAATTAAATAGATTAGGGTTTAATCTTTGATTAATTAAAGACGTGGATTTGAAGTGGTCTAACAAAAGCGATAAACTTAGCGTGGAAGACGAATGGTGTTTTAGCGGATCAGATTCCAATCAACTTGGAATAGCCGATGAAATATGCTGCCCCAACCACATTCCCATTGATTGAACACACGTGTCTCACTCCAATTGGTAACGAGGAAAAGAGCGACTGAAATTAAAGGAAATCAGAGCCGTACGATTGATGTGGAGTCTGACTGGTGTGTACGTAAAACCAAACATACTGTGGTTTTGCTTTATAGACTCATCGCTGCTTCGTCTATCTCTGCTTTTGAACTTTAACCAAAAGCGAAATTTATATTCAGTTTGATAGTTGATTAGAAGATTAAATTACAGTAACTTAAGTGATCTAAAAATATGAGATATTTACTTGTTACCTCAACATTGAGGATAACAACTCTTATATTAAGATAGCGCAAGCGTTAAACCTAAGTTCTTGTATCCAATCTATCATCTGTAAGTCAATTGAGTTATGTCTATGCGCGCGATCTCTGCTTTTGTACTTGATTTCCTTTCCGTGTGACACCTCCGAATCATTTTATTTTTTGCTTAAATATTACAAGTCTTATCGTTTGGCTTCCAAAGAAGTAAAAATCAAATTCTAGCCTAAATTTAAGTAAATAATCCAAAAAATACCTAAGTTTAAAAAAACTCATTCAAGGTTATATTGGACGTCTATCAACGAGTCCAGTACGGATGTCTGAACGAGTGTGGATACCTTCGGTGGATTTTATTTTTTTTAAGTTTTTGTTTTTAATTAAATTAATTAATCAAATATTATCAGAATACCTTCAAATTTTTACGACGCATTCACAATAATATAAGAAACTAATCTAAAAAGTATCACATTTGTTTAAAATTTGTATGCTTTATTATAATCTTTTAAATAAAAAAAAATCAAACTCAATTAAAAATTCGTACGTCAATAAAAAAATTATAAAATTTTGTCACACATTTAAAAAACTGTAAGACCATATTCTAAAAAGTTTCCTTAATTTTTAATAATTTTACGATTTATTATAATTTGTTGAATAAAGAAAATAAATAAATTCAGTTAAAATTTTAATTTATTCTAATAAAAATTAATTAGTAAAATTAATTAAAAAAAAACAAAAAAAATATTGACCCTCTTTTGACATCTAAAGAGTCTTAAAAGAGTTTTTTTCTTTAAAAACTTATACTTTTTATATTATTAATTTAAATTCAAGGTCGAATTAAAATCTTTGCTCCTTCAAAAGTAGTGCTTTTGCTTTCTGAAAAGAAAATTTATTTACTCAGGGATAAAACAAAATCCACATACCCTTTTTAGTTTCCATTTATATCCTCCTCTTTATCTACACAATTACAAAAACTACCCTGGTTCGACGTACAGCAGAATACACATCGCAGCCATTGCGCTTTCACATGACCCAGCACCCGTTTGGATTTTCATCGCTGAACATCTCAAATGAATCGGACGTCTGCAGCGGATATAGCTCGTTATCCGACGGTGCTGGTTCACTTTCCATCCAAGCCGCATGATTCAGGTAAGCAAATGAATTGGGCGGTGTTGATGCGTAGTAGGATGCACCGTAGGTTATGGTGGGATGCGCCGTATTGTAACTCACTGTGTATACTGGCTGTCCGTGGTAATATGCTGGGTAGTGGACCACACGGTGGCGTGGAGAGCCGTAGTTCGTCGAAACTTGGTTTCCAACTGGACCATGGTCTAATGTTTGGGATCCGGTGCTTGCCACTACATCGCCGGAATGTTCCCCACCGTCGATTGCACCATTGTTGCCGCCTTTGTTACCCTTCTTTTTCTTCTTTTTACCTCCACCTCCACTTCCGCCGCTGGCTTTTTCCGGCACGGGGTCTTTTTCGCCTCCATTCTTCTCTCCCACGGGAGGCTGACCGCCGGCAGTTATGGTCACCGTCTTAGCATCATGCTTCATCTCCTTTACTTGTACACAGCCACCGATCTTCACTGGTAAACAACCTTCGCTGGTTTTAATGATGCTTCCCAGATCGACAACTTTGCCGGCAAAACCAGCTTCGCCGAGTTTTAGCGTTTCTTTTTCTTTGTCGCCGCCGCCCTCCTCGGAGCTGTCGGAGTCACTCTGTTTCTCTTTGTTCTTTGATTTTCCATGTTTTTTCTCTTTCGACTCAATCTTTTCCGGCCATAACTCAACGTGCTTACCATTTTTTTCCAGCTTTTTTATTAAAGCTTCTGCTTCAACGTTTCCCTTGACCACCACCTTTTGTTGCTTCAAATCAATGTTTGTTTCGTAGACTCCTAAAAAAATCACAGAGGAAAGTAATAGAATAGCCTTTGATGCATAGACAACATGCGAACACCCATATGCGAAAATGGGCTAAACATAGACTTACCTTCTACGTTCTGCAGAATTTTCTTGACTTTTCTCTTGCAAGCTTCACAGTGAATCGAGACTTTCAATGCCCATGTCTGCATGAAAATATGAATAAAAACAAGATAGCCATTAAAATGGAAGAAAACTTCAGCTTTACCTTGTATTTCAGAGGTTCTGGGTTTTCTTCGATCTCTTTGGTTTCTGTCGTCGCCATGGGAGCTCAGAGAAGAGGAAGAGATGTCGTTGTGGAGAGTGAGAGACTGGAAGTAAGAATGAAGCTAAGCTAGAGAAAGAGAGGAGAAGAACGATTCCTTTCTTATTTATTTAATAATGAGTTAATATAATAACGACAAAATGCAAACCACAAAACTTCGAATAATTAGGCTAACAAAACCTTAAACTTCCAATCCATTAAAAATTTTAGAGTAAAAATAAATTTTGTGCATGAGTTTACGGAAAATAAACCAAATCGGGTCTGAGTTTTCAAAAAATAAAATTTGAGCTCGTCGGACACATACATTTTTGCCTCATTCGTCCAAGTGAGGCATGATCAGACGAATGATGCAAGAATCTCTTGCTTCATTCGTCTGATTCTTGTCTCATTCATCTGATTCTTGCCACTCTAGAAGCGTAACATTTGAATGAAAGAGTTTATTTTGACGGTTTCTAGCATGAACTTGTCTTCTAATGTCTTTCATAGTTTATTTACAGAAGTCTTATTCTTAAATGTATACTTTTGTTCTCTTGAAAGACATGAACGATTTGTACTATATGCTAAATAATTGATCGTCCTCCAATCGGCCTCTACAACATTGACTGGTTTCTCATCCTCTATAGCAATGTCTACCCCTTGTTGGAATAAGGCATCGAGGATTTCGCCTTGCCACATTCCGAAATGACCAATGCCATCAAACAACTCTACCAAGAATCTCGAGTTTGACATTATTGTCCTAGTCAACATTGTTGAAGAATTTTGTGTTAAAGTAACATTTGGATTTGTTGCCGAAGATGAACCCTTCATAGTATTCAATTTCCAAAATAGCCTAGGTCAAACCTTTGGCTCATATTGTAACACCCGACTTTTTCACATACCTTAAGTTTTATCAATGTTGAATGATGAACGAAGTTAACCTATGCGACCGATAAGATTAGTTAATTTTCAAGGAGATAAATTTTTTAAACGAATTTAACTCCTCTTAATGAAATTAAGTGAATTAGTTGATGAAAATATAATCGTTAGAAGCTTATGGTCAGTTAGGTCGACATAAATTTTTGTGTGGTCAACATAACTCTAAAAGATTCGTCTCTGAAAAAATCTAGGGTCAACACATGTAGGTTGGGTCGACACAATGTATTTTCTAGGGTCGACATAGTCAATTTATATGGGTCGACACTTTTTGCACGCAGCACTGACTTTTGGGTCGACACAATGTCTTTTCTAGGGTCGACACAGTCAATTTAAATGGGTCGACACAAGTTATATTGTTGAGTCGACCTATAAACAGTGACCGGTCGACACATTGTATAATGTGTCGACCGCTCTTTGAAGTTTTCCGAAAAACTTTTATCTTTTACACGTGAAATTGTTTTAAAAAAAAGTCATCATTATGCAGCCTTGGCCCTTCAAGTTTCATCTGGCCCTTCAAGCTCCAAAAAGCCATAGAACGAGTTTCTTTTCCTCAATTCTTCTTTTTGCAGAGAATTTTCCTTTCCAAATACTCTATCGTAGCTTGAGAGAAAATTGGAGCTTTGGTGTTCTTGAAAACAAATCAAGGAAATTAAGGAAAGTGAATAGGAGTTTAGTTTGGAAACGAGGTAAGAATTAATTGCTTGTGTTTTTGTCATTCGGGACCTACATCATAAAGGGTGTGTTAAGAATTGTATGTTTAGTTTAAATATATTAAGTATGATTAATAAAATATTATGATTACGTATTATTACTGTTTTGGGTTGCATCCACCGTGCAACGGCTCTGTGTTGAGGGATTGATTGGTGATGTATGACATTGAATTTCATTTGTGTTTTATATGTAACGCCTAAATACGTAAAACACGAAATGAACGATAAAAGTAAACTTTTAATTATTTTGGAGATGTTTGTGCATTAAGTTTTTAAGTTCTTCACTGATAATGTTCACAAGTATGTATTTTTGTGATAAGTAATTAAGTTATGCAAGCATTCATATTCATGCATCATGTTTTAAAAATTACAGAAGTATTTTATCATGCATGATTTCAAAACGTCGCCTAACCGTATGTTGAGAATGAGATATGTGGAGAGCTGTCTCGAGGGAGGCGAGATGGTGCTAATACCATATTCCAAGAATTCTCTCATACGACGCATGAAAAATGTCAAGCAATTAAATATCAAGATTAAAAAAACTAGGGGGTGGAGTCGAGTTGGCTGTCTTTCCGAGCGGGCCAGATGGTGCTCTGTGAGCTACCCGTGAGGAAGGTCAGATGGTGCAATTATCTCCTTTACGTGTGCCCGTTTATTATGTCAAGAATGAGGATCAAGTATCAAGTTAAGAATCAAGATAAAGAACAAAATAAAGCATGGTTTTAAACATGACATGAGCATTTTAGGCATGTAGGTGATATGATTTCTTACTGAGCCTTAAGCTCATTAATTAAGCTTTTATGATGTAGGTGATGAAGCTCAGGATGAGAAATATAGTTCTCATCACGTGCCATGATACGTGGATTGAGCTACTTTGAAGTGAGATGTTTACGAAACCGAGTGACGACCCATGGGTGAAGGAAGAAAGAAATTTTAAATATTTTATTAAGTTTTATACAAACTTGTTTGAATGAATTGTCGTGTTTTGAATTATCATGTTAAGAACTTATGTTAAGTAATTCGATGGGCAATGCTCAAATGTTTTGTGCTATTGGCTATCTATGACATGTATTGAACGAAATGATATTTTGATATATATTTCTATGACGTGTTTTATAAGTATGACGAGATCACATTTTTTTAACAGTTTTTAATGTTTTACGCTTCCGCTACGATTTTAAATCAAGAGTTTTGAACGAGATTTTAAAAAGAAAAATTTTACTGTTGTTTTTAAAGAACAAGATGTTACACACATATCACTTGTGAGGGAAAACTGGTTAACCAAAACAAATGTGAAAAATAATAATCAGGATAATTTCCAAGAAAGATGCTCTTAGCAGTTTCCTATAAAGAATTATCTTTCCAAGTATTTTCCAAGAAAAGACTGGAGAGTCACAAATGGACACCACTAGCGAAGAAGATATTTTTCCATAACACTAAGACAAATATAATAATACTCGCACTATTGAAATTAAATACGAAACATAAATATTACAAAAAAAATGCTAAAGGAATAAACACACAAGAATTTACGAGGTTCGTCAAATTGCCTATGTACTCGGGCACCACCACCGCAGCGACTCGATCCACTAATCTCTGCAAAAATTACAACTTTGTAATCTTTAATTAAAATGATCACTACAAATGAAAAATATCTTAACGAAGACACTTCCAAACAACTAAGAGATATAAATATTTCAGAATACCATAACCAATGAAGTTTAAAAGCTATTTATAACTTTGATAACCCGTTAAACTTCATCAACTTTCTAATATGAGATTTCAATAATGTCTAACAACTTTCCTAAAAAATAGTAATTAATTAACAGTATAAATCGGCAATTAATTAACAAAACTGACGATGGTGGAATCTTTATCTTGTCCATTGATTTCCAGCTCGACCAACTAATACGATCGAACGACGTGCAGTACAGCAAGCTCTCTTTTTCTCGTTAAATCGTTGATTTGCCTTGAATATTTTAACAATCAAAAGCGAATTAGAATTTATATTATAAAAGGGTATTCAAGTTGAATTTTTATAAATAATTTGTGATCAAATTTCTTGTGAGATGCATATAATT
Organism: Begonia fuchsioides; assembly: GCA_003255005.1. Taxonomy (NCBI): domain Eukaryota; kingdom Viridiplantae; phylum Streptophyta; class Magnoliopsida; order Cucurbitales; family Begoniaceae; genus Begonia; species Begonia fuchsioides. Next base: position 88,111 of record QAOC01053662.1, on the reverse strand, counting down.
TTGAGCAGCTTCTATTTTAGACAACCCATCAAACGAGGAGATGGTCGATGTATTTCGATTTTTTAGAAATATATATTTATTTAAATAAAGGGTAGATTGAACAGTAAGTTCAGAAGAAGAGATGAAAGACTACTTATCAAGGCAAGCGACGACAATGGTAATCGAATAGAGATAAGACAGAAGAATCATTGTTGAAGTAATCGCCATGTCCTTAAAATAAACAAATTTACAAGTCCAGGGAGTTTAAGATCAAGATTAATTGGAACTTTCTACTAAAATATTGTACCTGAGAACTGAAAGATCCACGAACTCGCGTGTCAAAAAACTGAAATTTTGAAGAAAACTACATATCGAAACCATCGCCAAAACCACCATCAAAGGAACCCATATCTCCGACGTCGGAGATCATGTCTCCGACCAGCAACCCTCCCAACAAACCAGCTCCTAGACCCAACGCCATACCGCTGCGTCCCCCCATCCTCGACTTCTGCGGTCGTTGCATCGGTGCATTATATCCGTAACCCGTTTGAGGCGGTGCATATCCATACCCGTACTGCGGAGCGGGTGGGTATCCGTATCCTTTGTGAGGAGCTGCATATGGATATCCATATCCTTGTTGCGTAGGTTTTGGGTACCCACCCATAGGAGCTCCACCTGATGCCGAAGGATATCCACCAGACGGCGGGTACCCGGCGCTGGTACCAGCGTACCCGGCAGGATACGCCATTACTGCATCATCAGCCTTCTTTTGAACCGGAAATTGCGGCGGCGTGGACGTATATTTTTCACCGAATTTGTAAGAAAACTCCAAATTACCTTTGATCTTCCCGCTTGGCCTTCTAACGTAATACGTCATAGATTTCTCGGCTTTATCCCCGCAATTAACGGAAATATCGAGCAGTTCTTTAATCGGAACATGAACCTCGCCGATCTCTCTATCGCCAAAAGTCTTATCGCTGATCAATTTGATCCTGAGCGTGAGACGATTTTGCTGAGCATCCAACTCATCAACGACAAATTTCATAGGATAATTCCACTTAGGGCTCGTCCCCGCCCCCTTGTCGACGGGTGTCTTCTGCCTGGATTTTTCGAAAGATTCCCCGAAGATGGAGACGATAGCATAAACATCCATCCTAGAAATGAGATTGACTTCTCTAAGATCATTAGCCTTGATCATCTTGACATCCAACTGTCTGTACTCCATGGTTAAAGACAACGAAGAAGAATAAAGTACAGGTCGCGTATGAAAGAAGCTGAAGAAAGATGTGTTTTGGAAATTGGATCGTAGAAGAACGATTGAATTGAGTCTGAAGCGAAGGAAACGGAGGTCTAGGGTTCTTATATAGGAACCCCGAGGAAATAGAAGAGAATACGCGCCAGGGGCTAACAGCAATCTATGGTTTATTTGAAATATAAAATTCACAAAAAAAAGATTCGTTGACCGCCTCAAAAATAAAAATCTACGCGAGTACGCGTACGGCGTACATTCTCTTGCTTGCAGCATAAGTAATGGATGATATAATAATAGATAATTATATTTTAAAATAATTTTTATATTCTAAAATATATATATTTTATTTAAATGAGGAGAAAAAAGAGAGACTTTTATAGTGAAATCAATATATTTAAATATAAATAACTATTCTTTACATTTATTACGCATTAATATTTGACAATTAACATTTACAATAAAAAAATATAATAAGAAAATAATAATAAACTTTTCATATGAGAATAGTAACAATTTTCATTATAATATTTAAAATGAAATAAAAAAAATACAATTCATGGTAATAAACAAGTTCAACCATGATGTTTTCGAAATATAAAAACGGAAACCATAAGATTTTTAAAACGAATAAGAAAACCTTGATGACCGACCGCATTCAAGGTAAGGCTTCTTTGTAGCGAAAACAAAAAGCGGTCGATCGCACAATGGGAGGCGCAAAAGTTCTTGTAAAGAACAAACTCATATAATATATATATATATTTTATATATAGAATTCGGGCTGTTAGAAGCCAGAAAAAGTTCTTGTAAAAGTTCTCAGCTCCTGATGATTCTTGTAAAAGTTCTTGTAAAAGTTCTCAGCTGTTAGGCGCAAAAGTTCTTGTAAAAGTTCTCAGCTCCCGATGATTCGTCGAGAAGCCAGAAACTGAACGGAGAGAGCTGAGAAACTATACCTCGTCCGCAGTTAGACCGTCCAATTTATTGTGCAAGTGTTTTTCAGTTATCTTGCTCCTCTGATCGCCGTAGATTTTCCGATCAAGATTGCTCGTCGGTGGAAATTCCTGTGTTTTAATGAAGATATTAGCCTCTTTTCCAATGTTCAGTAGAGAATCTGTTTCATTTGAAAGATGAGATTACTTGAAGACGACGGATGACCACAGGATCGACTCCGGCGAGCATTTCTCTCGCGAATTCCTCCTCGGTCCTCCACTCCGACTTATCCACTGCTCCGAATCGTCAAAATGGAAAAGATGAAATCAATCCGTAATCGCAAACAGTTTCATCCGCAAATAACCTAAAATCATTTCAGAAAATCAAACCTTGAATCACTTGAGGCGTCGGAAACTTGAGAGCATGTTCGCCGTCGGTTCTGAAATTTCCTTTAGCAATTGCTCAAAATAGCGGATTCAATGTTTTCAACTAATTCCTCGGGCAACTTGAATCCTCCTTCATAGAGATCAAGAACGTCTTGAAAGTTGTCGAATTCGCTGGGCGTTTTATCGAGCTGAGCTTCGAGCTCTGGCTTAACGATTTGCGCCACTGCTTTCATGGCGAGCCCTAGAAAATCTGACATTTTCAAGTTCCCGAAGCGCTCGCCTCCCGGAATGGACTACGTAAAGCTCTACAAATGAGAAATTATTCCTTAAAAGGGTGCCATTAAATTAGGGGTGGGCACGGTCCGGGCCGGGCCGGTTTTATCAGATATAATACTCGACCCGTGAAATACGGTTCCGAAGAAGTTGGACTCGTGGAATCGAAAAAGAAACCGTGAACAGTGCCGGGCCCGGCCCGGTTTTCACGGGCCGGGCCGGGCCGGTTCACGGTTTTTCTAAAAAAAATTAAAACTTTTGAAAAATTGGTTTAAAAATAAAAAATGACAAATAATATTTTGTTAAAAATGAGTGAATGACATCATGACAATATACAAACACTAAACATTATTAAATAAAGAAGAGAATAAAAATAATCTATTCATTTCAAAGATTAAACTTCAAGTTCAAACATCCATCACCTAATAAAAACTACAATCGACGATCATTAACGATATAAAATATAANCGACGACAACAACGGCGACGACAGCAACGGCGACGGCTCCCGAACGAGTCGGAACTTCCGACAACCGAATGAAGAAGGAGATGAAGATTATAGAATGGAGACGGGAGACGGGAGACGGAGACGGGAGACGGCGACGAGAATCGGCTGGAGGGAGTGGAGGCGGAGGGAGGGAGGCTGCAAAATTGCAAAGTAAAACCTAATGATAATGAGTATATAAATATTAAACCAGTTTTTTCACGGTTCACGGTTCAGCCGGTTTTTGCAGTCTAAAACCGTGTACAAAACCGTGATTCACGGTTTTTAATATTTTGGATCGGTGACCGGTTTTTTTAACTGGAAAAGCCGACTAAAACCGGCCCGGCCCGTCCGGTCCGGGTAGAACCGCGGGTCCGGACCGGTTTTGCCCACCCCTACATTAAATTATATTTTCGATAATCTTAAAACCTCACGTCACTTTAATATTAAATTACAGTGCCACGTCACACTGCTAAATCAAATGGCCTTAATAAATAATAATAGACCAACCAAACCTTTATCTAATTATTAATTAATTTTCCCAAAATATAGTTATAATTATTAACCACGATTACAAATCCCAAATTAAATTCGACCGCCCAAACTCTGCAGGTCGATTTAGTTCATTCAATTATTTAAAAAAAATTCGATCCGGTCTTTTTTTTTTTCTTTCAATTTTAGGTTTTGGTGTGATTTTTGGATTTTTATGGAAACCAAGAAAATAGACCAACATAATATAAATTTTAAAAAATATATAATTAAAAAATGATTTCAATTTATTAAATTATAAATAATGTAATTTAAAATGACGCACAAAGATAACAATCACAGTACATTTTTCATTCACAATTGTGTAGTTTTCTAATATCATATACAACTGAGATCAGTTTCATAATAATTGCAATTAAAACAGCTGATCTTGGACATAATGAAGTACTAATTGCAAGAACAGCACAGGGAACCGACCTGATAGGAGAATCAGCCGACATTTCTGTTCACTATGTGTCTTTCCCACCTGACGTCCTCCGAGAACTCATTAAGGGCGGCTCGAGGGTCTCCATTAGAAATAGATAAATAGTATTGAGCCGTTCCATCATCGACTTGCATGCTTCTTCTCAAAGAATCAAGTAAGCGTCTTTTTCCTTGCTCCGAGATTGTTTTACCCGACAGATGGCTCGTCTTTTGAATGGGAATGCCACCGTCCAAATAAAGCACTGCGACTTCCCGTTTTGCATAAATGTCCAGTTCTATGTAGCATGTATTTCCAATGAGAATGGCTGGATCACTGATAGGTATCAGCAACCTCTCTCTTGAGTATATGCCATGGTCACTCAGCATGTTGTTTAGTCGCTTTATGTCCATGACCTATAAACCAACAAAAAATATTGAAAATGTGGGCATCTTTGATAACGAATTTATCCCATAGTAGAGAAGAATCTAATGCGATTATGTTTAGTACAAACAAAAACATACAGTGGAGGGGACAACAAAAGATCAAATATTGCAAATAATATTATATGATAATGCCGAGTTGATCGGGGCAGACCCCTCTTCTCAATAATCTCAGGAGTAATTTCTTTCTTTCTTTTTTGAATTGGTTCTGAATTGTATATAGGGGGAAAAGAATGGATATAAAAACTCCACCAAATTATTGTAAGACAGTCAATGATCGATCGCCCAACCAAATTTAAGTGGGTAACAGAGCAAGGTGTGGGCTGGGAAACTTTGGCAGAATGACTGCCCCACCCAATCTAGATCCCTGACAAAACACTACCAGCAATGGAAAGAACGTTTATGAAGAACCGAATTTACAAAAAAACACTTTTCTACAGCCTTCCTATTCAATAACACTACCTACTCCAACATTAGATTCTTAACCGACTTAGGCATTTTCAAAGAGGGAGTCATTTTCACACTCAAATCCACAAAACTTAGCAGTGAACAAGGAGGCCTCATTGTTTGGACACAAAGCACATCTACTCAGACTGCAAAACCACTTTTTCACAAGTTATCTCGTGCAACCTGTCCCGACAAACCAACCAATCAAAGGAAATCATTGTAAGACAAATAAGACACAAGAAGAAAATCCTAAGAGAGAGATCTCACTAAGGAAGCGTCATTCTTAGTCGTTACTTCGTGTCCAAACAATTGCGTCCGGACTGACCCTCTTCCAAGGATACATGTAGTGTTTTTTTGTGCTCTTTGGTAACAAGTACATCCATCAATTTTCCTCATCCATTAGGGCTCTAACAAAAGAAAGATTCCATTAAATGAGTTCGAGTACGCCCACAACAAAAAATCAATTATCTTGGTATGAGAATGCGTATCCTGACCTTTCGAAAAATATATATGTGGAAGAAGATTTTGGTTTCTTTCATTTTCAAATCGCCAAATAAAGGAGAGATCAGTTGGACAAGTTCATCCATAATATATAATAAATATCTACCGAAAGGAAACGAAGAATTGAAGTACAGTGATAATGCACTTTTTGTTAGCTCAAAAATAAAGAAAGGAAAAACTCGCAGTGGGTATTTCATTGTTTCCAGTGCAATTTTTGAAATCGAAAAAAAGAAAGAACGAATTGGGAGTTTTAATTTCTTGTTCATTGTCGACAATTGTCCATCTACTATCCATACCTGAACCGAATACTTGACGGCCAGACTCGTCACGCTATCTCCACGCACAATTCGATGCGAAATTGAGAACTTTCTAATACCATTATCCCTCCAGAAGCTTCCAGAACTAGGTTTTCCGACGACTTCCTTCAGCTTCCAAGGAGCTTTGAAAGCTTCGGTGACGAATTCCTTGTCGGAGGTTACCGAGTACCAGGCGCGACAAACGCAACTCGATCGAGCCAAATCAGGAATGGGGAGCTTGATAAAAATTAAACGGAGGATGTCGGGGCAAGAGAGAGCAGAGAAATGAGAATTCATGGGTGATAGAACAGAAGAGAAAAGGTCTGAAGCTTGGGGTTGAGTGGAGGACGATGGATTGAGGAGCTTCAAGATCTCATCGCAGTCGTCTTCCTCGCCTTCTTCGCAACAGCAGCTCATCGTGTGAGCTTTCTGGCAGACACCATTTTTTCGCAGATTTGACGTATTTATTAATCAAATTATTTTACTAAATAGAATTAATTTAAATAAAAAATAGAAAATTAAGAGTAAATCAACCTCATCTCTTCTGCCAACTCTGCCAAGCGACTGCTGTTGGTCTCTCCCTCTCTCTCTCTCTCTCTCTCTCTCTCTCTCGCTCTTGTGTTCTTGGTACGAGTTTCCACCATGCGCTCACTGTCATCTCTGACGATTCCGTCGCCTTCTACACACAATCACTACAACGGGTTTCTTTCTCTTGCGCCGTCTATTTTGAGGAATTTCAATTCTCGCTCCAACGTTTTCACGAATTTTAGAAGACGTCGACTCTCTGCGATCCGAAATTGCGGCTCCATAACTGCCAAGCCCTCTTCAGAACTCAAAAGAAGCTTTGGAGGCACAGAACAGGATGCTAAACTTCGTGATCTTAGGGAGCTCTTTTTGATGCCTGGAGTTAGCATCGACGCCTATATCATTCCATCTCAGGACGCTCACCAGGTTACTGGTCCTTGGTTTTATTTTGATTTAGGAGTAGCAATGAAGCTGGTTCATTGCTAAGTGTTAGAATTTTTTTTTTACATGAATAGTTTAATTCATGCATTTCTAGTGTAGCTCGGCTTCTTTTATCCTCTATAATGTTTAAGAGTTAGCTTTACTACTTTTCACGCCAGTAGCTCTGAGTTTCCTGGGTCGTCAACAATCTTTGTTAAAATTAATACCTTCTTATGTTAATCACGTATATAGAATTCATAAGTTCTTTAAGCATCTCATATGTTTCTGGGGAATGGTGTAAAATTTTGGAGCTTTTGCAAGTGTTTTTTATGTATGTTTACTCTTAAACATAATAGAAGTTTTTTGCTAAGTTTCCTCAGCGTCAACAATCCTTTCTATGTTCAAGTTATTCAGGCGTCATTTCCACATATAACATCCTTTTCCTCACTTAATATTATTAGTATTTTCTGTTCATGTTGGATGTATCTTTTGGATGTTCTCCACTAATGTGCATAATGTTTCTTGCATTAACTTGGTTCTTGACCTTGTATTTTGGCCTCTGTTTCCTTGAAATAGATCCTTGCCCTTGAGCTTGATGTTGGCCCCTGCTTGATTGCATCATTTATGTTAGGGAGAAATGAGAGTTCTATATCACCAAATATCTATAACATAGAATCTGGAACTTATTTAAAGTAACAAATTTTGGATATTTTTTTTATTCAGAGCGAATTTATTGCTGAGTGTTACATGAGGAGGGCCTATATATCAGGATTTACTGGTAGTGCTGGCACTGCTGTTGTCACAAAGGATAAAGCAGCTCTTTGGACGGATGGGCGGTATTTTCTCCAGGTTCATCAATTTCATGATCATTCAATACATATGAGATCAATCATATTAGGAGTCATTTATTTCTTCTTTCTCATGAGAAACACTTTTTAATAATCAATATGGATCTATGATTAACAGATATAGATGTATGGATAATTTTTCTCTTTTTGCCATAATTAGGCTGAGAAGCAGCTGAATTCCAACTGGATTTTGATGCGTGCTGGTAATCTTGGTGTTCCCACACCTAGCGAATGGCTTAATGAAGTTCTTGCTCCAGGTGGAAGGGTCGGAATTGATCCTGTGAGGAAGACTTAAATTCCTAGTCTTGATTATGACTTACTTACCTCTATTTTTTTATTCTTCTTGTGTCGTTTTAACTTCAGATTAATATCAAAACAATTCATTTGTGTTGGGAGGTTTGTTGAGAATTTACCACTCAAGTCATCTTTTGTCAACTTTTTCTCATATCTTTGAATGCTTAGAATATTATGTTTGGTGCTATTAAGTTTCCATTCTTTTCCCTCTTCTCTTGAATTTATCTCCATTTATTTTCCATATTTCGCAACATTCACGGCCTCCCTCCCCTTCCCTATTCCAAACACCACCCACCTTCCATCGTATTAGTTTCAATTCCTTTGAACACTTTTAAATTGATAAAGAATTGATTCAATAAAAAATGATAACTATTTCCTCATGGGATCTATATCATATTCGTTTTGTTTTTCCTTTGAAGAGACGAAGGCTGATTTTCTTTCAGTTTAATAATTTCTTTTTTTATCTCTGATTGCGCCTTCAAATTTGTAATGTGAAGGAAGCAGTTCCTATTTTCATCTGATGCTGCTGATGAACTGAAGGCGACCATTGCCAAGAGAAATCACCAGTTGGTTTACTTGTATCCTTTAAATCTCGTGGATGAAGTATGGAAAGAATCAAGGCCAAAACCACCTAACAAACTTATTAGAGTGCACGATCCTAGATATGCTGGTCTTGATGTAGCATCAAAACTATCATCTCTTAGATCTGAAATGGTTGATTCTGGTTCATCTGCAATTGTTATATCCATGCTAGATGAAATAGCCTGGCTCTTGAATTTGGTAATCCTTTGTACATCTTATTTGATATTTCTGTTGCAATTTAAAATGTGAAAGCCAGACAATAGCCATAGTCTTGAGGTTTTGTTCTTATGTTGCCTGCTTTCTTTCGATAACACGATGAAACTGCCTCTCATTCTTGTTCCTCTATCAAGAACCATTAGTTTTGCCTTGAGTCTACATTTAGATTTGAATAACAATGCATATCTGGTTTGCAGAGAGGAAGTGATGTTCCACATTCACCTGTAATGTATGCATACTTGATCGTGGAAAGTGATCGAGCTAAATTACTTATAGATAATTCTAAAGTCAGTCCACAGGTGATGGAACACTTGAATAATGCAGGAGTAGAGCTGAAACCATATGGTTCCGTAATTTCTGAAATTGAAAGGTAATTTGTTGAAGCTTTGAAATAGCAATATCTAGATATATTATGACAATGGAGAAGTATGATGCAACTAATCACTCTCGAGACCTTCGTTAATTTGATATCAACAAATTTTGGTTCGTTTACCCTGAAATTTGAGCAGTCTAGGGCCTGCTGTTGCTGATGTGATTTATACTTAATGGCTGGAATTGTTGTTATTTCTCAGTTTGGCAGCTAGAGGGATTCCCCTTTGGCTCGACACATCCTCTGTCAATGCTGCTATCGTTAATGGATATAGATCAGCCTGTGATAAATACTTTATAAGCATTAAAGGGAAAGGAAAAAGTAAGGTGAACAACAATGCTGACNAGTTAGGAGGCAAGAGTCATTTTTATGCAACTATTTAGGTACTTATATTGATATTGAAATGGATAGTAATTGTTTATCATGAGTTTCTTGAAAGTTTAACTTTACTAATAATTGTTGGAATGAATTGCAGCTTCTGGTGCAAATGGTGCTATCATACACTACAAACCAGAGCCTGAAAGCTGTAGTATTGTGGATGCAAAGAAACCCTTCCTATTAGACAGTGGAGCTCAATTCATAGATGGAACAACTGATATAACCAGAACCGTTCATTTTGGCAAACCTAGTACACGTTTTAAAGAATGCTTCACCAGAGTTTTACAAGTATAAAGTCTGTTTATCTTTTTTCATCATATATGTTTCAAGTTTGTTTAAAACACAATAATCCCAGTAGCCCAGTTAGCATATCACATCTCGAAATTTTAATATCTGTCATTTTCTTGTTCAACATGTTCTCCTTTCTTACTCTAATTTGACAATTGAGAGCTTCTAATGGAGGGACCCATTGCAGGGTCACATAGCACTAGATCAGGCGGTCTTCCCTGAAAATACCCCAGGTTTTGTATTGGATGCATTTGCTCGCACTTCTCTGTGGAAAATAGGACTTGATTACCGTCACGGTACACATTATTTCGCTCTGTTGATCGATTATTTAATGGAGAAATAAACATCGAAATAGATATGTGACTAGAGTAAAAGAATTGCTGCATTATCTATTTGCTACTGATTTTCCTTTCAATTCTTCAAACATAGGGACTGGACACGGTGTTGGAGCTGCACTGAATGTTCATGAGGGTCCTCAAAGCATAAGCTATCGCTATGGGAATACCACCCCCTTACAGAAAGGTATGATTGTTAGCAACGAACCAGGATATTACGAGGACCACTCATTTGGGATTCGTATTGAGGTATGAATAACTTAAAGTTATGTTATCTCTAATTATCTGTGAATTTGGTGGTAGATTCTTTCACTTTATTTGAGCAGTCAGTGAAGAGTGGCCATTCAGAAGTACTTTATTGAACTTATAAAATATATGACAGTCATGTACTAGGTTGTGCAAATTTTGCGGGGATTAACATTTCCAAACCTCAATAACGTAATCTTGATCTGTTCATAAGGATTTAGTCTAACTCTTTTGAACTACCTAGGGAAAAGAAATATGCCTTTTCCTGTACTCTTCAAAATAGTATGTTTTTTGAGTTAACAAAAACAGTAAACAATTGAAAATAGTGACTTTCTAACAATGATTGGAAGAACAATTTAACACTAAGTTGTATGACCTGTTTCAGTCCTGAGTTAGAAGTGAAATCATTTGCAACTCCGCCCTTGTTTTTATTGGTTTGAAAAATAAAAATTAATCAAAAAAATTTCATGCTAATTTAAAAACATTTCTGAAGCAACGCAATAAAAAAAAGATCATGGCTTCAGGTTTGCATAAAATGTTTTGACATGTTAGTTAGATACTTAAATGCAACTGTTGGCTCTCTATTACCTTGTTTTTCCCTTAAAGAATAAATTTTCCCTTAAATGGCACCCTCCTATTATTTTAAAAAAAAATTATTGGAAATCTAACATGTTTTGGCTCATTGTTCTACCCATATTGTAATGTAATGCAATATAATCATTCTTCTCGTGCAGAACCTCCTCATTGTCAAAGAGGTTAACACGCCAAACTGTTTTGGAGGAATGTCATATTTTGGATTTGAAAAGCTCACTTTTGTCCCCATACAGGTATACTAGTTAGTATTCTGCTAACTGCTATGCAGTCTAGAGTTGTGAAAACAGTTTAAAGAGCCGTGTATCAATCTTATGATTACACATTCTTCGTATGCAGTAAAAGGAAATATTGGAATTCTGAATTTCCGGGCATATTTTAATAAATAATTAAAAGAATTGGCCTTCGGGCAAATCAGTGTCACTAGAATATATTACATTTTCTCATCGTTACAGAACAAATGACTCTGTTTAGTTGCTCAAAATGTTAAAATAAGAAGCGAGAACAGTAATTTTCCCTTATGATTGCATGTTTATTTACTTCATCAGGGCCGGATATGTTCTTAATATAACCATCATGTATGTATAAATTGCCTTGTGCAGACTAAACTCATGGACATGTCTTTGCTTTCTGATGCTGAAATCAATTGGGTCAATGATTACCATTCTCAAGTTTGGGACAAGGTTCGGATATGTATCTAGTTCTTATACTTCTGTTCATATTATCTTTATTCCTCAGTTTCAGCTCCTATGTTAGAGAACAGAAATTAGTCGTCTTTGGTGTATTATTTGATTCACAGACCATAATCACCAAGTTTTGGAGTCTTTCTAGAAAATCCATCCTCTATCATATCTTTTCCAATCAAGGAAGATCTTGAAGGGTAAAAAAAGCATGATGAAATGAGAGAGTTCTTTCTTAATAGTATTGATTGAAAAGTTTCGAGCTTTCGTGGACTAGTTAATGTTTAAAGATTGATTTGACGATTTAACCGGTCATATTATATCGTAACGAAACATCGTCACCCGTAGATTCATTCGATGAACATTTCTCTGCCTGCTAGATTTTGCCCAGTGATTTTTTTAGTTATAATCTACCCTATTTTGAATTGATTTTTGAAGTGATTAATCTTTAAGTTTTTGCAGGTTTCACCATTGGTTGATGGTAAAGCGCAGCAATGGCTATGGAACAACACTAGGCCAATTGGTAAACATTGAAAGTTACCTTGCATTTTCAGCCATCGTTGTTTGAATCTATTTGCATAGGAAAAGAAATTGTATTATGATGATCCCACCTGCGGTGGAAAAACATTTATATTCGACATAGTTTGTCGATTTTATACTCTTGACTTAAAAATACATATTGCATTTTCAGACCCTTGATCTATGTAGTATATAATTCCTTACCTGTTCGTCGGAGCTGTTAGCTTGATGTATGAAATCCAGATGGGTGTTTCGCTCCATTTCTCCCTCAAAAAACCCAGAAACCTCTTCTACTTACGTTCTCAATCATGTAGAAATAAGCCACATCTTATACGTCTCCGCAAGACGATCTTCTGATCTTCTGGGTTCTTCTCTACACGCCTCCATAATCAAGAACCACGAATTTCCCTGCCTTGACGATGAGTTCGAGCGTCGATGGATAAGGATTAAAAGGCGAAATTAGAAATGAATTTTGAGCAAGTACCTCTCATCTTCTTCGTCTTCCTGAACACTAAGCGCTTGTTATTGCAAAGAAGGTGGAGAAGTTGCCTCTTCAACGTCTTCCTGAACATCACCCTGAAATTTATCGAACTTGGCAGATAATCTCGAGCTAGACTTTTTTCTTAGCGAGACTCCATTACACCCACTGAGCGAAGAACCGGAGAATGATGGGAAAAAGGTGAGCGATGGAGGTTGCATTGGGTTTCAACGCCGAAGAGCAACAGTAGAGTGAACAGCTCGAGTAGTAAGCGGCCATAAAGCTGCTACTCCCTCTGAAAATTGCTTACCTTCAAGCCATTAAAGAACTCCAACGAAATTGTTCTAAATTTTTGGGGTTTTGTCGATAAAAATGGGTTCTTGTCGATCGGAGATTGGCTGGTCGGAGTCTAACTAAATAAATACAGAAATCAATTTAGTAAAAAAGCTAACTTTTTATTACAGTGAAATCATCTCTCAAGCCCGTCAATCATCACGAATATGATGAGTTGGCGAGTCGGGTCTTTTACATCGTATACCAATCGGGTCACTAATTACCCGACTCGGTTTTTTGACGCTCCGGAAAGTAAAATACAGCCGTTTGGAATGGTAACGCTTTCGCATTTGAAATTTTGAATTCAATCCAAGCCCTACTCTGTACTGACGTTTCTCTCTCTCTCTCTCGCTCGCTCCCTGTCTCGATCTATTGTCTATTCAGACTACAATTTTGATTGCTTGGAGCGGCGTCTCTCTTTCTCTCAAAGCTTCTTGTGTTGAATTCTTTTGAAGACATGGGTATGATTCCGTTGTTCTATAGATTAGCGTTTTTCTGTAATTCGTATGTCTTTTCTTTGTATCTAATTGAGTCAGAATCGTTCTGTTTCTTTATCAGATCAAGGAGTGGAAATACATCCCGACGAGTGTGAATCGAAGGTTTCCCTTTGCTCTTTATCTGATTCAGGTATTTCCCCCCTTCGATTTAATTTCAGCAGAGAACCTCGCTGTGATTAGGCCGTCTATCGTTTCTTTTGCTGTTCTTTCTTCTGTGTTTAAAATCTGGAGAAAATAATGCTATTTTAAAGTATTTAACAGGAAGTGCTTCCGGTTCTGTGTCTAGTTTTGGAGAGATCAAAGAGTTTCTGATACGAATTTCTAAACTTCCCTTCATTTCTTTTATTTTACCTTCTTCGTTCTGCTGCATCTTGAGTTGGGATTAATATTGCTCTGCGGTTTATGAAAAAGCAAAAATAAACCGAAAGATGATGTAATTGGTTAAAGACTATTGATAAAACTTGCAAATTCATTTCTTTGTAATACCACCGTGGCCGTTAAAGATTGAATTATATTTGATTCTTTTGTTCTTAGACTCATGTGTTTCTGATTACAAATTTTTCTGAATGATTTAGAACAAGTTCAAGAAAATTCTGAGCTGATGGATGAGAAGAGCTCGTCGAGCGTCGCCCAAGAAACCCCATCCGATCCGGACCGTACGCTGCCAATGCTTCAAAAGATCTTTGATTTGAGCTGCAAAGTTCAGGTTTAGATTTAAAAATTATCATATATATCTGCATTACAAATTTTGTTTGTAAAATTTATGGGTATTTCGTTTCCTCGTTCCAGAAAGTGAAAGCTGATTACAAAGTTTTTGCCGACCAAGTGAAGCAAAGCACAAATGATATTTTAGGCTCGGAAATATCTAATTCTCTCACGTTGCTCGGTAAGCCTTTTATTGAAAGCTGAATGTTAGTCATGGCTAAATTGCTTCCCTCTCATTACTCATAGCGAATGGTGCTGCTTGCTTGGTTTTAGGCACGGAACATGATCTTTTGAAAAAGAAGTACCTCATGGAATTCACGGAACGTAAACGGCTTTACAATGAATTAATTGAGCTTAAAGGAAACATAAGAGTATTCTGCAGATGCAGACCATTAAATACAAGTGAAAGTTTGAATGGGAGTACTTCTACGATTGATTTCGACTCATCCAATGATGGAGAGATTCAGGTTCTTTGCTCTGATTCTTCGAAAAAGCAGTTCAAGTTTGACCACGTGTTTAGGACCGATGACAATCAAGGTGCCTGAGAAATAATTTTTATTGATCACTTCGAAAATTTTACACTAATTCTTTTACCCTTTTTATTTCTAAAGTTGAACAAATGTTGTAGATTCCATTTTCGCTCAAACTAGACCTATTGTTACTTCGGTAATGGATGGCTATAATGTCTGCATTTTTGCTTATGGGCAAACCGGAACCGGAAAGACATATACGATGGAAGGAACACCTGAAAGTAGGGGAGTCAACTACAGAACTTTGGAAGAATTATTCCAAATTGCAGAAGAGAGGGTCGGCATAATGAAATATGAGTTATCTGTCAGCATGCTTGAGGTTTACAACGAGAAAATAAGGGATCTCTTAGTAGACAGCTCCAACCCACATGTTAAGAAGTGAGTTCTCACCTCCTAATTTACATAGCATCCACGTTGGTTTGGTTTTCTAATTTTACACAATCCCCACGTTTGTGTAGTTGTGTAGACTAAATAATAACTTTAATTAATTTGAAGCATTTTAGACATGAAAAGACTCGACCTATGAATTGTTGTCTCTTGATTGCCATGTTCCATCGTGCGTAGAAGTTACTTTAATAGAGTGAATATCAGCGATAAGAGGCTTAAAATATTTGGTGTTTATGAAGGTTGGAGGTGAAGCAAGCAGCAGAAGGAACACAAGAAGTTCCAGGCTTGGCAGAAACTCGAGTTTTGAATACCGAAGAGGTGTGGGAACTACTTCAGTGTGGGAATCGGATGAGATCTGTTGGATCCACTTGTGGTAATGAGCTTAGCAGCCGGTCTCACTGGTAATAGTCTCTGTTTTTTCATCTTTCAATACTGTTTTGAATAGCTTATAATATTTAAATCCTTTGTGCAGCCTGTTGAGAGTTACTGTTAAGGGAGACAACATACTAAATGGACAAAGGACTAAGGCTCATCTTTGGCTGGTAGACTTGGCAGGAAGTGAACGTGTTGGGAGGACTGAAGTTGATGGGGAAAGATTGAAGGAATCACAATTCATAAATAAATCTCTATCAGCTCTAGGAGATGTTATTTCTGCCTTGGCATCTAAAACCTCCCATATTCCTTACAGGTATTAACAATCCGTCTCTCTCTTAACAAGTTGTATACTTCATCTACAAAATTTATCTCAGCAAGGTTTTTGTTCTATGGTTCAAATTTAGGAATTCAAAGCTCACTCATTTGCTCCAGAGCTCTCTTGGTGAGCATATCTCACTGAAATTTGATGGTTTTGTATATCTATTACTTTTAAATCCAATGCTAATGCATATCTCACTGAAATTTGATGGTTTTGTATATCTATTACTTTTAAATCCAATGCTAATTTGATTTCTGCAGGAGGAGACTGCAAAACCCTGATGATAGTCCAAATCAGCCCGAGTGCGGCAGATGTGGGAGAAACACTTTGCTCATTAAATTTTGCTAGCCGGGTAAGAGGTATCGAAGGCGGCCCTGCCCGGAAACAGGCCGATTTAGGAGAAGTTTTCAAGTACAAGCAAATGGTATCGTTCAAATCCTTACAACTTAGATTGCCTGCTTGCATTTTAAACGTCAAAGAATTTGTTAAACTCAGTTGTTTTAACGTGACAGGCAGAAAAGCTCAAGCATGAAGAGAAGGAAAGGAAAAAGTCACAAGAAACTTTGCACTCGCTTCAGTTAAGAGCCGTTGCTAGAGAACACATTTGCAAAAATCTTCAAGAGAAGGTAAAAATGCTTTTAATTCAATAAAAAGAATTACTGCAATAAATGAAAGGAAAGATATTTTTATTCTTTATGCATTGATACAATTGATTTGCCAACAGGTTAGGGACCTCGAAAACCAACTAGCAGAAGAGAGGAAAATCAGATTAAAACAAGAAACAAAAGCTCTTGCTGCTGCCTCTGCCTCTCATCCAACATCATTTTCGAAGCATGGAGCTTTCAAGACTAAAATAGAAACAATGAAGCCTCCCCTACCTCCTAAAATGAGACCGCCTCTACGAAAGCTAACCAACATAGTTCCTCATCCTCTACCTCCTACTCAACTTGGCACTTCTCTTCCTACAGTTTCTGGGGACGGAAAAGAAAATGTTTATCAAACATTGTCAGCCCCAAAACGGAAGTTTTCTATCCTTCCTAGGCGATGCTCAATTGCCGTGAAGCCAACTTCTTCTGGTGATGGAAAAGAAAACATCTATCAAACAATGTCAGCCTCGAAACGTAAGTTGTCTATCCTTCCTAGGCGATGCTCGATTGCAGTGGGGCCAACTTCTTCTTTATCATCAACTACTCACATTATTCAGCCTAAAATGCAAGTTTCCATTGCTACATTCGGTTCAGAGATGACTTCTCATACGTCTACACCTCTCCTTACCTCTGCATCGAGATTCAAACATGGCAGTGCAATCAGGAGAAACTCATTCCTCAGAGAACCAATGAAAAGTCATTATTCTAGGCTTCAATCTCCATTGATGAAGCTAACCAAGATAGGTGAGACAACTCCAATTGCCATTGGAAGAAGCAGTAAGTTTATGGGAAGTCCTCTGGTTCCTGCAAGCTCGAAGAACTCACCGCATTCTACTGCTATTGCTCTGCATAGAAAACCAGTGGTGTGGAGCCCACTTAATCTGAGAGGCTTGATGAAATTTCACAGAAGGCCATCATTACTTCCTCGTCGTGCAATGGATTTGGAATGAGCTTCATCTTGTCTGTTCTTGACAATCATCAGTTGACAATCATACTGGTATGAAATCTTTTAGATATAACAGTTTACTTGTTGATTCATCAATGTTCTTTGGTTGATTTGCAATGAGCTATCCTCTTTTTATCTGTTCATGACAATTATTCATACTCTTACAGTTACTAGTTGATTCATCAATGCTGGTTCTTTCTTTGGTTTCTACTAGTTTTCTGACTTGTTAATGTGCATCTGCTGCAAAGATGACATCTTTTTTTCCCTGATCTTGTTGTTAATATGCATATCATGATCTTTTTTCCCTGTTCATGATATTTTGGCACAAATTTTATGACTTCGTGGATTAAATTATTTTCTTAGATATTCCTAAATTACAATTGGTCGAGAAAGTGATTTGAAAAAAAAGGGAAAATGCCTAATTCAATGCCTTGATTCAATGCCTTGATTCAATGCCAATCCCGTTTGGGTGATCATATTAATTTCAATACAATCTTCGGGTCGACGATTAAGTTATGTTCCACTTCCGGTTCGTGTCCAAACATTTGCCTCCATCCAAACAAAATCATCGGCCTTTCCGGTCACAAGATTTCTATCTCCATGTCAAAAATCGCTAGCCTGCATAGAACCCTTGCAAAGTTCACATTAAGATCTCTTCCATCTTTCCACCTAGCCATCCCTTTCAAAGTTCATTTCAATTGGCAATTTCTTTTTCAAAACGTGTCCCGAGCCAGAAAAACTCGTGCATGCACAACTCTCGCCAGTAAATCGCGTATGACCTTAGAAAACGTTCATCATTATCATTTTTTCAATAAAGGGTAGTTAAGAAAACACAAAGAAAGTGTCATTATAGTGTTGTAAACATGTATCTATCGCATTACATGCCATTTTGAAGAGTCTTACCTTTCCTCTACTCCATAATTTTCATATTCTTTCTCTGAAAAAGGCATTAAATTGCATTTTCTCGTTCACTTCTTCATAATAACCCACTGAAATGATTAAAGACTGCACAAAAAATGGACCCAGATTGACCAAAGTCCTGCAAATTGATCATTTTCCCTTGAAATAAAAGTAACGTCGATGATCACACAGCACTTTTATCATTAGGATAACCAGCCAAAAATCGAGCTAAGACAGTAACAAAAACAGTGCAGAAGATTTAGGAGCACCGACGTAATTCTATAGCTTGTCGTATCATGTGCGATTTGCAGCCATGGAAAGGAGATGGTTAGCAAAAGAAAGCTGGGATTTTATCTAGGATTCTTCAGCTTTTTTTTATTCTTCTTCATCTGCAGATACTGTTAAAAGTAAGGATGAACCAGAGGTATACCTGACGAAATCTCTCCTAGATTTATCTCTCCTCTTCATCTGGGTTGAAATTATTCTACGTGATTTCTTGCTCAAGCTTTGTTTTTTTTTTTTTGTTTGTTATTTGATGAACTTCGAATCATGTTCGTCGTCATTTATCGCACACCCTTTTTTTTCTTCTTTTGGAGTGCAAAATCTATCTTGGCATCTCTTGCTGTTCAAGTTTGAAGCAATGAACTTTACCAACATCTGAGTCAAGGAATTTAGAGAGAGAGAGAGAGAGCTTTGCAGTCGTAGGTCAAGTTTCGTCCTTCTCCACTAACAAAACTAGTGCAGGTGAATTTAGAAATGGGTTCTGAAGCAGAAACCTTTTCAGTGTTGGGGTTGGACGAATCGGAAAAACAAACTTCAGGTTTTCCACGGATCATACCCATCATTTCTTCGGTTCTGGAGAGGCTGATTCGCTCAAATGAGACGTCGAAGAGGCCATCGAAAAGGAAAGAAAAAGTGACGATCTTCCATGGCGCAAGGGCTCCAACTCTGAGCGTCAGACAATACTTAGAGCGCATCTTCAAGTATTCAAGTTGCAGCCCTTTTTGTTTTGTTACAGCCTACATTTACATCGACAGATATCTTCACAAAACTCGTGTTCCTCTCAACTCTCTCAACGTTCACCGCCTTCTGATCACGTCCGCCATGGTCGCCGCAAAATTTCTGGATTCCGGGTAAAATTTCAGAAAGTAGTATGCATTAGATTAGGATGTTTTCTGCAAATGGTGTTGAGCATTTCAAATAATGAATTATAAGTTAGCAACAATGGGGATTGCAGGTGTTATAACAATGCTCATTATGCAAGAGTAGGAGGGGTGACCAAAGCTGAGATGAACAGAATGGAAATTGAATTCTTGTTCAGCCTGGATTTCAAGCTCCTCGTTACAAACCAAGTTTTCATCAGTTACTGCCTCCAGCTTCAAAAAGAGAGCACCATCTTCACACAACAAATCGACCAATCAGGAATTGCCAGCCAGCCATATCCCGGCCGGAAGGGCAATCCCGAAAGCAGAGCCGGTGTACAAGCCAGCTTGTGCAGGCCAATGTGACTGCTTAATTCTGTCTAGGGATGATAAAAAGACAGATATATACGGATTGCTCACATTTTCCAATCCCATAACAGGGCTCCAAGAACAAACAACCCGGGAATGTCGAGGAAATGTCTGCAAAACAAAACCAGAGATTAATATTTTGCTTGTGGATTTCAAATTTAATGTCATGTGTTTATTCCATTTCAATGAATCTGATTTTTTCTACTGTTGGTTGACAAAATCCACAGCCACTGGTCTTAATTTGAGTATTATTGGAGTAGGATTTCAAGAAAAAAAAAGAGATTTCAGAACTCAAACGTTATTGGACTTGATTTCCCACCAAAAACCATTGAACCCTTGTTTGAATCTACGTATGAGATTTACGAAAACTTTCAGGCTCGTACTCGACATTTGTAATACAAACCAAGTAGAGCGTTTGAGGTGTAAATTTCTTTGCAACTTAACCAGATGCGTTCTTCCTGGCAGCATAAACCCTGCAAGATGCCAATCCAACAATGGCTACACCAGCTCCGAAACAATAAAGAGAGAACACTAACAAATTTGCTGAAATTATCTAAAAAAAAATTAGCTCCAAAGTAGTGTTTTTATTGAGTCAATATGAGTTAAATTCCCTGTCATAACATATATGACTTAAAACATATGATGGACACAGCCTCCTCGAGGATGCAAACTAGTGTGTTTGGAATTCAGGTCTTGGCATTTCTTTATTGCTGACTTCTAATCCTGCAATTCAGGTGCTGATTTTTGGAATCCCCCGTTTGTTCTTGAAGTCCAGGATGCACTTTCTTCTCGAGTTGATTTTTCTTCAAAACTGTATCTGACCAGCTGAAACAACGACTCTTGAAAGTGAAAGGAACTGAGTGAGGCTGATCTCCGCAACCCCTTTCTGCTTTCTCCCCGTTCATGTTAGGAGCCATTTCTAAAAGCATTGCCACCATTCTCACTTACCCTTTTAGGATCATTATTCACAATTGTAGATTTTGTTTTCTACAATACTCTGAATTTCAATAGTTTTACAACAGAAAGTGGGCTAAAAGTTAAGGGAAAAACAGGTGTAAAGTGACGATCCAAGCTGCCGTTACGGAAGACGATAAGAAGAAGAAAACGAAGGTGAAATCAAGCAAGACCATGGTGGGAATCGTAGGTTCAATATGGAGAAAAAAGGGGTTTTAGGATTTTTCAAGGGATTACATGCTCAATTCTTGAAGACTGTCCTCAGCTCAGCTCTGTTCTTGATGATTAAGGAAGGAAGAAAGGGATTTTTCAAGGGGTTGTTATGCTTGCAATTACAAAGTATCTCTTCCTCACACAGGGTGGATTAAAAAACACTTGATTCGGTTCATGTTTTTTTTCCTTTTTTTAATGAAGAACTTCGAGTAAAAAGTAGATTATGTTAACACATTGTCGATGCCGGAAAATATGCTCTCTTTATACAACGTTTTCGGATCATGGAGGTGGAATGTCTTGAATCTTCAAAACCCATGTCAGAGAGAGAGGGAGAGGGAGATTTGTGCTTGTTCAGTGACCAATATTTGCACTTCACAGTTAACATAATTGACCAAGTGAATATTTTAATAACTAATTCAGCCATAGAAGCTAAAACTTAAAAATGTAACCGCAAAATAGTAAAGTTAGCATTATTCGAAAGAGCAGACCAATGGTTCCTTGAGTATCCTCATGTGTTATATGATGGAGATCCCGACATAAACGTCAATCAATCGAAGGTCAACACGATCGATGAACATCATATTACCAGCTACCATCAATCTTATTTAGTTTTGCAATCTAGCCAAAACTAACCATAATCGTATTACAAAATTCCGTCAAGACTGGAAATGAATATCAATACAACTGCATATTTCGTGACTAAAAGGCCAGAAATGAATACCGATACAATTGCATAATTCGAGATTATATGTTATGGATAAAAATCACTGGTAAATTAATAATTCTCCAATCATGACAGCAGTGAATAAGAGTCGATATTTAGCCTACACAGCTCTTGAAGCCAAAAACAAGACACATCGAAGAACACAAGGAAACAATCTAAATTTGAAATTGACAGTACTTAAAATTCTTACATCAATTTCCTTTTCGTCTACCATTCAACAATGGACTTAAAACCCGAATCCAATCGATGCCAAAAAAAATGTATACACAAGCAAAGATTTATTTCACAACAAATGATGTAACTACTAGCTCTGTACTGAAAAATGAGTTCTGGAGGGGCAATCCAGGTACTAAGAAAAGAATAAGATGGCCCAAAATCATCACTATAATTTACCTCGACACAATAGAAGTGTGTTTGACAGCCACAAGGCATTAACTGATGAGCTCGGCTCGACCGGGGTCGATTGAAATTTCTCCTCTTCATGTGATCAGTCGCGTCCATTTGATGGGGAGAGTAATTCCCCAGAGGGGCAGCCTCATTTGAGAAATATAAGGAATTCTGTCTTCAAAAATTATACACATGATTTAAGCTTGATTCTCTCTGTCAGATTACGTTTGTGTGCTGGAGAAAGGAGGGTCCTGGCTAATGAGATTTCCCCATAAATTTGCCAACTTCACAAAGTACTGTACCCCGTTCCAATCCACCATGTTCAAACCTAAGTCATTCAAGCAAGCATCAATTAAGATGAAACCTAAATCAATATGGGTGATTTTCATATTTAATCCTTTTCTCGTAATATTTTCATGTATATGATTACATAAACATTGTCATGTTTTTACCCTCTTATGGAAGGTATGAAAGGATCTTATCATTAAATACTTCAGGTAGGAATCAAATTATTACTATTTTTAAAATACAAAGTTGAACAAGAAAAATATTGTTATCATGCCAAAGAGTTTTTACAAGAATAATGGCAAAAGCATGCAATATACCTGGCACCATTTCCACCGTTAAGGCAGAGAGATGACACTTTAACTTTTCTCCAGAAAGGAGATGGCTTTGCAATGCAATTTCATCAAGATCTTGAATACACTTGATAGAATCAACAACCGTTTTAATCTCAAGATCATTCAATATAGAACTACTGTGAAAAGCTTCACTGAGTCCTGAACTTGACCAAAGAGTAGAACATTCAGTCAGAAGAGAAAAGAAGCTAGTGGGATCGACATAGCCTAACAAAGTCCATGGCTTGTAAAGTTTGACTGAGGCTCCAATTATTTTGACCACTCGGTAAATTTCTCCAAGAGCAAGGATATTTTTCCTGCCTGTAGCTCAAAAGAAAGAAGAACCATCAGTAGATCAATTAAAAAAAAATTCACAGATACCCGGTGAAAAGATTCAGATTTATAAGCAAAGGAATGACTATGGGTACCTTGAGGTTCAGATAGTATTTGACTATGAGTACTCTTTTGTTGTGATTCGTTCCAAATCAAGACCCCATGTCTGAGTTCTTGAACACAAACAGATAACATTTTAAACCATGAAGAAACATAAATTGATTGTGTCTGAACTGATTCTGATTCGAGAATTCTTAGAGTTGATAATGCGTATCTCAAGAGCTCAACTGCTGATGTCAAATCCTTTTCAACCTATTTAAGATAAAATAAAGTGGTATTACAAAGCCTCTGATTACAAAGTAAAACGTTTGTCAATTAAACATTTGCACAAGAACATTGATAAATACATACCATGAGCAGTTTATTTGACAAGTGATATTCTGATTCTAGAACTTTAAACTTTGGCTGCTGCAGCAAATCAAGAAGTTCATCGAGAGAGGGTGAAAGACTCTTCGACTCAATGTCATCGAATATCATCTTGTCTTGCATCATATCGTTCATGAATTTCTATAAAAGATCAAATAAACGTTTATAAAATGGTAAGCTAGACAAACTCATATTGATAAGATACAATCCTCTTCATCACATTGGTTAAGGATTCAACGATAATTATTGCATGGGTCCATGCGTTTCTACGTTATACGGGTCAAACTATCCATTAACCAAAACACCATCAAATTCAATAATAACAGCAAAGAGCCATGAACAGCATTCAAGAAGTAACAAGTTCCAGAAGTAGAAACAAAGATGAGGTTCCTATCAGTAACTAAACAAAAAAATCAATTTTGATATTTTTCTGTTGATATGAAATTCAAAATACTAATAAAACATTAAAAAAACAATGTGAATTATGAAGTTCTGAGTTGGATAATGACCTGGATTTCCTCATCAATGGCTTCTGCTTTTGTGTCCTTGCTAGCAAGAGTGGCGTTAGTTTGAGTTTTCTAACATTACAATTACGCAATTTAGAAATGTTTACAAATGACATAAAAAGCAGAAAACTGAACTGGTTTACTAACCTCGAAACTTTCAAGAAGACCAAAGGCAAGGGAGGACAAATAGTTTTTCAATTTGCAATACAAAATTAAGAAATCATTCAACTCTGCTCTTGAAGAAGACTGTGTTGGTAAAATTTCAAGATTATTAACAGAAACTGGTTCTTGCACATCAAAACTGAGTGATGCATCCTTGAATTCCCATGATTCTTCATCAAAATCAATTTTGCCGGCTTCTGTACCAACTTCCAGTATTGTGGAGATGATATGCTCACCATTCTGTGCTTTTACTGGATCAAAAGATTTTTTCAGTTCAGATTCGCTGTACAAAGTAGATATAAGATCATGGATAGATCTGCCAGAAACAGTAGTCTGGCTGATGTTTCCAAAGGAGCTAGTCTTGAAAGTGGAAATATCTGGGCTGATTAAGATATTATGATCCTGCAGTTTTCTATCTCTAAAGTTTGACAAGTCTTCCTGGTTATTTGCAAACAGCTTCTCATTTATCTGATAGATACAAGGAACTGAGAATCACATAGAAATAAAAAAATAGAGACAAACTGATAGGATCAAGAATGATCATATTATTTATTCAACACTAAAATGTAAATTTGAAACACATTGAGATATTAGAGGGTCTTATCTTCCATTCCACACACTTCTTACATGATCAATCCAACTATCTCCCTAATGCTCTACTATATTAATAATCTTTTTCAACTACCATAAACTTCCCTAAACCTTTACTAACTACTTATCACTAACTACAATATATTCCTATCACAAACTCGCCGACGAATTGCATAAGCAGTTGCTACCGCACCAGAAAGAATACAATCCACAACATTGTCTCAGACAAGGTAAAATCTCCCAAATAGGAAAGTACCTAATTTAGGTGTATACCTACCTTTTGAGAATGATCCGGAAATGCCTCGCTGAATTCTTCAAAGTTGTCATCGGGCTCAATATTCCCGTCTGATAGATAACTGATTGAACTTTTATCCATGTCATTAAACGTGTTTTGAGGGTGTGCATCTGACGCACTAGTCTCATTTACTGTGGAACCTGAATTGAAATTGAATCCAAAGTCCCATTCACCAGAAATCATAGTTGATGGACTTTGAGTTCCTTCAACTGAAGGATGGAAATAGGAAACCTTTGGCTCATCCTGTAAAAAAAAAAAATTGATGGATGAAAGTAAGATGCACGTTGGATCAGTGGGTTTGCCACAGAAATATTTTGCACTTGCAAATACTTAAATTCGCTCTCCCCATAAGAACCATCCCCAGCATCCCGAAGACTCTCTTTAGTATCAACTAAGTACCTAAACCAGGTTGACACCCACCTTTTGGGTCTGATCTGAAACTGCGTCGTTGAATTCTCCAAAACTGTCATCTGACTCAACATTCCCGTTTGCTAGATAACTGTTGTCACTCAACTTGTTTTGAGGGTGTGCATCTGACATAGTAGTCTCCTTTTCTACAAATCCTGGATTGAAATTTAATCCAAAGTCCCATTCCCCAGAATTTTGAGAAATCACAGTGGGAGTTTGATTGCCATTTATATTGAATAGATTTTCACTCAAAGGATGGAAATAGGGATCCTTTGGCTCATCCTGTAAAAGAAAATTGACTGATGAAAGTGAGATACACTTTAGATCACCAATTCTATATCAAAACTGTGCTCATGAAAAATTTAAAGTCGCTCAACTAAGTACTAAATCAGGTTGACACTCACCTTTTGGGAATGATTCACAAAGGCCTCGCTGAATTCCCCAAAGTTGTCGGCTGCGAGACGACTGGTCGGACCTTTATCAATGTCATTCAATTTGTTTTGAGGGTGTGCATCTGACATAGTAATCTCCTTTTCTACAAAACCTGAATTGTAATCCGATGCAAAGTCCCATTCACCAGTTTTATGAGAAACCATAGCTAAAGGAGTTTGAGTTCCATTTATATTAAATAGCTCTTCACTCGAATTACGGAAAAAGGGAACCTTTGGCTCATCCTGCAAAAAAAAATAATTAACGGATGAAGTAAGATACACTTCAGATCATCGAAAATTCTGCAGAAATATTGTGCACTAGCAAAAACTTGAATTCAGTCTATCCTCATAAGAACCATCCTCGAAGTTCAAAAGACTATCTTTTGTATCAACTTTCTCATCAACTAGAGATTAATTTAGGCCGATATGTGGATCATTAGCATGATTTGGAGAGTGAATATGACATATTATCATCAAGAGCCATTGAATTGAGATGGAAGGTTCCACAGATCAAAATTTTGAGAAATATCATTTGATGAGCGCGAGAACTCAAATAAATTTTCTGCTCTCCAAATTTTTCAACAATCTTCATATTATGTTGTTACTATCAGCCAGAAGGAACCAATGACAAGATAATGGTAAAATTTATAGCATTAGAAAGTTAGTCATCTTTATAAAAAAATATGAAATTTTTATTCTACCTTGCATTCAACTATAAAAATTTGAGGAAATCAAACTAAATGAGATCTCAACTATGTAAATCCAACACTTGACACAAACAACTGTATTAAGGTAATGAACAGTTAAATTTAACAATACCGGCCTGCATATTATGGTCTATCGGCATCTTCTCGTCCAGCTTTGAATCTGGTGATTGAAGAATCCACTGCTCCTAATATAGGTAAGAGTAACCCAATAAGTATCTATCTACAAAGGTCTTAGTCCGTGGCACAATTTGAATATACAAATTTAAAAGAGCAGATCTCAGATACCAACCTTGGTTTTTCAACAGATTAACTTGATGTAGATCCCAATCATTAAAAAGAAACCAATTCTAAATTTAACAAGGAATAAACTAGCATATTTTAGGCCAAACGTATTACCTCAGAAGCCTACCAGAAAAGTAACAATATTTTTACCTCAACTTTCATATCTGCAGCCTTGAATTCCCAGCCATCATCATCATCATCATCTGCCTCATAAAAACCCTTATCGGCTTCCACCAGATTTGAACTTAAATTGTTGTTATTGAAGCTGACCCTGTTAGCATTGACCTCTAAAAAGCTCAAATCTGAATTTGATGTCAGTTCAGTGCTCAAATTTGCACCATTCAAATCATTCATATTCGAACTCCAGCTGTTATGACTAGTAAAGAGGGGGATCTCTGGAATCACGTGATTCAAACTGCTCTTGGAATTCGAAGAATTTCCATTTGAGTTCCAAATCAATACGTTCCCTGTCTCAATCTTCTGATTCTTGCTGAAAAAAGTGGAAATCATATCATCAACACCAGCATCAACCCTCGAATTGATTCCCTTTTGTACAGGTATATTAATTTTCGCAGCCATTGAGTTTTCACTAATGTCAGTATTAGAATCACTCTTAAACGATTCTTCTTTCACCTCCTCCTCCTCCTCCCCAAATATCGAAAGCGGCAAAGCTCCCTGAGGCTTCACCCATTTTTCTTTCCCAAGTTCGATCCCGGAAGATTGAAACCCAGAAAGATTGGAGAGATGTGATACCTCCGAAGGATTGCGAGAAGATTGAGAGAACGAAAATCCATTGGCAGTCTGAAAAGCTTTGCCGATCTGAGGAGAATGATCGATGAAATCTCCCCAATCGTCGTCATCGTCCGTGGCAGATGAATTCCGGCCGTTCATCTGATTGGAGCTCGAACTGTTATGAGTATTATAAGCAGCAAACTTAAAGTCCCCAAATCCCTCTTCATCGTCGTCTTCCGCCATGGTCAATCGCTGGCTCTCGCTCTCGCTCTCGCTTTCTCTCGGGTTATCTACGCTACTCGTCGGTGCCCGATAGGTTACAGCGAATTTGATGTCATTTGTTTTGTGAACAGGCAATCATGACACAATGATCCCATATATTTACAAATTTAATTACATTTGATGTTTCTGGAAATGTGATCTCCATCACACTAAGTATATTTGTTAAAAATCTTTTCTTTTTTTTTGCAAAAACTACTTTCAGATTCATTCTGTTAATTGCTTTAAATAAATCTCAAATCTTAACCATATCGAACAATACTAGTCAACCGGCTAACTTCATAAACACGAGGATTAAGCAAAATTAATCAGCAGTAAATACAAATATAAACAAGTCATTGATGAATTCAACTTACAAACCAAGCTCCACAGATACACGAGCACTATAAGAAAAGGAAGAAAAATATTAAGATCAAGGAAATAGAGGTTTCAGGACCCTCGAATCGAGCCGGGAGCATTCGTCGTCAGAATCACCACCATCCAATCATCCTCCGACACAACTCCGGCGCCGGTATAAGTGGTGTCGTTCAAATACCTGGCGTACTTTGTCAGGGTGTAGTTCGTCAGAACCAGCGTCGGCACCAGATCGGGTACGCAGATAGGCATAACAACGCCGTCGGAGGTGGTTCCGTTTTTGACATTGCAGTCTTTGAGATACCCAGAAAATTTCGGAAGCCGCAACAGGCTACTTCCGACGACGTTGGCGCCGTTCCCGGAGATAGTGCACTGGTGACGTTGTAAGTTGTTGGCGACCTTGTCGGCGATGCAGTTTGCTTTATCTTTCTTGGATAAAACTGGTAGCTTTTTGTTTTTTTCTGCAGCTGTTGATTCCTTGAAGAAGATTGTCTTCGGCATCTGCAATCAAAACAAACAGAACATTTTGACCTGCATGGACATGTATAAGTTAAATTTACTGTCGGGAAATGAAATCTTTAAACTACGATTGAACATGGAAAGCACTCAGTGAAACACAGAGAGAAAGATAGAGAGAGAGAGTACCATTACAGGAGACTGGTGAAGGAAGCAGGAGAACGAATCACGGACCAACAAAGACGAAGAAGAAGAAGAAGACTTTGATACGGGAAGAAAACTTTGAACTTACAGTGCCGAGTGGCATCCATGGCAACTTTCATCCTGACACTATCCTGTCGAGTAAACGGTCGGGTCAAAATCAATCAAATTAAAGACATTTATTCAGCAGTATTTTGCTTACGTGAGTGACGGAATCATTGTAATTAAGTACTATTATTACCAAGTAATCCTAATTTAAGTGGGCAAGGGATTTAAACGGTCAAATTTCCATCTCTTCTTCTCCGTCTCCACAAAAAGTTGAAGTGACGAAGAGAATGCAGAGGATTCTCTGTTCTAGATCGATTCAGTTGTCATCAAGAAGCTCTGTGTTCTTGAACTCCGTTGGCCATCTTCGTCGAAACTCCATTTCTGGCACAAATTCTCCAACACTTTACTCGAGGCCATCGGTTTCTATCGCATTGCGGGAGCATAGAGTTGGGGTTCGAGCGAGGAAGAAGAGAAGGCGATCAAGATTTTTGAGGTCGAGTAAATTGATTATTGAATTGGCGTCCATTGTCGTCTCCAATCTCAAGATCTTGCCTCAACCGTTGGAGTCGATAATCAGAGAAGTAAGCGGCGACGACGGAAGCGGGGGTGGTTTTGGGTTGCGTAAAAGGTTTGGAGGCGGCGGATTTGATGGATGGCGGAGGAGGGTGAAGAGAAACTTCTTTCTTATCGCGGTCTTGATTATTTCGGCTTTAATTCTGCTACATTGGACAGATATTGATATCAATGGGGTGAAACTGGTTCTAGGGTTTGCTCTATTCGGCATCGCTCTGAACCAGTGGTTGAGGAAAAGAGGGATTCTAGAATTATCGATGGAGCTCTGCGTATGGGGAGCTATGTTGTGTCTAGGGTTGAAAAGAGTGGAGGTGCAACAATGGAGGGGAAGAATTAGAAATGCTCAGCCATTGAAGCACATCTTAAGGAGAAGAACCAGAGGCAGAGGAGCAGCATTCTGAGATCTGAAAATCGCCGGCCTTGTCTCCATCGTTGTCTTCCAGATTATTCTAGCTGAGTACTCCACTAACATGAAGAAGAAAAAGCTTCAATTTTGCACCTGATCAAAACATTGTTAGAGCATCCAAATTTGTCCAGAGCATAGCATCAGCTCGGGTTTGATCAATACAAATACTCTTAATTTCAGATACAAAACAAAAATCCTGAGATTACAAGTTGCTATCTTTGATGATGAAAATCCAATTAGTGATTTCCCCGACAAAATTAACCTCAGCATGCAAGAAATTCAAGAGTAATCGCCCATAAATTTACCTCAACATGCTAGAAATTCACTGAGCAGTCAATTTTTTTCTTCACAGCGCCTTCGAAGATTCAGTCACTGCCCAAATAAGCTGGAATGAGACCGAGAAATGTCCCGGCGGGCATAGATTTCAGGTTTGCATCTGAAAGACTCTGGCGCTCCGGCAAACTGGTTTGTCCCCAGTTGCTCCTTTTATAGTTAAGGTCTGATGAAGCCTTTTGCACCAAAGCTAAACAGTCTTAACAAAGCCTCTAGAATAACCAAGCTTTATAGCTCACTGCACTTGATTCCTGTAAAACACGAAATGGACCCGAACTCGAGCGGTCTTGGAAATTGTTGAGAATCGCACAATAATAATCGAGAGTACTTTGTCTAAGAACGTGTGAAGATAAAGAATTACTTGCTCGGAGTAGCCATCCGAGAGTCGCTGGGGAAGTTATGCAGGAAACAATCATCGGCCACTTCACGGGTAGTTCCAAAGCAAGAGACGAGACGCGGATGTAGCTCGTTTCTCCCGAGTCCACGAACATCATAAACTTCCTAGTGAAGCACAACCCTTTGTCCCATTTTAGCCAAGGTTTGAAAATTTTGATAAATCAAACTTAAAATTTAAAACAACATTGACTATTAGCCCTCCACCCAATTTTATGATTTCAATTGGTAAATTACTCTAATCACAAAGTTTAGTTCAATTTTCGACCTAAAGAATTAACATTGTGCATCATTTATGCTAACTAACAGCAAATAAGTAGTACATTTGGAAGCAACTAAGCATAATATTGGTATGCGTCAATTTCAACTTGACATCGACCGGGATTATTTTGAGATTGAAGCTCGAAAAAATCTCATCTCGAAAAATTGTTTTCGTGCATTCGTCCTACAATTGAAGAGCGATAAGTTAACTCGTCTTGTAGATACGCACATCACATTATTAGGCGGGATTGAGATAGAACTTAATAAGGGAACAACGCTAGCTTGATCAAGATAAGCTTATGTGGTTAGAACTAAGCAAAACAGTAAACATCAAAGTCTTCATCTATAGTTGATTAAACATTCAAAACATGTTGCAAAGATTCAGATTCAGAACCACAAACAAAATAACAAACCAAACATGCACTGAGAACATTATGCCAGCCCAGCTGAGATAAGCCTACTGATCGGAACTCGATTGATGTTGATCCGGTACGTGGGGCCACATTTGCGGGACCATGTAGGGGTGAGGTGGAGGGGCGTACATCCCCGGCATCATCCCCGGATGCTGAGGTGGCATCTCGTACGGTATTCCATCGACCGGGGCCCCGACCGGCATAGCCCCCCGAGGGAAAGAGGCGAGCACTTCGTCTTTTGGATCGTCCCTCGGGACAATGTCAACCAAAAAATCAAAGATATCAGTTCTCGTGATTGCAGCCGCGATGTCGTTCTTTTGGAGTGTCCGCCGTTTATTCTCCTCCGTGTGATTCCACGATCGGAGGGTCAATTCCAGAATGAACATTTCACATGCCCTGGCAAACACGACAGGGGCCTCGGCCGAGATCATCCGCACATCTTCGTCAGCCTTCATGATCTTCTTGATCCTGGCCAATGGGAGGCTATGGTTTTTGAAATCGGTCGTCTTCTCGATTTCACGGCTCTGATTCTCCCAGAAGTTCTGGAGCTGTTGCTGCAGTTGCTGGTGCATCTGCTGAAATGCTAGCTGAGGTCCACCGGGTTGGCTTGCGGATTGAACGCCTCCGATCATTGGCCCTGCACTTTGGGTTCCAGTGATCTGGTTCGGCTCGTAAAAACTCAAACCATATGGAAATTGAAGCCCTCCTCCAACCACCCCCATCGACGGAGGATGGCTTGGTCCTTGAGGATCCATAATAAGTCCAGCAAATTCTGATACATCCAAAGACGGGAAACAATGATAATTCAACTCGAAAATACAAAAATGGGTAATCTGAATGATAGAAATCACGAGAATACACCAAAATTAACAAGCCAATCGAACAAGTCATGGAGTCGAAAATATCACCGAGATTATGATCTACCCTTTACAACAACATGACAGATAATATCAAAGCTTTCTTGGCAAATAGTTTATGTTTGAATTCAACCAGTCGAAAGACCTAAA
This sequence comes from Begonia fuchsioides, assembly GCA_003255005.1. NCBI lineage: Eukaryota > Viridiplantae > Streptophyta > Magnoliopsida > Cucurbitales > Begoniaceae > Begonia > Begonia fuchsioides. Next base: position 55,763 of record QAOC01053662.1, on the reverse strand, counting down.
TTCTTCAATGCACGCCCAACTGAGCTCCCAAAAAAACAATAACTAGAAACAAGCAGCAGAGAACTAAGTTCAACAGCAAGAAGTGAATATCAGTCAATTGTTGATCCATCTTAAATCCCACTACTGTATAATATTTAATAAAACAGCAGAAGAATGGCCAAAAGTCAACAGACAAACTCTATTCATCTTCACAAATCAACAAATTTACTTGATACACAGCGCCGGTAGCATATGAACTAACAGAGCACCTGTTTTTCCCAAAGGACTAAGCAACATGCTATGAACTAAAATTAAATACCCAAGATCAATATTAAAATATCCTAGTATGACGCCAAAAGGGGATTGCTAATTTAGATATTGAAACAAATCAAGTGAAATTTCATCATATGTGAGCTAAAGCAATACCAATAGTCCAATCGCTCGCAGCATTTCATAGAAGATCCTAAATCAAAATCAAAAGATCACAAATAAAACAGTACCAAATCACAAACCTGAGTGGGTTTCAAAATCAATCGAAATCCAAGATCACCCAGACAAGAAATTTGAAGAACGTACAATCAACCAAGAGAGAGAAAAAGAAACAAGGGAAGAAAGAGAGATGAGGAGAGAGAGAGCACCTTACGCTGATGGTTATAGCGGAATACGAAAAAAGAATCGCACCCTGAAAAGAAAGCCACAAAATTTTCAGAGAAGCCTCACGAAAATGGGAATAAAACATTGAATTCGCATCAGAAACATCGGTTCCTTTCTCGGGTGCATCGTCTTTCTTCAACAGTGAGATCCCGATTACGAAAACAGACTTTCCGAGAAGAGGGGAGAGGAAATAAAATTAGGGAAGAATAAGAATCAAAAAACCTTTATACTTTCCTACAAGACAAACGATTAGAGGAAGAATCGAACCTCAAAAAGACTGAAAGAAAACGAAAGCGCAACCTGTCTCTGTTTTCAGTTCGATTCTCCCTTATATATTCTGACGAACGCAGTTCTGAATCTTCTTTTCCGTTCCAATTTCTATCAATTATAAAAAAATACTCTCTTTTGATAAACAATACTGAATACTTGTTCATCAATACATTGATAACTTAGGCTTGATCATCGTCATTCTCTTGCAATTAATTATGTGATTAGTGGCATTTTTGGGTCAAATAATCAATGAAAATTTTAAAGTTTGAATAAGTTTTAGGAAAGTTGATTCCGACTATCTTAGTTGAGTTTCAAAGGAATGCCTTTGTTCATAATCCCTAATTAATGACCACTTACCAATGTTTAATTACGTTCCTTTAATTACATGGTCTTCCACGCAGTCGGTCATAGTTAAGCTTTGGTTTTGGAAAATTTAAAATAAATAATAACTAAGATTGCTAATAATGTGATTTTGTATGGGGGCAAAATTAGATCAGAACCGTAAATCAGATCAGAACTGTCAGTTTTAATCTAGTTTTAATTCTAATTTTTAACAAACTGTGATTTATGAGCCGGTGTTAGTTTTCAAGAATAAAAATCGTGAAACCGAAACCGGGACCGTGTGTAAAAAAAGTTCTAAAATTGAGTATAACCCGACCCAAACCCTAATAAAATCTGATATAACTAGGCTAAAACTAGAACGGAACCGGAACAATTGGTTCCGGTGCCGGTTTAAAAAATTCTGAACTGTGAGTTTGATTTTAGTTCTATTTCAAGATAAAATCAAGCCGGACCGGCCCGTGCACCCTTCTAATTTTTACTAAAATTTTAATAAATTAATTGACATATTGATTATATCCATATAAATAATTGTTTATAATATTTATTATATTAGTTATAAATTTAACGTCAAATATATATTAAATTCAATGGAGAGGTAACTATTAAATACATTAGTTAATCTTCATAGCTTTCAACTTCTCCTCCTCGGACCGCTCTCTTGTCTAGACTGTCACGAGAACCGTCTGATTCAAAATCTGTCTGACTCGCCCTACGTGAACCAATTTAAAAGGACTAAAATGCAAATTACTTAACACCAATTCCTTTTGATCATGTTTAAGTCAATAAATTGATTAAAAGATTACTTTAATGTTTTATAAGGTCTAAAAGATTATTATTGCAACAAAAATGTATAGTTAATTTATTAATCGTAGTTGAGTTAAACTAATAATTAGTTTACAAAATAGGAAGGTAAGCATTCATTAAAAGGACTACAAAGCAAAACACTTAACTTCCATTGGACCAATTGTCAATTTGTCAACAAATTGAAGCCAAGGTCTGAAATGCAAATAGAAAACATTTAGGCCCAAAAACTCAATTAAGTAATAGCCTATGGGTAGTAGCAATTTTGACGACAATAAGTATAGAATAAAATATAAAATAAAATATATAAATTTAATTAAATGACAAAACTATATCTTGTAACATATAAAAAGAAGTACCGAATCTACTACATAATATTGCATGCATTTGGATTCTCGTCGCTGAAATAGTGTACGTAAGATTCCTGGTGCGGCGGCGGCGGCGATGTTGACCAGTGTGCCGCAAAATCTTGGTGGATGTAAGGATCTCCGATTTGGCTTCTCTTCTCTCCACTGTGATGGCTCATCTGGTATCGCTTGCTTCCCTTTTTACTTCCCGCCCTACTGCTCCCGGCGACGGAGTGTTCGCCGCTGTTATGGCTTGCCGGACCTTTTTTAGTTCCACCTCTACTGCTCTGGCCGACGGAAGGTTCGCGATCTGGAAAAACTGGAAGATCATCTGCTTTACTTCCCTTCTCCCAACTGTGATGGCTCCCCGGACTTTTCTTACTTCCGGCTCTACTGCTCCGGCTGACGGAGCTATTCCCGGCGACGGAGCCCTTTTCTCCTCCACTTTTACCAGAGCCAAACATCTTTCCGAAACCAAAAAGCCCGCCCTTTTTAGCTCCTGCACGTTCACTTACTCTGCTCTTGACACTTCTGTTCTCCATTGAAGCAGAACTCGTAACCTTGGAACCTTTCTGAGATTGGGCTTCTCCACCACTTTTGACCCTTCCTCCCCAGACGGGGCAGCGCTCCTAAGAGAGAGAGAGAGACCTTGATATGATTTACTGCGATGCAGAAGGGCGTCGATGAAGCTTTATACAAGTATTCTCAAGGTTTCGAAGGATCATGAAAAAGGCAAGAAGCCATCGCTCAAAGATTTAAGGAAATTTCAGCTCTACTCAAACTTCGATTGATTTGCAAATATCCTAATGTCTTAATTTTTCCTAATTGTCGTCGAAAATACATGGAAATAGTTTATATTATATATATATATATAATATATAAATTACGCAACTAAGCAAAATAATTAATTTATATTACATTATAGATATTTACAAAATAAATATGAATGCGCACTCATGTTTTAGAAAAATTGGACCGAGATAAAGGAACCTGGGAGGCTGTGACTGAATTGAAAGAATTAAGATGATGCCAAAATTGAAGGTACCGTTAATGGACAAAACAAAGCAACTCTGTCACGGCCTATACTTCCATTTTAGATTCCGCCGCCGCCGACGACCCTTCGCCGCCGTCACTCAACACTTTGCCCGTCTCCATTGACGACATCCTCGTGAAAAACGGCGGAGTCATGCAAAATGCCCACCGCTCGGACTTTGAAATTTCCGGCCGATCGAGCCGCCGGGAAGATTTCCCTCGACTGCTCCCTTCATTGCCGCCGACTCTGTATCCTCGCCGTGAACTGACTTGCCTTGGCAATACAACCAAGCTCGTCGCCCGGTGCAGTTTCCGATTCATTATTTGCTTTCTTACCTCGACCGGCAATCTCAGGGTGAACCTCTCCGTATTTTCCCCCGGTTGGACCAAGGAGTGCCCGGTCGAGTGAGAACGAGGGAATAACCACCGTAATCGGCTCGATCTAGGGCTGCGAGCACGGTTCCCGTTCAACATTTTCAGCGCCGGAGAATCATCCTGTATCGCATGCGGAGAAGAAACCGGCGGTTGTTCCTCGACGGCGACTACTTGATTCTCGACGTCTGTCTCGCCGGTGGACTCAGTTGGTTGAGCTTCCGAGTCGCTGGTCTTTGGCGATAGATTGGCTCGGCAAACGGGGCAGGTGATGTGCGATTCTAACCAGGCGTCGATGCAATCAGGGTGGAAAACGTGGTCGCACCGGGGTATCAACCGGAGCATTTCGTCGTCCTCGAATTCGTTCAAACAGACGGCGCATTCCAGGGCCTCTCGCCCCTTTTTGAGCGCCGTCACCTCCGAGTAAAAAAAGGTCGGAAACGTACTGATTACATTCGGATCGAGGCCTCGAGCTCCCAGTCTCGATCTACCGGCGAAGTTTCCGATGCTTCTGCCCTCCGCTTGTAAACTGGCGCACTGACGCATGTAGACCAGGAAGAAAGACATGAAAAACGTAGCGGCGACGAGGACCACCACGATGACCGCCATGGACGGGGTGAATAGCTTGCTCTCATTCCTATTGGTCTCTGTACTAGTCTGCGCGATGGCGGAGGACGTAAAAGCGAGGAAAAGGGTGAGAACAAGGAGAAAAGAACCGATTCCTCTGTGTCGGTCCTCAGAGGTGAAACCCATGATTGCAGCTTTCTTGCTCTGTCGAGGACTCGAGGTAAAGCAATGGTGGGAGGAAACTAAAGTGCGCGAGGAAGTGCACGAAAGTGAGAGATTCAGTGAGGAGGCTGACGTTTAAGGGAGAGCGTGAGTGAGGTGAAACGATGTCGTGTGGAACAATGCATTGGCATTGGAGAGAGTGATGCTTTGAAGTTGCCAACTAAGAAGAAGGTTCTGGGGGAGTTTCGAGGAAAATCATGTTTATTGCGTCACCGCTGGCGTCCAAGTCATTTACTCCGCCGCCGCCGCCGCCGCCGCAGGTAAGTAGGTCTGATTCTTTTCTGGTTTCTAAATTACTACTTCACATATATTAATATTTTAAGCTAATTATTACTATATTTAATACATTAATTTTAAATTTTCTATTGTAATAAACATTATTTGAATTAAAAAACTAGATAACTTATAATTATTCAAATATGTAGAACAAAATTAGATGCACGGCAGAGCGCCAATGACTGCCAAGTCTTGCAGTGGAAGAAGGTTCTAAAAAATATGTATTTTGAGTTGTCTTGACTTTTTTGTCAATGACACGTGGCATAACGATATATTTTTATTTTTAAATGATATTTTTGTCCTAATTCCGGAAAACAAGAAGCGAATTGTCTATAACAGGCCCAAAAACATGGAGAGTTGGGCTGTCAGGCCTCAAAGCTAACCCATTTCACTAGGTTGCTTAGAGTCTCCTCTCCATTCCAATTGAGAATCAATCTCAAAGACTATCCGTTGCAAATCGTTCGATCGGACGTTATCGGGTTTTCCGATGGTCAAAGGTTAGCATATAGTTAAGAATAAAACTTCTAAGAATGCATGTTCTGAATAAGAGATCCGGTGTACGAGATCACAACCACGGACAAATTTGAGATCCGAGAACAAACCTCGACAAACCGGAGCCATAAACATCATCAATAAAACACGTACCTGTTGGCCTGAAGCTTGCCTGTTTTTTCATCGGTCTTTGTCTGGTCTTTCGTTGGAAAAACATGTTCCAAGAACCGACCCATCTTCATCTACTACAAGTGTACAATGCTCGATTTTGAATGTTAGAAAAAAGGGACTATAAATAGTCGATAAAACATTAAACCGACAAGTAGAGCCAAGTTACTCGAATGCAATGTATGCGTGAATACCAAAAATAAGAGATCACCAAGAATGGCAACGCTACAATGATCAGCTCGAACAAAGAACATAAAATCCTGGTAGACATCAGTGTTCAAATTAAGGTTTTCATCAGTAGATAAATTGCAAAAAAAAGGACAATAGCACAAATAGGAAACGGCAGTCGATTGAATCAAGCCACGATTCATCCAGTTGTGTTTGATTCTTGAATTATTTAGCAGAAATCAATGAAAGATAATAGTGTCTAAACGCAATTATCGTATACTTACATATTTACGCACACGCATGCAGCTGTAAAATTGATCGAAGTTGTGTTTGAGTGGTTTGGATGGGTGGTTTTGATGCAGCCGCAGTTTCTTAACGAGAATGCAGGTGCCTCTATGATCTGCCAAGTGTACGGCTGATATTGTCGAAGACATGATCAAGGACAAGGTGCTCTTCCAAATGAAAGATGACAAATTGCTTTTGAGTCAAATCAAACAGCCAAGGCTAGAATCTTACTCTAGCAACTCTCCAAGGGGAGGTTTTCCCATGGGCCCCACTCCGGTTACCTTTTTTTCATGCATACATTGAACCGTACGTAATATTCAAATACGTAATATTCAAATATATATGTTTTTTTCTTTCCTTCTAAAAGATTTTCCCAAAAGAAAGAAAAAATAATGCGGAAATTCCAAATAAAATAGAGATTTTGTTCAACAATAATGAGCTCGACTCCATTCTTTTGTTACTATCAAAGACCACGAAAGAATAATGCATATATAGTTGTTTCGGGGTTTTCAGTAGAGAATGTACAAAAATTAAGAAAGAATATGCAGAATATAGACACGCAAACACAAAAAATAAGATGAAAAAATACAGAGACATGCAAAGATGCTCGTAAAGATGAGTCTACGAGGAGGGATGTTATTGTATATTAACGTAAAAGAATCGAGATTTAGAGAATGATTAGGGGTAGGAGGGTAAGAGGAAGGACAAGATCGTTAAAGGAAGTGCATGCAAAAGTTGTGGGAGAGGTGGAGATTTGATATAGAGTTTGGAGGACATATATTATTTATACTATGTTGTTTTTGTTAGGTTTTTGACAAATTGTTTTCAACAAAAAAGGTTTGCCTTTATGCCCTTTTGTTTTCTCTTGATTTAATGTTTTTCTTCATTTGATTGCCCTTTCTCCTTCAACCAATTCATCATTCTCTCGCTCACTTTGTGTGGTTGGAGCTGAACAGAGGAGAGTAGCAGTTAGATTCTTAAGACCCCCACATGAAGTTGTGCGCTTTCGAAGATGAAATAGGTGGATAGGTGGACAGGACTGCCTGTCGAGCGAAGACAATGATATCTGTGTGAGAATCCGGTGCATATACAAAGAGATGCACAATGTCACATTGTTTTGAGAGAACAAAAAATATATAGTTTATAAATTGCATTCTTCACTCTATCTAGTTCAACGACCTTTAAGCTAACTTTGTCGTGACTTCCTAACAAACCATTTGTGCAGTGAGCGCTCAATGGCGTCATTTTATGATAGAATTTGATGATGATCTCTATAGGGATGACATCAGTTGAGGATACGAGGAGAGGGTAATAATTAGGAAATCCATGCCCCGATTAGCTGTAATAAAGCTTCAAAGTTAGGGTTTGAATGAGTGATCAACATTCACATGGATTCCTCCACATATAACTCTTAAATCTGACAGATATGCATGACTTTCTGTTGATTTGGCGTTCTCTCTCTTCTGTGTTGGATAGAAGAATCTAAGGGAAGAGATTGAAGATTGAAAGGCTTTTTCAGTTTCTGTCTGATGAAGGAGAAGGTACCTCACTGTATTATTACAACATGACGACGAACATCCTATCTCCTTCTCCATCTCTTCAGCTTAGCTTGGACCATCCTCTTTCTTTCTCTCTCTTCTTTGCAAATTATCATTTCTGTAGAAATAATAAGAATCCACATGTTATGTTTACCATGTTCTTCCAAGGAACTAAACTCCTAGAACCAATTCCTACCGGACTGGCGGCTCAAAGTAATTCGTCAGACAAAGCCAAATTCAACTCTACAAGAATCGAGATTCTCGTCTTTGATCAAGAGCGACGAGAGCTCTCATGTTAAACCCTAGTGGAAAGAAAATAGAACTATTCCAACGTACCCAAATTATTGATTACGTGAAGAAAGACATTTTTTGAAGTGGAAATTCAAATAAAAGAGGGTTTCTGCGTTTGAGGGAGATGCTCTCTCCTGTCACAGGCTGAATTCCATCTAATATAAGCTTTTTTCATGAAGGAAATAAAGATGAGTTCGTTATAAACACCAATATTTGGAGTGTTTCAGAAAAGCAAAGATGTTTTCCTATTAAATCACGCAATTAGAAGAATTCAAGTGTGCAATCAAGAAAGTCGGTGGCTCCACTTAATCTCAACATTTTTCAAAAAAACAAATTTACCATGCTAATTGATTTTTATCAAAAGTACACATTATTTAAGGTAAAACGCAAAAAAGAAATCAGATTTTAACAATTAAAACTTAAAATCAGCAAATCAAGCCTCGGCGCCAGCTAAGGCAACGACGACTCCGCATTAAAGTTTCTCCAATTTTCCAAGATTTTACAACACGAAGCAGTGGTGTAACACAAAAAAATCTTCATTCAATGGTGCAATATAGGAAACCTTCCTTTGAATGTATGAAGTTTTTCAGTTTTAAATTGTATAGAGAAATTGGAGCGAAAGTTAGTGAGATTTGCCAAGGGTGTAGACGCAAAAAAATATCTTGCTAATTAGACGACTACTAACAAAGTTATGGCCATCTGAATTTTTACTCACTAAATAATTCAACTTCTTATACGGAATCTATCTGACCCTATAAGCATTGAATCAAAAAACAAGAAGGCCGTCTCAAGGCCTTCATTTTTGTCAACACGAACGATCACATGTATAGCGCGGCCGTGTGCGAAGCTAAGATTTGTTGAACCAAAACCTATGAGACCTATTGCTTTTTACCCTATTATTTACATACAAAATTACCCTTCCCAAAAATGTAACTGCCTAAATTGGGGTTGGCAGAAGCAGAACGGATAATACTTAGCAGTTAGGTCTTTGTTCAAAGGAACCGGAACAAGTCGTGATGGACAAAATCAGAACCAAGTTCATATAAAACTAGTCTCATACATGAAATTAAGTTAATTAACTCATTTCATGATTCATCTTAAACCAAACCAAACCCAGAATTACCCATACCAAGTCCTCAGTTCACAGATCCTATGGGTTCAAGTCTAAAACCAGATTGTGTCCTTCCGCGATGCTAGTACACAGGGAAGTGAATTTTAGTGGCACTTACGGACATCCTATAATGTTATACAAAGTTTAGTTCCGTGTCATAATCTTACATGTTGACGTGTTACAATTATTATTATTTTGATAAATTAGAGATAAAGGAAGAGTATTAATCAAAATAATATAATAAATTAATAATGGCATGAGTGTGTTGGATGAAGGGTGTAGAAGATGAAATAATTGTTTGTTTGTTTGAACGAAGTTCACTGTCTTCTTCACGTGCATTATCTTCTGTGTCTATCTTCCATCTACATAATTCTTTTAAAATCTCAGTTCTCTTCTTCTATAGACGGAAGATTGAACTAGAGAGAGAAAACAGAGGTGGAGAGAGATAGAGAGAGAATGGCTCTTGAAGCTGTGGTTTTTCAGCAAGACCCTGTTGGCTATAATGGCAGCAAAGATTTATACACTTTGTTGGTAGGACATGGTTGGAGAGAAGAAAGTTATGATCAAGGGTTTGGTGATTTTCACGGGGGCCAACCAGAAAGCAATGTCCTTTTCGGTGATAATAGCAGTTTTTCGCCACCTTCTTCAATGGCGTCCAACTGGAACGAACTGTTCCAAAACTCCAACCTTTCCTCTGAAACTGTTAATGGAAGTGGGAAACTTCCGGGAGACATTTTGCCGGAGATTCGTCCGACGAGAAGACGAAGATCTAAAAGCAGGAAGAACAAGGAAGAGATTGAGAACCAGAGAATTACTCACATTGCTGTTGAGAGAAATCGGAGAAAGTTGATGAATGAGTATCTCTCTGTGCTCCGGTCTCTCATGCCTGATTCTTATGTTCAAAGGGTATCTCTCCCTCTCATCTTCTTCTTCTTCTTCTTCTTCTTCTTCATTCCCTCGAATGGCTGATTATCTATTATCTTCAGAGTCTCTCTCTCTCCCCTTCATCTACTTCTTCCTTCTTAGAGCAATGTTTTGACAGGGGGATCAAGCCTCGATAATAGGAGGAGCCATAAATTTCGTGAAAGAGCTAGAGCAGAGAGTACATTTTCTCAGCAGCCAATCAGCGAGCACAAAGCAAGAGAACTCCACAGAAGCAAACGACCCATCAACGCCGTTCTCGGAATTCTTCAGTTTTCCTCAGTACTCAACAACCTCGTCTTTCTGTTCCCCTCCTTCCGCCATTGGAGAACAGACCAAAAGCTCCATTGCCGACATAGAAGTAAACATGGTCGAAAGCCATGCGAACATCAGAATAAGATCGAAGAGAAAGCCGAAACAGCTTCTAAACATAGTGGCTGGTTTGCAGAGTTTGCATCTTAATGTTCTTCACTTGAATCTCACAACTTTGGATCAAACCATTCTGTATTCTCTCAGCGTCAAGGTGACAATACGATGATTAAATGGTCATTTTACCTGATTTTCTCAGATTATATACAAGCTTATACTGTTTGAGTTGGAAATGCAGGTAGAAGATGGTTGTAAGCTGTGCTCAGCAGATGAAATAGCTGCAGCTTTGTATGAATTGATGAGTAGAATTCAAGAGGAGGGAAATCCACCGTTTAGTTGAGATTTTTTTTCTTAGTTTTGAAGTTTAATTATTCTTTATGTTTAAGTGTGTAGGGGTGTATTAGGAGAGGTAGGGTAGTACCCCAAATGTGGGGTAGTTTGTGTGTCCTGTTGTTGTTTTGTTCCTTGGGATCATCATTGTTCTTATGTTTTGTGGTTTTTCAAATGGTTTGTAATTATTGTGCTTTCTCATTACTTGAGCTTCATCCTCTCTCTCTACTCCCCACTCCTCCATCTCTCTCTATTATCTATTCGACCCACCTCTCTCTTTCTCTCTCTCAAAATATGTATTCTCCTACACTCTCCAACTCAAAAGCACTTTAGTTCTCTCTCTCTCTCTCATTCTCCCCTCTCCTCCATCTCTCTCTCTACATCTATTCGACCCACCTCTCTCTCTCTCTCAAAATATGTATTCCTACACTCTCCAACTCAAAAGCACAATAGTTCTCTCTCTCTCTCTCCCTCTTAGATCTCTCCTACTCTCTCTCCCCTCATAACTCCCATACTCTCTCCTCAACATCTCTATTTTTCCTCCTTAATCTGTCACACTGCCTGATGAACAAGCTCTCGAGTTGTTTCTTACTTACTAAAGTTTACCCGATGAAGCGACCAGCCTGCACCTGCTCCTGTCTCAATTAATTATTATATTAATTCAAGAAAATGTTACAAAAATAATTCGATGGGACACATCATAATTTCTCCTTTTTTGACCATTATTGTAGGTTTAGAATTCGATGCTCAAAACTAAATCGATCCCCTACATCATTTACCAACATTTTCTTAGCTCCATAATCATCAACACGTGATTTTATATGCCAACATTAAAAGTTACTACAATTATACTAAATTTATCAAAATCCTCTCTCTACCTGCCACTTCCTAAGTTTAGGGAGATGAAATAGTAATTAAACCATGTCTTGTTTTTAATTGCAACTAAGATTTTTATAATATAAAATAAACATTATTCAGAAAGTTTTACTTTAATGCACTGTTTATTTAGAAAATAGAAAGAATCAGATAGTAAAAAAGTGAGAGGAGAAGGCTGACCTTCAAGACCAGCTTTTAGAAGGCTATCCACTTTTTCGTCATCTCCATACTTCAAGAAATCCTATTTAACTTTAACCTTTTCTTTGTCACATCAGAAGACTTCAACGGAGTTTCTCCTTCAATATTAACCAAAAAAAGATAGATTAATTCAGAAAATCACCCCGAACTTGAATAAAATTGTAGTTTTATAAATTTACTGAATGATTGAAACCTCACCCACCTCTGCTGAAGAAAATATTTCAACATTTTCAGAAGATTCGACTCACAGCCTCTCTTCTCTCCATCCATTTGTCTTCACCTTCTTGTTTTTTGCAGGACAAACATGGCAGGAAAGGATTCTCTCTCTTCCTAATATTAGTAAAAGCTGCATGTATTATAAAAATGTGCACTTGCTGACCAGAAAAGAGTGGGTTTGTAATCTCCCTGAAGAAGAAAGAAAAATACAAAAGAAAAGAGAGCTCCAAATTAATACTTTCACAAAATTATTTGAATATTTATAGAAGGTCTTCAACTCTTCTTTCAGAGGAGGCATTATGGCTCAAAAAAGTTGTCAAAAATAAATGATATTCAACTACTCTCTATGAATAATCTTACAATCACGTTTTAGATTGCTAAAATAATTAATTAAAATATTGGAGATTGATTTTAAGTAAGGTATTGTTGACCTATATTACACATATTCATAACTTAACTAACTATTAAGAGCCAGCTTTTACAAGAAACCAACAGATCCTTCAATTATATGAACAAAAACTGATGTTCATTAGCTTTAACAATGCAAAGACTCATTCAAAATCTTTACACCTTAAGAGTTTGAACTTCTGTTGGAATCCGGAGTGGCACTCAGCGATAAACCCTGAGGATTGAATGCTCTTTTGCATTCCATGAATCTGATCTATAACGGTTTTATCTTTTACATGGAACGACTACAAGCCCTTTTGTCTCAATAAAAAAAATAATTGCAGTACTAAATTTCAAAGATACAAGATGAAAAATAAAGTTTCAAGGAGAATCATTAGAACCTTTAAGTATCGGCCAGGTATAGGTGCTCCAAATCCAGATCCTTCTGTTAGCTTCTTATAAGCAATTTCTAATATCCGAGCAAGGGGGGCCTCACACGTCCATAGCCAGTTATTTGCCATCAATCTTAACAACCTATTGATAGAAACTCCATAAAAAAGATTCAATCCTTCAAAGTAGAATATCAAAAGAAGAATCTCTGAGCTAGTTCTAAGCAGGGCCCTCAAGAGGAAGTACTATTTGAGAGTTATAAAGAAACTTAGATTTTCCCAAAAACAAAACGTGATTGAAAAGTGAAAGAGCAAGTCATCAACTCTCAGAGTATCGATTGCAGATTTGAGCTGATAGATTATTCTTAATTTCCAATTCCATGAACTTCCTTTCTACAGATCTTAGAAAATGATTACATATACCAGCATTACAATTACGAGGAAATATAAGCAATTAGGCCATATTTCTCTTCATCTCTTCACCTATGTAAAATGATTGATCTCAAAAAGTACAAAACTCAATCATTATCAACTTCATTCCTTCTATTAGAGTTGCCTTCAGCATGATGAATCTGATTCCAAGAAAGTAATTGTTCCAGTTCAGAAGAGTGGCAAGGACTCTTACAAGATGAGAATATTGCATAACGAGAGTTATTCAGTTTTCTGTGCAATCAGATTCAAACCACTGATTAAAGTTATAGTCAATCACAAGGAAATATTTGGATAAAAAGTTCTTATATGAGGAATTGGAATGAGTATATACAAATCAATGGTATCATAGCTAATGCTCAAACAAAGTTGGCAAAAAATCTTGTAGTTCACTTTCTGATTTAGACTACCATCGAAGATGAATAAACTCCCCATGAAACTATGCATCCATTACAACATTCTAAAATCATTTGACAATGATGTTGCAACTATCTCCAATATCAACTCAATTTGCAAAGCAACCTATATTTGAACTTCAATAAAGCAGGAAATGCAAAATCATTGATGATAAACAAATAAGTTCAGGTTGCGTGTGGTTTTCATAACTGTTTTTCAAAATGTCTGATGCCCAATCACTAAACTTGAAGAACAGACAGGTCCATAAAATGATCAAATTAAATTAACTACACAATTTGCTAAAACGAAGCTTTTTCTAACATAATGCATCTCATGAAGAAAAAGAAGCGATTTGAATGGGCTGGCATTTCTATTTCCGGAGTTGATTTTCCTCTTTCTTTCCGTACAATGCAACTCTTTGAGCACAAAATATAGCAATTTAGGATTGATAAAAATTAGAATACTTCTCTATGCATAAATTATTGCATTATCGGGGCCAAGGCAGGAATATGGCATGAGTGGACACCGACCACTTATGCATAGAATTTAAGTTATATGGGTTTGGGAAATTTATATAATGTCCGTTTGCCAAAAAGGATAAAGTTTTTTTTGGATAGTAGAACCTTTTAATATTGTTTTTACTTTCACTGTATTTATTTAAGTTTTTTTTATTAACGAATTAGAATGGGTTAGTTTTCCAAAGGTTGCCATACATCCTTGTTATGACTCAACCAAACTGAGAGTGACCTTTAACTCAAAGCAAGTTAGTTTAGGGAAGATTTCAGGGAAAGTAGGTATCAAACATTTACCTCAAAGACTTGAAGCCCAAACTGAACGCACCACCAGACAGATTAAAATGGCAAGACTAATCATGTGAAGAATGTAAAGTTTACAATGTTAGATTAAAACAATTAATCGATCTAACATGCTTACTAAAGAACAAAATAAAGCATTTAGATCAAGTGCGGAAAATAATCGAGTTACCTCCGGCCATTGATGATTAAACCGAGATTGCCGCTTTCTCTCTTGAAGATCTCTACTAATCCTTTCTATCTCTCAATGATGGTGTATTTCTCAATGAGATAGGTGGAAATAGATTGATCCTCAAACAACAAATCCACCTCCTATTTATAGGCCCTTCCATCAAGAGACTATGAATATGAAGAGGTGCATAATAATGGGTGACTTTATGTCCATTCATGAACAAACTAAATGTCATCTTAATGTACATAATTTAATTGATGGTTTTAGAAACCTTTCATGTACAAGACCATAATTGGGTTGACAATTTGAATTCCAAGGGGTACAAGTATTAATCAAGAAATAATGCACCAATTAATTAGATTAATATGCACAACAAATGTGCACTATTTAATAAATTGCTAACATACAAATCATTGAACGAAAATTTCAAACATTAAACTAGTCACATCAAAAAACTTCCCTGAAATAAATATCCCAGTTACAGCTAAAAAGGTAATATCTTACCATGAAGGCATGAACGATCATATTTGCACTGCCACAGACATAACATCTCGTATCTCTATCATTTATAATTAATAATGAGAAGATGACCTAGTTTTTTAAGGATATGCATCTTTCATATAATCTAGTTTAATCCTAGCATATCACGAGCATAAAATCAAAGCCATGTTTTTTTCAAGACTACACTTAATCCAGATTTACTCTACACGTCTTCATGCAAAATAAAATCAACGCTGAATCGTGAGACAAACCAGAAATATTCTGCAACACCAACTTCTTGTATTAAGTCATCAAACATCGTATCTCATCTATGATGATTTCATAACACGATATTTTGAAATATTTTGCATCTCCCTTGAGCATGTTCAGTGAGCATTGTCATGGAATCATCAATCTCCTCCTCAACCTTGAGACAACTTGATAGCCCTTTCAAACCTATGAGAATTAACTAAACAATGCTACAAACAAGTATATAATTTACATAAACAGGCCAAAATATAAGAAAATGTCGTTCCAGAAGCTCTGCATTGCATTGCATTGCAAGAAAGAAGCCGTTCCAGAAGCTCTGCAAGAAAGAAGCCGTTCTTGCACAATTACAATCGTAGTTTGACGGGATAACAGACCAAGAAACAGTGGAGAAGGAGAGAGAAAGCGGGAGAGTAATGATCAGGAGGGCTTTGTTCGAGGTGAAGTTGCCGAACAGATGATCTGGCTGAATTTAAAGCTAAAACTCTCTCTCTTGATCCAAAAGTCGAAATCCCTCGAACTCCAGGCCCTCGTACCCCGGCCCTCGACAGCATGCGAAATCTCTCAAGTGTTGGATCAACACTTGAGGCCACCTTTTTCGATCCGATACTCGGTTGTTAAACCTATAATTGAAGCTCTTTTAGTTTTGTACGAAGAAAATTGGCCGAACAAAAGAGAACATTGGTTTTTAGCTCTATTTGTTGTGGTTTTTGGTTCGTTTGGGTTCAATTTCTATTCTATTTTTCTTTTGTATCTGGGACTCTTAGTTGCCTTGACAACAAAATTTCAATTTTTTTTTATTAATTTTAAAAATTCGATCTGATTTTGATGTTTGAAGTAAGAATCGAGAACTAGACCGAAATTCTAGCTCAATATGGTTCCAATGTTAAATTTTTCAAATTGAAACCAAACCAAATCAAGATTTTTGAATTTGATTTGGTTGTTTTCAGCTAAAAGTTAAAACCAAACTGATTTCAACCCTAACTGAGACTTTGAAATGTTTTTTTCCGTTAAAATCAAACCGATTTCTCTCCCATTAGTCGGATGAATTTATGTTTCATTGGTCGGTTTGTCAGATAAAATCCCCGGTCGAGGTAAGCCGATTAAAATCCACGGATGAGCTTTTTATCCTACGGTTTACCATATTTGCCCCTGGTGCTGACGTCATGACATACATTATCTTCTTCCTCTCGGTGCCCACTATTCTCCAGCCATGGTTTCTCCCTCCAATTTTTCATTCCATGGCCATTCTTCTTTCCCTATCTCCAAACCCTCCTCAAATTCCTAACCCTAATGTTTCCAAATCCGCCATTGTTACCCTGCCTAGTTCCTTCTCTTTGAAACCCACCTCCAAACGACAGTTGTTCCTCAAAACAGCTTCCCTCTGCATCATTTCCCTAACCCTGAAATACCCAGTCTCCGATTGCTTGGCCGAAACTCCGCCGTCTTTAAACACAGGTCTTCCTAGCCTTGCTAACACGAAATCTTGGTTTCAGTTCTATGGTGATGGATTTGCCATTAGAGTCCCTCCTCAGTTTGAAGACGTAATGGAGCCCGAGGTGCACTGATTTGTATGGTTACTGCGAATAAGTTTTGAATTTGTGCTTCAGATTCATTTTCTCGTCATAATGCCCGAAATTACGGAAATTTTTCTTCCTACAGTTTGAATTCTTCAAATTTCTTGTTCTTATTCGCCATTGGCTCGATTAATTAGGATTACAGTGCTGGTCTTTCTCTATATGGAGATAAAGTAAAACCAAAGACCTTTGAAGCCCGGTTTGCGTCCCCCGATGGGTAATGATTTCATCTATGTTTTCAATGCATGCCTTTTGGTGTGTTACATATGATTATATTTGAGGAAATGTGAATAAGCTTTTTTTTTTTGAAAAAACAGATTAACCATTGTTGAAGATATTTCTTCAATTTTGTGTTCCCCAGCACGATCAAAGGAAATTTCTTGATAGAGCTATTGCAGTATACATATGTGCTCTTTTTTATTTGCTCTCTGACAAGTACTTTTAGATACATGGTTTTTCATGCTTTCTGTTTAGAGTTTTGTTTAGAGTAATGCAATATTGTGGTGTTTCAGTGAAAAACAATCGATAAGTTACTTGAGAACCGTATCATAGATGCTGTGTGCTCTTACCTTTTGAAACTTTAGATTCTTATTTTGCCATTGCTGTTCATGCATGCAGATCTGAAGTTTTGAGCGTCGTTACCCGCCCAACAAATCAGCTAAAGATCACTTTCTTAGAGGTAGTGTAGAGATCAAAATGTTATAGCTTTTAGAAATTTTTTGAAATAAGAACAAGTTTAGACCTGTCTGAAAACAGTTTTTGAGAACATTTTCGGATATCATGTATCCAACTATTTTTCTTTATTTCTCTATTGATCATTATGTTTCATCGCGATGATAGTTTTATATACCGACTTCTCGAATGGTATTCATTTGAACTTTTACATATTATAACAGGCGAAAGATGTAACTGACTTGGGATCGTTGAAGGACGCTGCAAAAATCTTTATACCAGGTATACACACATCAGAATTTTGCTATTTTATAATAAAGTGAACTAATTAAAGGTTATTGTGATGTGCTTTATCTTTCTTCAACGTTTCTTCTTGATAATTCTTGAGGGTGATGGACAGAGTTTTTGTAATACTTCAATGGCAGGTGGATCAACGATATTTAATGCTAGAACCTTTAAAATAAAAGAAGATGAAAGTTCAATTAGGTACGAGCATCTCAATATCGAAATTTCGCTACGCATTCATTGTACAGAAACATTAATAAATTGAAATACTCTATGCTTTTGGTAGTGATTCTGGAAAGAAGAAAGACTTGGAGAGATTGAGGAGATAAATGGAAAATATTAGAAATCAATGAAGATGATTATCGATAATCCTCTAGTCGAGTATAATGGCGATATTACTTTAATTATCACTGCTTCTTGTTCTTTACTTTTGTAAATTCTAGATTCCCGTTATATCCCAGGACATATTATTTCTACGAGTTTGGAAATCAAGAACAGCGGATTGCGTTAGTAGCTGCTGTTATTGGTGGAAAGGTTTGGAAATTAAAGATAATTGTTTTTATTTTTTGGGTGAATTTAAAAAAAAAAATTAAATCACGTCGCCCTTGAACAATTTCAGGCCATTATTGCCGGAGCAACTGCGCCTAAGTCGAAGTGGGATGACGATGGTGTTAAGCTTCGCTCGGCAGCAATATCCTTGACCGTGCTATGAATCTAAGCTTTTTAATTGGTAAATTCAGTTCTCATTCTTTATACATATTGTCTTTGTGGTTTTTTCTTTAAATTGCTTGTACGAAACACAAAAAAGGAAACGGAGAGGGAAATTACGCCGATTGGCTACAAAATATTCTGGTTTATCTTTAGCTTCCGAAGTGTTTTCCATGTAAAGTGTAACAATTATAAAAACAGTTTTTGAAAACAGTTTTTGAAAACAGTTTCCAACAGCGATTTGGAAATTGCATGCGGCAATGCAATCTGTAGAAACTCATCCATTACTGCTTGCAGTTGCAGATTGTGTAGATTTTTGCTGGAGCTGAGTGGAGATCCATTGTTTGACTCTTGTCTTCTTGAGCCATCACTACTGGGTTAGAATGTAACTAAACTAAATCTGTTGGGATTCGACCGTGCAGGTTCGGACCTTGCTGTCTACGACGTTGATTTCCCGCCTTTTTTGTCCCGGTCTCTTTTTATTTATTTTTTATTCCAAAATAAATAAAAAACTGGAATCGTGAACAACGAACTAGAGTGAACCGGAACCAGCTGAACGGCTAAACCCGCGACTTCAATCTGATTATCTCCACTATTTATAAACCATTTATTTTACATTTGGTATGAATTAGTCTTCAAAAATACAAATATTATTTTGTACTAATTTAAATAGTAGTTTGTCATGATATTGTTAGTCTTTTGTATTTAAATCTTTATTTTAGAGGTCTTCTTGTGGTGTGATATTATTTAAATATTACGATGAGAGGTAATGCTAGTTTTATTTTTTTAATTTATCTTCTAATATGTTTAAATTTGAGTGGTATAATAAATATTATAAATAATTTTTTAATTACAATACATTAAAAATATTTGAGTTAAATTAATCAAAATTCGATACGTTAATTAATAAAAAATAATTTAGTTTAAAAAGTATGTTAATAAAATAAATTTAATCATATTTAATATCTCAGACAATTATTAATTGTTTAGAGTAATAATTGAGAAAAATTAAGCTAAATTATATATTTAAATAAAAATGAAACATGCCCTTTTATTACAAGTCATTGTCCACTGACGTGGGACTCCTTCCTTAAAAATGAATTAATTTTTAAGGAATCAATGCCCTTTTATTAATTTTTTAAAAAATGAATTAAAAAAATTTGAAGGTTTAAATAATTGGGAAGGGAAGACAAAAAGCGAGGCCATCCGCCAAGCCATCTTACGTGGGACTCCTTCCTTCGGCTATGATTCCAGCTCATCTTTTTCCTCTCTCCCTTTCTCCTTGACCTCTCTCTTCACCGCAATCCTCTCTCTAATTTCTCTCTCTAACTTCTCTCTCTGTGAGGTGAACAGTGAACATGCGTCATGGCCCTCCATCTTCATTTCTCGCTCGCGCTTATCCTGTCTTTAGTATTAATGCCCTCATCTTTTTCATCTCTGTGGATCTGTAATTTCCATGCATCGACCTTTCTCTCTCTAGCTTCTCTGCCCCTCTCTCTCTCTCTCTAGCTTACCCTTTCTTTGGGACAAGAACAGTATAAATACCTTCGTCCCAATCTCTTAACTTTTCGCTTATCTCAGAGCTCACCATCCCTTTTGTCCAGTTATGATGAGCTTTTACAAGAAGAGCGTCAACTCTCTTCTGGGTTCCTCAACCTCCATTGATGCACAAAACCAAGCTCTTCACAACCGCCATGGAAAACCCATCGTTCTCATGGCTTAGGTTTGATTACTTCATCTAAAAATCTAAAGAGACCTCCTAATATCCTGGAATCTTCATCCCTGAAGTCACCGCCGGCGAGTAACGTCTTGCACGGAGAGCCTCGGCTAACTTCTTGCACGGAGAGCCTCGGCTTTGCAAGCTCCGACAAAAGGACGATGGACGGTCGATCGGAAAATATGAAGGCGATGAATTCTCGAGAGAGAGGGAGATCGAATAAGACGTCTGAATTAAAAAAATTCCCACCTCCTCTCTCTTGTCTGAATCACAGTGGTCACCCTAATTTTTACCTGCAAGCCGTGAGAAAGGAGGGGAGACTGGAGTTAACGGAGGTCAAGATCCACCGGCCGGAGATTCTCCGAGCATCACGGGAAGACGGACGGTTGATATTACACCTCGTTAAAGAAAATTCAGAAGAAGAACAAAAAGTTCAAGAAAAAGAAGAAGAAAAAGAAGAAGAAGCCGCATTTGCCGGAGGAGTCAAGGCGGTGGCCGGCGAATGGAATTTTCCGGTTACCTTCCGGTGAGGTGTAACGAGGTGGTGAAACACCGCCATAGAAATCACCACCATCATCATTTGCAGCACTGTGATTAGCCGATGAAGATCGAAGAAGAAGATGACCAATTAAAACATCCATTTTTAGGGTATTGGGCAGGTTGCTTTTAGTGGTCTTTAGAGTTCTTAGTATAGGCCTAAGGCCCAATAAGTCGCTTCCAAGATGGGCCCCATTATTTGAATCTTCAAAACCATCCGCCTCTTTTCTCAACCGTCGTCTCTCTGGATTTACCTTTCTATCTTCATATCCTTCCAAGTTCCATTTGTACGTCGTAGCTTATCCACCTTAGAAACCTAGCAAAACCCTAACCTTCGAAATCTAATCCTCAATCTCAACCTCAGAAATGGCGAAGAAGAAACTATCTCACCTAACTAAGCACACTAACGGAGAGGTCGCTCCTTTGCACCTAGAGCGTGAGATTGACCTCCACTCCGCCGCCGCCGCCGCCATGAACGTTTCGACTGAGAGTGAGATGCTTCAGAATCTTAAGTTTTTGAATAATGTTTTGGTTAAGGAGACGTCTGATTCCAGGAAGAAGGTTCAGGCTCTGGTGGTGGAAAAAGCTGCTTTGGAGACTGAGCTGAATCGAAATGGACTGGAAAAGAAGGCGATAAAGATTGAGTTGACTGATGCGTGTGAGCGGAATGTTGGATTAGAGTTGGAGAAAAGTGTTATGTCTGTTTTTATGGAAACGCAGATCGGTGAAATCAGAGCTAGATTAGGAGTATTGAAGAAGGAGCGAACTGAGCTTGAGGAGAGGAGGATAGAGATGGAAGAGCAAAATTGTGTATTGAGTCGGAGTTTAGATGATCTCCAACTAAAGCTTGAGAACGAGAGAGCTGAGACAAATATGGTGGTTCATGAAAGAGATTCTGCAAAGAGACAACTGAATGAGGTTTCCGAGAGAACAGAAGCGTTGAGGTTGAAATTAAATGAGATGGAGAGTACAGAAAAGATGTTGATAAAAGAACTCAATAACTTGAGACTTCACTGCGAAAGTGTTGAGGCTGAAGAGAAAGAGCATCTGGCCATCATCCATGAAATGAGGGGAGAAATGGATATGCTTAAGAAGAAATTGAAGGAGTCGGAGGATATGATTGTGGATCTAGAGAGTAAGATCAAAGAGTTCGCAAAAGAGAAAGAAGAAATAAGAGTTGAAAATGATGGACTCGAGATGAAGATTGAAGAGTTGGAAAGAGATGTAAAGCAATTGAAAGCTTCTGTGTTGAGTCTAATTGGAGAAAATAAAGTATTAAGCTCAAAGGTTTTGGAGTTGGAGAAGAATTTAAACGAGACAATAGAGAAGGAAACTGGCATGGTTACAAAAATTAGGAAATTGGCCGAAGAGCTGAAGGAGAAGAACGAGATCATTGTGGTGTTGATGGAGGAAAAAGATTCACTAGAACGATATTCAAAGTTGATTAGAGAAGAACTCAAGGTTGCCGCGCAGAATAAGACTATGCTGATTCAAGAAAAAACAGAGATCGAGGAGGAAAAGGTCAAGGGAGAGAATAAAATTATGACCCTGCAAAGAGAAATGGATGAACTAAAGCATGACTTGATCAAATTAAACAAAAACTTCAGGGTTGAAGAAGAGAAGAGCAAGCAACTAAGCAGAGAAGTTCAACAATGCAGCCATGCTTTAGGCATATTCACACTCGAAAAAGAAAACACAGAGAAGGTTCTTGAAGCTGAGCGGACGAAAGCAGAAAGCTTCAGATCAGAACTTTTAAGCATGGAGAAAAGGGTTGAAGAATCCGAGCAAGAGTTGAATCAAACAAAGAAAGAACGAGAAGATCAGCGCAAGATTCAACAAGAAATGGAAAGCCACATTGAAGTTCTGGAGAAAGATAAAGGGTTGGGAGAGAAGAAACTTTCAGAAGCTCACAACATCATCGACGAATTGAAAGCTCAAGTTAAATGGGCTGGCACAAAGTCAGACAGGGTATTAGCTGCTGTAAAGGAAACTGCAGCAACCCTTTTCGATTCAAAGAACAACGAGGAAGAAGAAGTGGATGTCAATGGTCGGGAGTTAGAGGAAGAAATCAGCCCTTACGCTGCCGAGTTAAACTCCATAAAGAATGCTTTCAAAGAGAAGGAGAAAATGGTGGGGGAAATGAAAATCGAACTCGAGGCCGTGCAAGCAAGACAGCAGAAGAGGCAGGGGTTCGTCACCATGTTGTTGACCACTGCAACAACAATTTTGGCCGCAGCATCCGCCGTTTATGTTACCAAAGGCGGCAGGAGATAGGTTTGGTTCCTGTTTTATTGCGAGAATCAGACACTCAAGGGCTTTATTACCTCCTAACTATAAGATTTTCGCTGTTGTTTTATGAGCTTCATATCAAATTTTGGTAATAATCTACATTGGTTGATAAATCAGCTGCCATTCGAGTTTCCATGTAGAACAAGCAGTCAAGTTTAACCTTTTAGATTATCCAATTGGATTGGTTTTGCAGGTGTAGCAGCCAATCTACGATTTTGCATCATCATCTTGCCGATCAGCTTGTTTTTAGTGAGCATTTGATGGTCAACATATCAATAGCTATGGTGATTGCATGAAAGGTAAAACTCTATCAGCTGTTGGAAATTTTAATTTGAAAGCATAAACAAGGGCTCCCAAATTGAGTTGTTTTTTCTACGCACGAACAATCGGTCTTTTGCATGCTCTGTTTTTCTTTAATTTCATTCATAGACTGGCAAGGAACAATAAATTAAGTAGGAAATTAATTAGTTGTTGTTTTGTAGTAACAATAAAAGAAGTAAATATCGATTTCTCATAAAGTACGAGAGTATTTGTTGCCTCTTGAACTTGTGATAATTTAATTGATTTTCGTTAATTGTTATGTCAATTACGTGAAGATTCAAGCATGTGTTTCTTTTTTGTTCGTTGCTTAAGTTGATTTTATCTTAACGGGAGAATATCCATTAAAATTATCACAATTTCACATTATTAATTGGTAAGAAAACAAATACACAAATACCCTGGCTTTACCTTATAATTTATGTTTCTTTAGATCATTTATTTTTATTAGTAGGGTAAAAAACTATCTAAATCTTTAGTTTTGGATAAATAGTCATATTAGATAGGGGTGAGCATCGAGTGTTATCGGATCAGCAATTTTGATCCCATCGGATTTAGATGCATGTGTCATCCGAATCCGAATCCGATTAAAGAGATCAGATCGGATTTTTAAAAACCTGTAATTCAGAAATTTTCCGAAATTGTAAAAACTTGTAATTCGCGACGCGATCCGATGAGGGTACCGACGGCCGGCCGGCTCCTCCGTCGATTCCTCCTCTGTTCTTCGTCGTTTTTAACGAATTCACTCATTTATAATTACAATTACATAAATAATTTACAAATCCAAAATCAAATCTCTATACCTATTTATATTTTTGTTTCTGTTCTTCGCGGTTGTCTTCAGAGACTCGGAGTCTAGGAGCAGAGGGTCGGCGAGACGGTTCGGCTTCGTCGTCAGAGTAGTGGAGTCGAGAAATTGAGACAGATGATTTTTGGATTCCAAAATCAAAGTCGGAGATGCTGAATGATTTAGGGTTTCGACTTTTGACTTTAGGCCGATTTGAATTAAGCAATCCGACATTCGAATTGGATCGGATTGGCTTCGTATCTGATAGCAATCTGATCCGATAACGATCTGAAAATCGGATCAAATGAAAAACTTCTCTACAGAATACCTGATCTGATCCGACCGAATCCGATCGGACCGTCGGATCAGACCGGATCCGCCCATTCCTAATATTAGACATTGATTTACGGAAAAAAAAAGCAAATCAAACCCTTGAAGGACGTCGGTCTAACGGCTCGAGTCGTCCTTCCACAATATGGGCAAAGAAAATTGGAAACTTTTACTTTTTTTAAAAAAATTATTAATTTTTTTAAACAAATATTATCAGAATAACTTAAAATTTTTAAGAGATAAAGTTTAAGCATTTATATGTTTATTGTTATTTTTTAATTATAAAAATAAAATAATTTATTAAAAATGTGTAACATTTAAAAATTATAAAAAAAAAAACTTTGCGATAAACACATGTAATATTAGTTGCGATTTAAAATCAATTATGAAAGTTTTTAAATAATGTATGTATTTCTATTGTCTTTATATTGGATTGAATGAAGTATAATTCTTTTCTAGGCAACTAAGGACACGTTGCCAAAACATCAAACAATTTAAAAAGACAATTTTTAAATGAATTTCCCCTTTTTTTAGAATTAATTTGTGAGAAACTCACGTATGCAAGTTTGAACACGTTATGAAGCGTTTCTGTTTTTCTCATTCAAAACGAGTATACATAAACCCTAAACCCTACAAACGTGAATATGAATTTCCATTTAATTGCACATTTTGTTTCTTATTAATATGCATAAATAAATGAGTAAAAAACCGCTTCTTATAGTTTTTTTCCTTTGAATTTGGAGAAAAAAATACAATTTCAGCTGTGTTTTTTCAGGGTAAATATATAATGTTATTTTAGGGCGATAATATAGGGTCGTGTTCGAAAAGTGCTAAAAGGGTAAATATATAATTGCAAATTTTGCAAGAATCAAATAATACTTCTCTACATATTCACAACCCATAAGATTAAAATGGCTCATAACTTTAAAATTGAGCAAAAAGAAACAGGATATCAATTGCCCAAACTCCCTGATTGGAATCAAATAGAAGATTTGAAGAAGTCAATATATAAAATTGAGAGAAAATTCGAGGTGTGGAGTTCAATCCATACCAGTATTAGACGAGGTTTCATCACCAAACCTATCCCAACATCATATATCTCGACTCCCGATCCAGCGAAAGAGGTCATAAAATGCGATAGATGATGTCCCTCGCAGAATCACATCAGCAGAGAACGCAAAGAGTAGAAAAGAAGGACTTTCAATTCAATTACAAGTTGGACATTTTATAGAAATCTCGAGAGAATCTCATGCAAGCAATTACATAGCAAATCTCCTAGGAAATCTTCAAACAATTCAATAAACCAAATTGAATTTCTAATCTGTGTTCAGACCTCTCTTGTTGTTCATAATCTTGTTCTGCAACTGTTGATCAACCCCTCTCCCTTCAGACCTCAACCAGTTGGTACAAATTGGATCATCAACCAAAACTTGTCTTTCAATAAAAACCTGCAAAAGGGAAACTACATTCATTGCTTTAAAGTGCATGAATTTGTAAAGACTTCACATGTCATTATCATAGAGCTATATACTCACTTGTTTGCTTCTTTTTTTTTCTTTCTATTTTAGGCCTTCAACTATTCGCCATTATCGCATAACTACTGTAATTAATTAATTGACTATTCGCCACTGGCCCTGACCAACTGATGAAATCGGTGTCAATTAGTAGATAACACTACAAAATTTGTTTGTTTGCTACTCGCATTTTGATGAATTATTTTCATTTTTCTCGTTTATTAGACGCAAAGCAACTCTAGTGTTGAGGGCAACTCGTTGCCATGCATAAAAGACTGGCCTAACTGCTTTGTAACATTAATTTTGGTAGTTGCTCTCATAGTCATTAGGTATATCATGAGTTCGGGTATATATTAATTTCATACCCTAAAGTATGAGAGTATTTGTACTGAATATTTCATACCCTAAAGTATGACACCTTAAACATTATGTAATTTTAACTAACATCCTACAATTGCGAGTTTCGTCACATGTTTGGTCAATTCCTTCCAAATGCAATTCAATGCTTTGCTTATCCGTTAGCAAATGTTTCTGTTAAGTTTGTGGAATTTGATCAATCTTTATAAGCTAAAAACGTCAATTTTGTTAAAATTAGGAATGAGATATTGATTGTAGAGGCAAAATCGAAAGATGTAATGGAGGAGAAAGAAATATATACTTGAAGTTCCATGTAATGAAAATCACAACGATATTAGCGAAAGAGTGGTTCGGTCTGGTTTGGTTTGATTTTTAAAAAAAATACGACTAAATTAGTATATTTTAATTTTTAAATTTTAGGATCAAGATCAAGCTCAAACATGACCCGGACTAGACTTGGATAAGGACTAGACCAAAAATTTTGGTCATGTGAGGTTCGAATTTAGTTTTTCTTACTAAAATAAAATAAAATAAATTTAAAATCAATAAAAATGAATAATATCAAAATCAATTCAAATTCAACAAAATACATAACATTAAATCTAAAAATATTGAATAGTAAACAAAAGAATAGATTAATATGGTTATCAAATTACAATAATTGCTTACTATAATATAAGAAAAATATAAAATACATACACTACATTATTAAACATCAATTTTAATTATGAGTAAGATGGCTTAGTCTAGTGCGATTTTGAAGAAAACAAGACTGGACCAATGTATTTTGATTTTAAAATTTTGAGACTAGAACTAAAGTCATGATCGAAAATGAACAAGACAGAATCGTCTTTGTATTCCGTTCTTATTCGCGTTTACCATTTAGGGTATTTAGTACTCTTATCTGACCCATTCCATTCGTTTGAGTCGATTTTGTCCATCCCTAAACCTTGTGACATCTATTAAAATCATGTCAAGTTAAAGACATTCATTGCCAAGAGAAAAAATGAGATTATTACTCCAGTTGCACCCATACTTCAAGGGATATAAATTGATATATAGCCTATAAGTTTTACGAAGTACCATAGTGCACTTTTTCTTGATAACAAAACGTACCTTTGTGTCATTATATTGGTTAAAAGAAACAACACATTTTAACCATAACTCCTTAGATGGAAATCAATTTATTGACTCACAAACTATATGTCATGTTTGTCATCTTTAAGACACATGACACGATAGCGTCTAATTTAGTCTTCATAAGCCCATTATGACATTCATGTCTCTAACAAAAATGTTGTGGACGCTTGTTGACTGCTAGAGGATGCCTGCAACTTGAGAGATTTAAAAATTGATTGTGAAGAATTCACCCCACTATGCAATTCATCCGGGGACTCACGCTGAAGAGCTGTCAAAATTTATTTAGACGAAAACATGTACACTTGTTATCTATAGAGCGATTTAATGATGTATCAAAAAAAGACATCATTGATAGTGAGAGTTTGGCTTTGTATCAAAAACAGGACACTTGTTATCTATAGAACGTTTTAATGATGACACCAATAAAAGTTGGGGTAGTACTTGACTGAGCCCTAGAAGCTCAATCGCTCATAACATGAAGAATTACAGTCAATAGAATTTTCAAAGAAGATCTTGTAGCAACAAAGGAAAGAGTGAATGAACCACATTAGTTAATCGTTTGCCTTCTCTTCTCTTACTAAGTTATTATTTGAAGTATTGACTTTACACATCTAGTTAAGAGATAAATTAATTTGATATTAGCAAATAATAAAAATTAAGATAAACATCAATTAATACTTTGAATTTTAAAAATATTGTAGCAGATACCTTGAACATTTTGTCTAGCTAAAAACACTATGAACTTAACAAAACTTTAATTGACACCTTGACATTGACATTACTATGGTATTTGATGATCACTTCTGTTACCAACAACAAATGAAGACTTTGATGACCACTTCAGTTTCCAGCTCCTAACAAAAGCTTCTCTAAGTTACATATCTGACCACAATTGCTAAGAAAAAATCAAAATAATCTAAAAACACATTTTCTAGCAACAAAGATTGGGAAAAGAACATACGGTTGGTAGATAGTATGTGAGAGAGATTAAACTTGTACTAGCATAGAGGTCTTCGCTAAAAATTTATTAAGTTCAAGGAACCTATTGCCAAAAAAAGACGTTCGAGGTGTCTGCTGCACATATCTTTAAAGTTTGTGGCATTAATTGATGTCTAATCTTAAAATTATAATCAAGAAATCATTCCAAAGAAAGCACATAAGATCAAAAGTAGTGCTCCTTAAATTTCATTTAAGCGTCGAGGTGTTCGCTAAAAATTTATTGAGTTCAAGGAATTCATAGCAAAAAAAACGGTGGAGGTGCTATTGCAAATATCCTTAACGTTTGTCGCATTAATTGATGTTTAACCTTAAAATTATAATCATGAAATCATTCCAAAGAGAGTATATGGGATCAAAAGTAATGCTCTTTAGTTTAACCCACTACATGTTATACAAAGGCGCAATGGTTGCATTTTGAGGGGGTTGCCGCACCGCACTAAGGCAAGAACGACCTCGTCTAGCTACAACCATCCGCTCCTTAAATAAAAATTTACCACCTCATCTAGCCACACCCATCCACTTCTTAGATAAAAATTTCTCTATTTCCAACTAGAATTGTTCCATACTTATTAGATTAGTTTCTGCTAGAAAAAATTGTATATCTTTAAAGGTAAAACTTTGGAAAGTCATAACTTTATGTTCGATTGTGCAATTTAGACTATATTTAGCGTCTTTTTTCGAGATCTATCCACTGACAAATTACCAAAAATAACTTGTCTCACTTTTGAGTGCTAAAAATATCTTTAAATGCACTGATTTTCCTCATACAATTTAAAACTAGAAACCTAGCACGTTCAAAGAGGTTTTTCTGAATTGCACCATTGAATTCATGCAAGTCACATTAATCTTTTACTAATACATGTGTGTATTACCGCATCTAACAAATGACATTATGATATGATATATTTTGGGTAGCATTTTTTTGTCTTAGCTAATTGTTTCAAACTCTAGGCAAATAGGAGATATTTAGAAAATTGAGAAATTTTTTTAAGGGAGACAACCACTACTAGACGAGGTCGTCCTCGCAGCGAGGACAGCCTCTTCTGACACAATTGTCCGCACCTCTATTTTATAGGGACAAAGACAGCCGCCCGTCGTCCTCGAAGTTTTATTTTCCAATTTCAAGCATTGGGATTTGATTCTGTTAATTAAGGATTTTCTATCACAAGCATGGGATCAGAAGCTACCAACTCAAGAATCACTCAACCAAATAGCCTTCTCACAAGGCTAAAGCTGCTAACATATTGCATTTTTTGCCACAACAGAGGATAAGACACTGCTATAATAAGTTCAAAATGAAGCCTATAGAACATATATAAGTCCATATATCTTACTTGAGATAATATTCATCTAGAAAGCATAAATAACACAAAAAAAGCCAAAAGTTAAAAGTACCAGTTGAGCTCAGCGAAAGGAGAATGATGGTCCAGCAAAGGAGTATCGAGATGAAACTGGCATTGCAGAGTTGTCTTGTTTTGTCTCGTGGGAATCCAGTGTCTGCTTGTAGCGTGAAAGTGCGTCAGAAGCATATGTTGAGTACAAGCTGTTCACTTGATCAATGTCTCTCCTACTGTTATTATCTATCAGATGACTTCTTTGTTCAAGAGAATAAGAAGAGAAGGCGTCCAATGAAGGCATAGGCTGTTGGTGAACCATAATCCGATCATTTGGGTGATAACTTACTCCTCGAGAAAGAGACGAAGAGGGCAGATCAGTTTGGATGCTGTAAGCTAAATGCTGTTTCTTTTCCAAGTAAAAAGGATCAATTTGGTGAAATTCACGATTTCTTGGTAGGTGTTCACTATCATAGTCTCTATGTAAAGCTTGGAGACCATAAGTTCGGTACTCTTTTTCGGTTAAGAACATGTCACGAGGAATGACTTCACTCCGCACAGCCGACGAGTTCTGCTGTGCAATTTCTCGATCTCTGCCATGAGCTAGCAAATGGTAACCTTTGGCGTCACTATTAGCAAAAGAATCTTCATACTTCAAGTCTTTATCCCTCCCGTAAACTTTTCTATCTGGATGTCTTGGTGGGGAGTGGATCAGCATTTTGTTTGGATGGCTTGAATAGTGATCAGCTGATCTGTAAAGCTCAGTGAGTTTCCTCACCTAAAATGGAATTACATTAGAGAACATTAATGAAACTTCAAAACAGAAGTAGAAGAGTTCCTACCTGCTTAACAGTTAGTTCAGTTTTGAACTTATTTTTTTCAAAATAGTTTTCTTGGATTGCCTTCTTGAAAACGATCTCAGGAAGAGGAAAACAATCCTTTTGAACTTTGAACCTAACCTGAAATAAAAATGAAAGCCGGAATATGGTTTAGTAGACAAGAGCAATGATTTCTTTTAAGAATCGACCAATGCAGTAGTTGAAACAAGTAACCTGAACAGGAAAGGCTCCACCAAAAGCTTTTGGCTCAAGCTTCATGCCACCAGAAGAGGATGCTTGATAAATTCCATACAAAAGCTTGAGATCAAAGTCATATAGAAAAAGCTTAAAACCAGGCTTGATAGCCAACACAACATCCCTTTTAGCATTTGATACGCCCATCAATTGATATCTAAAACAGTCTGGCTTTGTCTTTGCACTGCACATGAAGATAAAACCCCCGAGCTTCTCTTGGCCACTTTCATCAAGTTCAACATTTTCCGCATCATCCACTTTTTCTTTCATCTTTACATTCCTCGCACTTGTGTCTGAAGCACCAAAACTCTTATCATTCTTAACCTCTTTGCAGTTCTTTTGTGATCTTATCATTCTTAACCTCTTTGCAGAAGATTTCTTGATGATTTTACCATTGGCTTTTAATGAGCTATTTCTTTTAGATGACTCTGGGTTATTGCAAGTTTCAGCATGACTCCCCAATTTGTTCTTGGTATCTTCTCTTTCAATAAGGGACTTACCTTTGTCTTTGCTATCTTCAGGATAAACTGCAGCCTCTACTTTTTTAATATTATCCTCATGTTTGGAGGGAGACTTATCATTTCCTTGATCTTCATCTTTTGTGACATTATCTCCCCCGATGCTTTCAAGCATTTCTACAATGGGATTCTGTACTTCCTTCTTTGCACCTAGTTCCATAGCTTTGATGGCATCCGTAGAGTTGGAAGCTGGAGATTTCCGCGTGACCTTACCAATACCCTTTACTAATCTTTTCCTTTGAGCGTAACTTTTTTATGCATGTTTTAGTTTCTTGGTATCTTCTCCTTTGGGAAGACATTTCATTTTCTCTCCGTTGACTTCTTGGTTAGCAGCAGACTCCACTTTCTCATCATCGTCCTCATATTCAGATGGAGACTTTTTGTTTTTCGTATCAACTTTGTCCAATTTCTCCGTATCAGTAAGATGAATTTCTATTTTCTAATTCGCATCTTCCTCCATAATGTTTCAAGTCCTCAAAATATCCAGTGTATTCTGGCGGCCAAATTAAACGAGTGCACAAAGGCAGCTACTTTCCTTCTGATGGTTTTGCTAGTGCCTGCCTTCCACAGCGAAGTTCTAAAAGAAAATCAAGCTAACATTGAGAAAAAAAATAACCAGGAACGAAAATAGTTAGAAAATAGTTCGCAAAAAAAGAGGAAAACAATGATTTTTAAGATGCATCAGTCCCTCCGAGCGTAAACAACCTAGCAAACAAATTCAAATAAGGAAATCAATACAGATCAGTCTCATGAGAAAACGAAAAAAGATAACATAACCCAAAACCCACGCACGCCCAAAAAAATTTGATGCAGATTCAATTTCTCTCCCAACGATTTCTGACCTTGATAGACACAACTCCACAAAAATCAACTACATTAGCTATCCCACACAATTTTCATCATTTAGAGAGCGAGTAAGCAAATAGAAACTTACGATTCCGCAAGAGAGAGTGATATAGTTGGAGAATAAGCAGAGATGGATCTGAGAAGATGGAGGAAAATTGTACTCTCTTCGCTTTCCTCAACGTCTGGTCTCCAGGAGTTCACCTCCCGCTTCCGAATCCAGGGTTCTATTTAATCCTTAAAATTTAATTACATTTTATTATTATTTTCATATATTATTAGAAGTTGAAGTTAGACTCAATTTTATTTTAAAATAAAATTAAAATAAAATTAAAATTAAATTGAATTCTAATTCACAGTTTTAGATTATTAAAACCGATACTGAAATTAACTTTTGAGCTTTGTTTTAATTTTAATCAATTTTATTTTATATTT
Organism: Begonia fuchsioides; assembly: GCA_003255005.1. Taxonomy (NCBI): domain Eukaryota; kingdom Viridiplantae; phylum Streptophyta; class Magnoliopsida; order Cucurbitales; family Begoniaceae; genus Begonia; species Begonia fuchsioides. The sequence continues at coordinate 23,173 of QAOC01053662.1, read as the reverse complement.
AAAAAATTAAAATATAATAATAAAATTTATTTTTATTATATTTAATTAAAATTTTAAATAATTGAACGAACTTATAACTTATTTTAGTATTATATTAAATTTGATTAAGATTTTATTAAAATTTTATTTGATTTTAAATTTTTTTTAATTCACGATTTCAATTTTAATTTTACGATTTTTTACTCTTAAAAACTAACATCAGACTATGAATTACGATTTTTTTTTTAAGTTAGAATTAAGACAAATTAAAATTGACGATTTTGGTCTAGTATACGTTCTGATCTGGTTTTGCCTATTACTAAATATTATTATAATTTTAATTTGGATAAAAAAAACTCTAAATTTTGAGTGAGAGGTCAGTTATCTCGACTGCAGCCTCCATTACCAATGAACGTTCAATTACGGTCCAAACCCGGTGATCCGACGCGGATAAGCTCACATTTTACTAACCTTTCGGTACGAGATTCCGGAAGAAATCGGAACGTAATAATATAAATTCATACGAATTTAAAAGTTTTTAAAGTAGCATTTTTTGAGATATATAAAACAAACTAGTTTTAAAAAACAAAAACTGCGATTTTATTCTGTGACAAATGAGTACCACAAAAGACCAAGACAATACAAGTTATCACGAAATCTTTGACTGGAATTAATGAGAATCGAGGCAGATTCGACCGAGAATCATTACCCGGAAAAGGGCAGAATTAGTCGACAACTCAGGTGTTTCGAGCCAAAACATCTCTCATCAACTGTTTGGGTGCTGATGGAGCAAAAAGAAAGAGACAGTTAGAAAAGAGTTTGATCAATGGCCATGTTCATAGATTTTATGGAATTTTCAGATTGAGTTCATACCCGGAACTCCGGTGAATTTTTCGAACTGAACGAATGCTTGATTGATGAACATCTCCGTCCCGAACACCAAACCAGCTCCACTCTCTTGCGCTTCTCGTAGAAGTCTTGTCATTTTCGGCGTGTAAATTGCATCAAACACCAACGAATAATGTTTCAAAGCTTTCTGCCATAACAAAATCAAATATTACAGACTCTGAAATTTCAGACTCTTGCAAAAGTAAACAGAACAAGCTTAGAGACAAACCTTGGGAATGGGCGTATCATCAATTCTGGGTTTCATTCCAACTGATGTAGCATTTGCAAGCACCATGCCATCTTCTGGATGGAAATTTTCCAACTCTCGAAGAGTAAGAGCTTCTCCTCCAACTTTTATGGCAAGTTCTTTAGCTTTTTCTATAGAAGTCACAACAAAATTTAATATCTGGGTCAGCAAATTGTCATAATCACGAGAACAGTACATATAAGTTAAGAATGATCCAAACTGCACTTTTGCTATTTTTTATTCTCCTCGAAAGAGAAACAAAAATCATTGTAAAATTCCCAAATGGAATTTCGAATACCGGCCAGTGCAAAATCTACTTTCTTAGAATGCTAAACTAGACAAAATAATTAGAGAAAACTACACATGTTTAAATTTTGTTTTTACCGTAAGTGCGATTGGCGATTACAACTCGAGCGCCCTTTTCTTTTCCACCATAAGCAAGAGCCTTTCCAGCACCACCCGCTCCAATAACGACAAACAGTTTACCGGTCAAAGGAGAATCAGAGCTATTCCCTGAACCTTTTAATTCTGTAAGAATAATGTTAAACTATGAATTTCCTAACTCAGTTCAATGATTCAAATAAAAATTTGACAACCTCGCAAGCCGTCTTCAATAGCTGCAATTGCTCCAAGATAGTCAACGTTGTATCCGATTAATTTTCCATCAGTTGGTCTTCTGATCATGCAACTAATAGCACCAATTTCCTGTCCGAACCATATAACAGAATTGAGAAAAATGGCTCCCAAATGATTTCAACGAGTAAATACGATGTAGCATCCTACCTTAGCAATTACATCGACTTCATCACAGCATTTGAGTCCATCCATTTTGTGAGGAATTGTATAACTGCAAGTAATTCATTTCCAGCCAAGATTGAAAACGAATAAAAAATGCTAAAGCAATTATTCCATTTTATGGGATTATAAAAACATTTTTTCTGAAATTATAAAATGTAAGCCACCTGTAGCCAACAAAATCTGGAGATGCATAGCAGGCAAGGAAGTCTGCAACGCTATCAACAAGCAAAGGCAAATAAACGCCATCAAAACCGACCGATTTAAAGGCTGGATTGTACAAATGAGGACTCTTGCTGTGGCCAATGGGATTTCCAATAACACCGTGCACTTTTGTATTAGCTCCAATCAGTCTGAAATTGTACAAGTCCAACAGATCTTTGACAGTAGGTTGTCCCGGGGCAGACACTACCCCAACCTCGAGAGTGCCAAATGTGAGGAATGCCCCAAATTTCGCACTTAGTATGCGAGAAATCAAACCCTTTTCGCCCATTACAAGTCCTATCATCGGAACCTATTACGATAAAACATAATTCGCTCGTTATAAACTTGCTTAACATTCTAAGGACGTTGTAAACAATGAAGAAATTTGCTATGTTCTAGTAAAGAAGCTAAAGCTTGATTTAAATCTGGAGTTTCAAATGAATATCAATTAGATAGAAAAAAAATATCATAATTTCTAATACTGACCGGAGAATGTACGAGTAACTGAAAAACGCGAGAAGAGTCTGTGATGTTTAATGCAGTGGTAGCAATTTTGACAATGTCAGCTCCAGTGGCCAGTATTTTTGCCACAAGATTGCCGATTTCTTCAAGAGGTGGAGTATTTTGATAGTTGTGAGAAGAAACAATGATTTTGACCTTTTCAGGCTTATTTCCTTGTATCAAGTTATAGAACTCATGCGCAACCTGAAAGTTAATTCTAAGAAACTTAGCTAAGTGGTACTTCTTACAACCATAGTTCTTAAAAACAGAACCTGATGAACAGAAGATAAGAAAACAATTACAACCTTAAGCTCAATGTCGATAAAATCTGCTCCCAATTCCATCGCTTGTCGAAGAGCATCTTGTCGCATCCTTTCATCACCGTCATATTGACCACCTTCCCATTTGGGTCTGGATGATATCAAAATATTACCATCAAATTAAGATTGTTTAATGAAAAGACTTATGAGATGCCATTACTTTCTTATTGCTAAGTGGACTTGTAATTCTAATTAATTTAAGAGCTATATATTTGGTTTAGTTCTTTCTGATTTGAGGAAAATTATTTTTCTTTGAGCATTTTTGCAATCCATTTAGGGACGGATGACTTCCAAAGGAGTCTTCCGACATCGAATGTGATGCTAAAAGCAATCTTAGACTACAAAACCGTAAATCATGGAAGTATATGCTCATTAAACTGCAGAGGCTGAGAGGAATGAGTCTAAGTATTCGAATCCATTAACATTAAAGCCTCACATATAGGTATTCAAAATAGTGAAAGAACAGATTACCTGTAAGTGAAAAGTGTGGGTAAAGGACTCTGATTAATCAAGACTTGAAGGTCTTGGCTAGGATTGAAATTGTTCAAAAAGTCCAACCGGATTTCAATTATGTCAGCACCGACTTCCTTCGCCTTCCGCATCTGAACAAGCATCTGTTCCACAGATTCTGCCATAGCTGGAGTGCAAATGAAGGTAGAATTTCTGCTATCTCCATAACTAGTCTGAAATTCAGAAGTGGCCTGAAATTTTGTTCTAGGTTGAGTAAATATAATTGAGGCAATATCACTCAGAAGAAAATTAATATACTGTATTTGGTTAATGAGAAAATGAATAAGAACAAAATGAGATACAGTCCACAGCCGTTTACCAGTTACATTCATATTTCAAATATCAACTAACACAAACCAAAGAATTCAAAACAGGAGCATAATTTTTTTTCTAACTCTCGTTAACTACATTTCCTCAGTAATCAAACAGCTTAGTTTACTTAAACAGCAAGGGGAAAATTACAGCAAAGCAAGAAAATAATTCAAACAACGAATTTTTGGAGAGAAGTAGGAAGAACAGGCATCAGAAGAAAAACAAAAGTTACATTCAGATTCTCCTTAAACGCTGCGTTGTCTCGTAAAATCTTGTAGTTGAGAATAAAAAGGAAGAGTGTAGATTAAAGTGGTTGATCCAAAAAACACATACAAAATTGTTCCCAATTCTTTCATTCCACCGCATTTTTCTCAGAAATCAAACAGCAGAACTTCCTTCGAAAATGGGGAGAAATACAACCAAAAGTCGAAAAGGAAGCAGAGTAGTAAAAGCAAGAACTAGAACGTGATACCGGAAAGCTGCTGATACCCATTTCGCCTCGACTTAAGAGAAAGGAGATGAAAATCACCACAGCGGAGCTTGTTTTCCAGATTCTGCAAGTGGGTAGGCTCACTGCAAAGTGCAAAGTGCAAAGTTAAGTTCTTAAAGGAAGAGGAATAAACAAAAACAATACTACTTTTTCTTCTTTTTTTTCCTCCGACAGCAGCAATCAATGCGAATCAAAACAAACGCCCAATTGAAAATACAATAAAACTGATGCAACAAATGAATAGAGGAACTCCGCAGGAGAACAATCCAATACCCAATGTTCTAAAGTTGCTCCATTATAACGCGGTAGAGCTTCAAATCACTGGAACTGGAAAAAGTAGAAGAAAAACGGTCGAAACTTTGGAATCGACTATGCATCGGAAGAGATGGGTAGGTGAAGAAACGCTGCGACCGTGGCTGGTACAGGTGGGCTATTTACTTTCACGTTTCACCAGCCCGACTCCTGACCATCTTTTACTTCGCTGCAAAAAAAACAGTCTTTTCTGCAATTTGATGCAAAAAATAATATTTTATTACATGGATATTCCACTACTGATTATCTTACCAAAATTTCAAATTTTCCAAATTTCGTAAATGTAGATTCTTTACACTTTACGCCCTTCGGTTGGCAATCAAGATGCCATTTTTATCAGTGTCTCAGTCATCGCATGTTCAATACTTTAAAGTTTAAACTCAGCTCAAATCACACTACCAAACCAGATCCCAGCACTTTCTGTGAAATAGACAACACGGTCATTTCATTTTATATGCTTTCTTCCTCCAAACTGGTAGGAAAAGAGTAAACTTTTTCGTCATTTAATGTTAGAAAAAGAGTAAATTTCTTGCAATATATACTACTATAATCACTAGAAAAGGGAATATTTTAGCAAGATCATTCTCAACTTTTACGGTAAAAGTTGACCAAAGGCTCGCCGTTTTGGTCTTATATCAAGGAACTCGACAAAATAAACTTATGTTCCCGAGGTTCAGGGGGTGGACAATTCAAGGTTGTCGTTGTAGTCTTGTAGATTGATACTGTTGACTTGAAATTTCTAAATCAAAATGTTGAGATCTTTAATGGGCTTAAGCCAAAAAAGAGAAGTGATACGTTCTTAATAACATCGTTTCTCTGCTTCCACATTGAAGAAGAAGACGGAGAGGATGATATAGAAGCAATAGAATAGACTCCATTTATAGTCCTTCTCACGCATGTTTCTCCATGAGTTTTCTGAACAGTTCTTCCGGAGCTGAAATCCCAAAATCAAATGAAAAAAGATGAATAGACTGGGGAAAAATAAAGTTTGCATCTGAAGAAAAATGGAGGGTAGATAGAGTTCTGGTTGTTTTACCTGGCAAACCTGTAAAGTTTTTGTATTGTTCGAACCCTTGACGAATCAGCATCTCCGTCCCATAAACAACGGCGGCTCCGATCTCTTTCGCTTCTTGCAGCAATCGAGTTTCTTTGGGCGTGTATATCGCATCGAAAACCAGGCAGTAGTGTTTCAGAGCCGACTGTAAACCGCCATTGCCAATTTCAGGAGAAATTAGGGCTCGCAAGAAGAAGATTAACCCTAATTTTCATTAAAATTCATTTGTCAAATATTTAGTCCTTATTTTGACCTGAGATAACGGGGTTCGATCAATTTCCGGCTTCATTCCGACAGATGTAGCATTAGCAAGAATCATTCCCTCTTCCGGACAGAAATGTTCTACGTCGGAAAGAGCCATAGCTTTCCCGCCAACTTTGGCCGCCAATTCCTCAGCTCTCTCTGCGGAGAAAATCATCATTGATTTCTTCGTTCCTCGTCTCGTCAAGTGATTTTCATAGTTTCTGAAATTCTCTTACCCAAAGTCCGATTGGCTACGACGACTCTGGCCCCCTTCCTCGCCGCACCGTATGCAAGTGATTTTCCCGCCCCTCCTGCACCTAGAACCACAAACAGCTTCCCTTCCAATGGCGACGAATCGGAAAGATTTACTCCGTTCAAATCTGTTATCGAGTAGTCACTTCAGGACATAGAGAGAGAGAGATAGAGACTAATTTCTGCAGCGGGTAGGGCATACCTCGAATAGCATCTTCAATGGCGGAAATCGCACCAATATAGTCAGTGTTGAATGCCACCAACTTCCCATCAGGTCTCCTGCAAATATTATTAATGGCTCCGATTTTCTGCAAAAACCAATTACGAGTAAAAATAAATAAATAAAACTATAAATTAAGAGTCTTTTTATATTAATCCAAATAATTCTAAAAAAAGTACCTAATAATGGAGACAATTTGAACATTTATACTGTAAGCTTCAAATTTAATACGAGATATATAAACTATAGGTTAAATAATTTAATTATGAGAAAGAGGTCAATTACCTTGGCAATGCTATCAATCTCATCCATGCATTTAAGTGCAGCCTCTTTGTGAGGAATCGTACAACTAAACAAGAGAACATCCTTATAAATTAAACTAGATCATCAATGATTTAGATCCACTTTTGAAATTATTATAGATGTACCTGCACCCACCAAAATCGGGATTCGAATACGTGTCGAAAAATTTCTCGACATGGTCGACCAAGAAGTGCACGTAAATGGCATTAAGACCGACCGTTTTGAAAGCTGAATTGAACAAGAGCGGACTCTTGCTATGACCCACGGGTTTCCCGATTATGCCGAAAACTTTCGTGTCTTCTCTTATCAATCTAAAGTTGTATAGTTCTATCAACTCTTTCGCTTTTGCTTGCCCGTAGTCTGTCCCCGGAAACGTTTCCAACCCGCCGTAGGTCAAATATCCGCCGTATTTTGGGGCCAGTATTTGTGTTATGAGACCTCTCTCCCCGCTCGCCATTCCTATGATAGGAATCTTCAAAAAGGAAAAACAAATTAAGGAAAAGAACAATGATAAACATAATGACCATGAAAACGAAGAAGAAATTTACTTGAGAGTGAACCATTATTTGGAAAATACGCGCGCAATCCGATATGTCTAATGCGTTTGTGATGATTTTGACTATGTCGGCTCCGGTGGATTGGATTTTTACCACTAGATTCGCGATGTCTTCTGCGGAGGGGGTGTCGAC
>QAOC01053662.1:0-14820 GCA_003255005.1 Begonia fuchsioides | reverse complement strand
ATATTATCGATTTTCAATTAAATATATAAACTTTTAATTTATTAATTAATACTTAAAAATTTAGACAATTACCAACTAACCTATGATCATAAAATTTAAGTTAACGATCATCTTTTAATAATTTAATTTCAAAATTTTTGAATTATTATATTTTTTTATTAAGATGAACAAAATAAAAAAATATATATAAATATAATCTTAAAAAGATGCATATAGTGAAAATTAACCAAAGTCTAATGCTAGAATTACTGCTATTAAATTTTAATGTTTAAAATATCAATTAAAAATATATTAATATTTGAAATATCAATGAATAAAATTTAAAATATTATTTAAATATTTTTCTTACTTTAAAATATTAAATAATATAATTAAATTTATAATTACTCTAATAAAAAAAATAATTCACTCCATGGCCACTGCTCCAACGGTACCATTCATTGTGGGCAGCATTATTCTTTTACTGATGAGTGCAAGTGCGATTGTGTAAACGTGGCGCCTAATTGGATCATAGATTTTCTGCGAGCATAATTATGGTCGGGTCAGCCAATATATTTTATTTATTTATTTTTATATAAATTAAACTTTATTGAAATTCATGACATATTTTATAACTACACGACTGTAATTATTTAACCCAAAAAATACCGAAAATGTCCTGTCGCACGTATAATTTATTTTGTTCAATCATCGTTGGATTCACATAAATTATACTAGAATCGTTAGAAATTTGATTTGGTTCCAGTTAAAACAACCGAAATTAAAGCAAATTAGAAAATAATAAATTTGGCAGGAGAGTAGGTTCGAGTAATTATTACAGAGACAAAAGGCCCCCATCCCATTCTGACTCAACTTCCTCCGAGCCTCGACTAATGAACAAAGGGCCCACCATCTTATTTTATAGTATATGAAGATTGCGCATCTCTTTTTTATTTTTTATTATTATTTCTCAAAACTCGTAGCACATGTTGAGATTTTTAATGGGTTTGCAATCAAGATGCAGGCATTTGTCCTCCCTTCCACTACAAAGCCGGTACCACTCTTTTAAATTCAAAAAGCCAAATTTCTTGCTTTTAGGTCTTACCGAACTTATAATTTATGAAGAGGTTAAATTACATTGACTCAACAGGCCAGAGATATAAAGTCTTTACCTGATATCCCAATTAGCTACTTCAACATTGGGGGTAACAATTCTAATACTAGGACAACGCATGCGTCGAACATAGACTATTGTACACAATTTACAATCTCTGAACCAATTGAACTATGCATGTGCGAACAAGTTGACCACTCTCTTGATTGAAACCGGTGTGGCCGGTGTCTATAATATCACCTTAAGCTTCTGATGTTTAAGAAAACCATTTCAGAACGAATCCATACTCAACGCTTCATTATGTATTATAAAAATATTCAATATCATTATATCAAAGCGTAAAATAACAAAAATAAGAGAAATTTCTTCTGAAAAATCAACGACTTGCCAGATGTAATTGCCGATTTATCTGTTAGATCCAACTAGTAATACTACATTTTCCATTTAATCATGTGTTTCGATCTAACTAGTAAGACTCAGTTTTTTAAAGATGAGAAAGGTAACCTTAAACAAGTAGATGAGGGGAAATTCACTAAGAACTTTTCTCTGCCCCAGCTTGCTCAATTCCATTTGCAGAGACAAAATATACTCAATCTCTACCTAAACGTACGCACTACCAAAAATAGTTTCAGCATTTAACTGATAAACTCCTCCATATTTTGAGAAAGTACAAAAAAAGATATCACTATGCGGAATTGAGATATCACTGAGTAATCGACCTAAGGCAGTGCTCATCGCTTTTGTCTTTGTTCACCGTGCTATGGCATATCAACTGGACTTGCTTCCAGGTTCTACATTTTGTGTTTCATCTTTCACAACTCCATAAAGATGAGGTCACCTGTCATTTCAAGCTTTAATTTATTTATCGTAGATGTATTAATTGATAAAATTAAAAATTAAAAATATCATTTAAAAACTATTCTTACTTAAAAATGTTAATTGATAAATGCTCACTAAATCAATCCTATGAGCGAGAGTCTGAGTCCAGGAGCAAACAATGGAATCAAACCCAAAATGGTATACCAGGTCTCATCGCTAACTGCGACTTTCGAAAGACTGGTGAAGCAAAGACTACCAAACAGAAGAGAATATATGTTACTTTCTTACTATATAAAAATTGAATATATATAATCAATAATTAATTATTTATTACAATAGATAATTTTTTTATGATTTCGTTATGACCCCTCTCTCGCATCGCACTTTACTCGGAGTTGTTTCACTCAAGCTTCTTTCATTTTCCGGTCTGCACCTTCCCTCGATTAGAACATTCAGCATGAGATATATCGTAACAGAGAATTGTGGGTATCAACAAAGTTCGATCCTTAATAATTTCACCATGGGATGTTCGAACTTTACACCTGCGCAATTAGTCAAAGGACTTGTACCACAAGTTACAGGGGTAGGATTCGATTTCCCTCCTGATAAAATTATTGGAGATCAAACTCTCTTGTCGAGCGAAGCTTATCACTTTCTGTTATGATTATTCTCGGCCTGATGGTTCTAACCGTAGAATGGAAAAGTCCCGAGTGAAGTGCGATGGGAAGGGTCGTAATAGATTTTTCATTAAACGATATTATTGAATAATTATTATTCAATTAATTAGAAGTCAATCTATGCATCATTCTTGAAGAAATATTGTTTGCGGGGGAAAATACGGGGAGGGGCATGAATGATATTTTAAAATCTTCAATAAACCGTTATCGGATTAGTTTGGAACTTAAAATAGGGGGAACCTTCTCTCCTTTTACTCCGTCCTTTCTCTTTGCCTTGGCTTTCGCCTCGTTTCGTTTCCTTTCCATCTCTCTCTCAAAACTTGGTTCTCCATTTCAATATCATTTCCTCTTGGACAACATGCTCCGTTTCTGCCTCTAATCGCTTAGTTCTTTTCTTCATTTTATGAAGATTTGGCGCCTCGACTTTAGTGTACTGCAATGTAGTTGAATTCTGAAGACCGAATCTCATTGATTAAACGTTGGTGGAGGATATATGATTTTAGGTTTCCGGCATAGTTTTTTTACAGGTTATTGTGACACGCCTTTCCAGCCTTCTTTGAATCATTCCTTCATGTTTGTAGTGATCAGGCATTGTCATCCTTTGTGAAGATCAAGCTTCAGTTCAGCCTCGAATTGTTTACATTTTTTTAATTCGAAGAAGGATATGGAATTAATCTAGTTAGTGGCGATCAAATCTCATTGGTTGAGTCGATTGAGATTTTTTTTTATTTTTGCTGAGCAATTACGAAGGTCAGATTTCTGGAAGAAATTCTTATACAGGTCGTTAAACATACGTGTTCACAGTCCTCTTGAATAATTTTTTTTGCATCTATACCGTTGTAAGCAAATTGACCTGGAGGATTAGTGAAGTTTGTTACCAAGCAAATGAACTTGACGACTTTGGTTAGTTTGATAAATATGTTAGTCAAGGAGATCTAAAGCTAGTGATTTTTACGAGGTGTATGCTTTCTTTTTTGGGTAAATAAATATTGTAACAGTATATACACTTTTTTCTCAACAATAATCATTGACGGGTGCAGAGCTGCTGAAAGATGAGACCAGGTCATTCCAGGCAGAAAAGCAGTGATGACACTCCTGGGGCACCAGCTTCACCGATGATGTCTCCATTTCCCCATCATGTTCGGTCTGGATCAACTGGATTGGGAAATATGAAGAAAGGACAAACCGATGCTGCAAAAGCTGCAGCACAAAGGCTTGCTCAGGTGATGGCACACCAATCAGCAGACGATGAGGATGATGAGGATGATCTTTCTTTTAATTATAGCATAGAAAGTGGAACCGGAAGCATTGGACTTGCAGGAGGAAGAGCAATGCGTTCCCAGTCTCCAATGGTAATTATCCTAATAGACATTAGCAATCTGCTTGGTTTCCTAGTGATATAGTTGTTTTCCTAACTGTTATTTTTTCTGAAGCATAGTTAGGTTATAATACACTCCAATAAACTATCCACAGCACTTTCTTTGTTTTGAACTCCAATACAAAGAGGGAACAAAACGAGATCTCGCCTTAAAAGGTTTCTAAGAATTTAACAAAAAACAATTTTTCTCTAATGAGAGAGGATTACATTAAAAAAATAATTCTTAACATCTTTAGAGCTATTATTCCACTTGATAATAAAGATATTAACTTTATACCATAAAATTAATTTGTGGAGATTTATATTAATATTTAAGTTGAGTTCCAATAGTCTATCAGGCAGCCAAAATACTACTCCAAATTAAATTCCTCTTGTTATATATCCCATTCAAAATAGAAATATTTGGTCAAGTCCCCAACGTAAGGTAAGTTCCCATTGGACCATCTAAAGGTGAGAAAAACCACTACCACAACTATCTATCCACCCTCAACCTTGCAAGAATGAAAACAACGTGAAGATAAAGCTCATAACAGATTTGTCGCTTGAATTTTAATTGATGCGATAAATATTATAAATAATTATTTTAATTACAATACGTTAAAAACACTTTAATTGACCAATCAAAACTCAACGCGCCATGGTAAGTTAAGAGAGTATGCTAAGAAACTAAACATAACATAACATTATTATATAGTAAACTATAAGAGAAAGAAATGCACGGCCTTCAAAATTCATTTTAGACTTTTTGTTCATCTCTAAAGAGAATTGTGTATGAAACTGTCATGCTAAGGAAATTTATGCGAACATAGCGAGAACTCATAAAAAAGTTTTGATTGGCCTAGCAGTAGTACAGATATGTTGGTTGTTGTTTTAAATTTTTAAGAAATTCAGCTGTTTATTTGATTTCTAATAGTTCAGATCTTTAATCTTAAGGTATTGATGCTTCATCTTTTGCAATAGTTTCTTTATAGGAATTTTTCTTATGAAAAACTAGCTTAGAAGAGTTAAAATAATATGTATCCACTTCAGCAATCAATACTGGGTTTAAGAAGGGTACACAATCCAGAATTTGTTTACTTTCCAATCGATTTTAAACATATGGATCTTCATTAGTCTTGGAGATTTGCCTAAATTGCTGATATTGAATTCATAACTTAGTCCTTGACATAAAATTCAATTTTTCATGGCCATTATTGATATCTTAAATAGATAGGATTCACAATTGCTGTGCCATTTAACTTTGTTTCATGCTAGATAATGGTTTAAATCAATGTTGTAGGCAGACTTATAAACTTCTAAGTGAGCATCTTTTCTCACTGTTTCTTCCTTACCTTGATTTTATGCTTAGTAATCTATCGTTTTTTAGTCAATTCGTTCTTTTCAAGAACCTCCTCCTCAGCAAAAGAAAGAACAGCCACCCTCTGCACGTATGGGATCAGGAAGTCGGTTACTTCAATCTAATACTCCAGTGGAAAAACCATTTTCAGTTCGTCCAATATCAGTCATTCGACCATCTCAGTCCAGCAACATCATTGAACAACCTCCATCTTCTCGTTCTAACATTACCACTCGAGCAAATCAGTTAAGTAACTACATGGAACAACCTCAATTTTCTCAGTATGCATCCACTGGTCGTCCTCAATTAGGGGCCAAAACTGTTCCAGTGCCACCTTCCACTGTACCGATATCACTGAGGCCAGCTTTGCCTGTAACTCCAACACAAGTTCAGGTTGATATTAAGAGAGATAAAAGGTATATTAATAACAATTAAGTTTACAATGCATCTTATATTGTGTCATCTTTGTTGCTTTATATCTAATGTAGAAGATTAATTTAATTTATTATATTAATTTTCATTTGCCTACATTTATGATTAATAGTGTAACATTGTCTTGTAATTTTTGTACTTGATATTTTTAACTAACAATTATTTTGAACTCAAGATCCTTATTGATCCATGGAATTTGATATGAGGAACAACAAACTTTTTTACTGCCATAATAAGTCTCTAAATTTATTACCTCTTCTACATAAAAATATGCAACTTGAACGGTTTAGTATAGAAATGCTTATTGATGCAAATATATCAATTTTTCTTTGTATAAAGCTCCTTCCCCGGGGTATCTGGAATATATGGTTATTTAATTTTATATACAAAATTAGTCTGATATTCACATTGATTTCTTTTGGGATTAATCACTATATTTCATGTGACTAAACAGGTTGTCTCTAGATATGGGAAGCATGATCTTAAGAGATAATGATAATCAAAAATCTGTTTCTACTTCAGCTTTACAGGATGAGGTATCACTATGAACCACCTCAATAATGTCATTGTTTTTAAACTACTTTAAGAAGTTTTGTTGTCCAACTCACATTATCTTCTTTCTGTTAGACGGGGTGACTATAAGTTATATTCTAAAACCTTTATTCTCTTAGCATGTGAGCATATATGTGACTCCATCCCACTTAAAACAGAAAGGATCCCATTTTTAATCCCTAGTTAAGCCTTGACACTCATTAAATTAATCTTCTGTCAAGCAATCAACGCGTAATTGGTTTTATTTTAAAGAGATATTATAGCATGGGATTTGAATTTTTTTTCGGAAAATAGTCTATCGTGAGAGCTAACCGACATTTTGAATGTTTTGATATTTATGGAAAGCAAATAGATCTCTCGAAGGTTTGATTATTTTGTATTTTTATTTCACTTTATATTAAATCCAACTTGGTTTGTTAACAATAAGATCATTTTTTTAACAGTGAGCCATTCAATTTTGAGGACTTCAAGCAATTTGTTTGGAATACTATCTTTTAGCTGATAATGTATTGGTTGCTAGACTTCGTGGTGTTGACAATGAGGAGTTTAATATTTTTTTAGTTTTTATTTTCTCTTCTTCTCCTTTGAGTATTTCTTGCATAGTTATACCTATAATTAACAATAATACACAAAAGTATACAAAATACTTATTAAAAATGAAAACAAATTCTTCTCCTTATACATCAAATTTTGTGCAGCTTGATATGCTACAGGAAGAAAATGAAAGCTTACTTGAAAAGGTGACGACTGAAAGTAGTAGATCTCCTCTATTTTTTTGGTCAATTCAAATTCATTGGTTCTGCATAGTGATAGTTTTTTTTCAAAAAAAAAAATACTGTCATCATGACAGTAATTTGTAATTTAGAAAATGATATAATTAAAAAATATGAGTACTAGTTGATTTATTAAAACTTCTATTGGTATTCCATTTGACACGTCCCTCCCCAGCTTCACCTTGCAGAGCAAAGGTGTGAGGAATCAGACGCAAGAGCTCGCCAGCTTGAGAAACAGGTATGTAACGCAATTTGGAAGAGTTCCAAATATTTACCAAGGAGCCTTCAATTCTAGTGAATGAGGTCCAAGTTAGTTTTGTTTGTTTGTGGATGCTATAATCGAAATAGTTCTTCTTGAATTTTTTTGGGAATTTCTTTCGTTGTGTTTGTTCCACAATGGACTACCCATTTGTCTAACGTTTTTCTCCTGAAATTCTTCCTTTTTATTATCCGCTGATCAGCTAATCAGGGAACCTAAAGAAGTTTAACGTGAATAGCATATTCGTTTTGCTATTTCCCCATTTCAACCTCATCTCATTGATTGGTACTTTATGATTTCCTATATGCCATCTTCACAAATAGGAAAAAAATTAAAATCCTAAGTTGCGTTATTTTCTGGATATCGCAAAAGAGTGAATAAAATAGCATGTACAAATATTTTGTTTATTGTAAAAAATGAATTGTTGGGTTATGTTGATTTTATTTTAATACATTTCAACGCATTTTGACTTTATAGAATCTTTTTGACCAGGTCTCTTTTATTTCGCAGGTTGCTACTATTGGAGAAGGGGTTACTTTAGAATCTCGCCTATTAAGCAGGTTGCCACTAATAATTGACATGGATTTCATAATTATTGTAACTTTTAGATGTTGTTATAATTTATGGTTATTTACTTTTAGGAAGGAAGCAGCATTGCAACAGAGGGAGGTTTGCACTATAGTTTCATCTTTTTTCATTTAGCACCTTTAAACTACCCTCGGTTTATTTGTTTATTTTTTTCTGAAAATATAATAAACAAATAAATATTGGTACGATATGGTTCCAATCAGAGCAAAACTGAGTAGGATCTAATTTTAATGGCAAAGTTTAATTTGTTTTGGGTACAAAATTCGAGGTTTACAAAAAAAAAATTCAGCGAACCAGTGTTTGGGATTCATAACAAAAATTGAAGGCGTAAGTTAAATGAACCTTGGAAGTTTAGGGTTTAGTTTACATTTATCCTTCTATTTTTTTAGTGAAATACGAAACTGCGTAACCCGTGTTTTTTTGCTATGTCATTGTTTCCATGGCGTGCCATTGCATGCCTTGTCCTTACACCATCAAGTTAAAACATATTCACTTATTTGTGTTGTGTTTGCATCTTGCATTCTCAAATGCAATTATTTGTTGCTTTAGCTTTCTGATAAGAGATAATAGTTCTGGTTAGATTAATTGATGATTAAATGGCATGCCACGATAATTTGTTTGCAGGCTGCTTTAAGAGTAGCAGCACAAAATCACGGAGGTAGAAACAATCAGATTGCTGCACTTGAAACAGAAGCTGAGGTAACCCGAGCTTCAATCTTCTCTGCACAACTAAAATCCTATGGTTCTTTCTTGGCTTAAAATTAAAATATCGATGAAGTTTATACTTACTTGAAACTTGAGATAGACAGCAAGGGATGAGGCAACGTCTGCTTTGGAGCATTTGCACGAAGCTGAGGCTGAGTTACAATCACTTCGGATTACAGCTCATAGAATGATACTTACCCAAGAAGAGATGGTTAGTATTTAAGTTTTAATTATATCAATATCGTACTGGTTAGCTTAGATGTAAGATGTGCTTATAGGAAGAAATGGTTATGAAGAGGTGCTGGCTTGCTCGTTATTGGAGTTTATGCGTTCAATATGGTAACTTCTTTTCTTTTAGTGATTTGAAATCCATGATAATTCATGTAATTCTGCTTGCGTAAACAACAATTTGAGAAATTGTTGACACCTCTGATTTTAGAAAAATATCTCTACAAGATCTTGGCAACAAAACATTCATGTATGTCTCATTGGATGAACTTCTATCGTTTGAAGGTGAAAAAGAAAGGGAATATTGAAAAAGATATATGGCATTGTTGTATCAGGAACACCCAGATAGGAGAGAAGTTGCATTAGTAAATTTAGTTAGTTTTGTTGTTTCAAGGTAATTAGTAGTTTCATGAGTATCTTTTGCATGAAAAAACGTGAGATTTCTTATACAATCCTTAACTGCTTGAAAACTTGAGTGGAACAGCCTAGTTGATATTAGGTCTGATGTTGATTTATGAATTAAAGGTCTTGAGAGGCCTGATGGTGTGCATATTAGAGATCCCTCTCGTACTTGAAAATTGAAAGAACATTGTGCACAAAAAAAACTTACTCTTCAAGGTCTATCAATGACCTAGTCGTTTTTCTTAGTTATTATAAGCTCACAGTCATCATATCTTAGTTTAACACCTGTTAATTCAGGATGCAATTTATTATTTACGAACAAGTTTTGGCAGGTGTCCACGCAGAAATTGCTAGTGCAAGATATGAATATTGGTCATCGTTTGCCCCTGTCCCTGTTGAAGTTGTTATGGCTGCTGGAGAGAAAGCTAAAGAGGAAGTTGGTATGCTGCAAATGGATGGATGTCTTATTCTTAATTAGTGGTTCGATTGGGCTATTTCATCTTCTACAGCGTTGCAAAGATAATTATGATTTTTTTTCTATGTTTTTGAGTGAATTATATTTATTTGATCCTTTACTCATTCATAATCAATAACTTAGAGGAAAGAGATAATACTCCACGGGACCTAAGCAACCTTTCTGGGGAGGCCAATGCTGAGACCATGGTTTTGGTTGAGAGAGGTCTTCGAGAACTATCTGCATTAAAGGTTTTTTCTAAACTCTACTGACAATACATTTGGCATCAATACTTAACACATATAACATTTTTTTATTTAAATATATTTTACTTTCATTTAATTTAAATTGCATGAGCTTTCAACTTTTGTAATTCATGAGTTCATATATGAAGCTAATATTTTACCCACAGAGACATATAATAAACTAGTTATATATTTTTTTCGTGCATCAGTAATAGTCACCTAGCCAACTTTCCTTGAAAGTGTTCCTGAAAGTTTTTTTCTAATTAGAACTGCAGATGTATGATATAAATGCTAATATTAATTTTGACCCACCACGTAAAGTTTATGGCCTAGTAATGTTTTTAAATCAACATTCTCAAATTCCATATTAGATAGCTATCTCTCCTATCACATCTCACTTAAAATTGAAATATTTGTTGGGAAACGATTGGATAATTAACCTGAAAAATAATTCTCCAAGTTCTTGTGTGCTAAATGAGATTACTAAATCCAAGCCAACAATATTAATGAAATCCAAGCAAATAATCAAGCAATAAATAAAAACGAGACACCGATATTTTAACGTGGAAAACTCTTCAAATCGAAGGTAAAAACCACGGGCGAGGAGCCACCGAATCAAACCTCCACTATGTTAAATAATGGGTACATCAAGTTTTCTCTAGATCATCAAACTAGAGGATTACAATAACTCATGAAGATCAAACAACAATCTTGGATTCAACAAATAAAGAGATAGATGATAAACGACGATAAAAACGGCAGTACCGTTTTTACCCCAACAGACAGTCTTAGAAAGCACAAAATACGATTTTCACCGTTCGGAACGTACTTCTGTGTGTCACGAAGCTACTGTCAAAATTTCAAGCAGATCCAACGGTTGAATATGGAGAAAACGGAAATCGATTTTTCTACGTTAGAAAAATCTGAACCCCTTTTCTATTTCTCTCTTCTTCCTATTTTTCTTCAAGGCTACTCTCCCTACTCTTAACCTAGCAGTCCCTTCCTTTTAATTAGGTTAAGATGCCCTAATGGGCTTAAGTGGTCAAGCCCACAAAATAGGCTTGACCCAACAATTCTCCCCCATCAAGTCATTTTGTGGGCTCTCGTAAGCTCGCTTCTTGCCTACAAGCTTCAAGTTTCTCCTTAGACAAAGATTTCGTAAACATGTCTGCTGTATTCTCAGATGTATGAATTTTTTCTAAGCTCAGCTGTTTACTCTCAAGTACATCACGAATCCAATGATACCTGACATCAATGTGCTTGGATCTCAAATGAAATGTCGAATTTTTCGAAAGGTGGATTGCACTCTGACTATCACTGTAGACAATCAACTTCTCTTGTTCTAGGCCAAGCTCCTCTAAAAACTTATTCATCCACAAAACTTTTTTGCAAGCTTCTGTGATGGCAATATACTCGGCTTCTGTAGTTGACAAAGCAACACACTTTTGCAATTTGGATTGCCAAGACACGGCTCCCCCTGCAAAACTCATCAAGAACCCTGAAGTGGACTTGCTGGAATCAATGTCGCCTGCCAAATCTGAATCTGCAAATCCAACCAAAATCGGCTCTCCAATACCAAAACATAGACATACTTTAGAACTGCCTCTTAAGTATCGGAGGATCCATTTCACTGCATCCCAATGTTCCTTGCCAGGATTAGCGAGAAAACGACTCACTACTCCAACTGCATGAGCTATATCCGGCCTCGTACAAACCATGGCATACATCAAACTGCCAACTGCAGATGCATATGGAACTGTGCTCATCTCTTTCTTTTCTTTCTCTTCTGTAGGACACTGCTTAGCACTAAGCTTGAAATGTCGTGCAAGAGGAGAAGAAACAGCCTTAGCTTGACTCATGTTGAATCTCTTAAGAACTGTATCGATATATCGCTCTTGAGATAGCCACAATTTTCCATTCTTCCGTTCTCGGGTTATCTTCATGCCAAGTATCTGTTTCGCCGGCCCAAGGTCTTTCATAGCAAATGAGGAACTCAATTCTCCTTTAAGTTTCTCAATTTTGCTGCTATCATGACCAACAATCAACATGTCATCCACATACAGCAGAAGGATAATAAAATCCTCATCAGAATATCTCTTCACAAATACGCAGTGATCAGACGATGTTCTGGTGTACCCTTGACCCATCATGAACGAGTCAAACTTCTTGTACCATTGCCTAGGTGCTTGTTTTAATCCATACAAGCTCCTTTTCAGTTTGCAAACCAAGTTCTGTTTTCCTTTAACTTCGAAACCTTTTGGTTGCTCCATATAAATTTCCTCCTCTAAATCTCCATGAAAGAATGCCGTTTTCACATCAAGTTGTTCTATCTCTAAATTCAGACGGGCAGCGAGACCTAGAACAACTCTGATAGAACTCATCTTCACAACATGAGAAAATATCTCTTCAAAGTCAACTCCTTTCTTTTGAGCAAACCCTTTCACAACTAGTCTTGCTTTGTACCTGAGTTGTGAGCTATTTTCTGTAATTTTTAACCTGTAGAGCCACCTGTTTTTGAGTGCCCTTTTACCTGTTGGTAGTCTAACCAACTCATAAGTGTGGTTCTCATGCAAGAATTGCATATCTTCTTTCATGACTTTTAACCACTCTTTATTATTTTCATGCGCAATAGCCTCCGAGTAGCTTCCAGGTTCTTCTCCATCTGTAAGCATAAGATACTCATTGTCATTGTATCTTTTATTTGGTTGCCGTTCTCGCATCGATCTTCTCAAAACATGTTCAATCAATGGTGGAGGTGATCCTTGATCAACTGGCTCAACACCATCATCTATCGCAGTATGATCTTCATTAGCAATATCGCCACTACCTTGTGGCACTTCTTCCCCGTAATCCAAACTTACTGGGGAAGGGTGAACTTCCAGTCTAACTGGGATCTCTGCAGAGGAACTAGAACTCTCGCCTTTATCAGAATCTTCACTGAACTGATCTTCAAGAAACACAACATCTCTGCTTCTTACAATCTTCTTGGTCACTGGGTCCCATAGTCTTTAACCAAATTCATCTCGACCATAACCCAAGAAGATATATGTCTTTGCCTTGTCATCAAGTTTGGATCTCTCATCCTTCGGTATATGAACAAAAGCCCTGCAGCCAAATACTCTCAAATAAACATATGAGACGTCTTTTCCACTCCACACTCTATCAGGGACATCACCATCAAGAGGTGTAGCTGGTGAAAGGTTTATCACATCTACTGCAGTTCGCATAGCTTCCGCCCAAAAGCTTTTTGGAAGCTTAGCATGAGAAAGCATACATCTGATTCTTTCTTCAATTGTTCTGTTCATCCTCTCAGCCACACCATTTAGCTGCGGTGTCTTAGCTGAAGTTTTCTG
This sequence comes from Begonia fuchsioides, assembly GCA_003255005.1. Lineage (NCBI taxonomy): Eukaryota > Viridiplantae > Streptophyta > Magnoliopsida > Cucurbitales > Begoniaceae > Begonia > Begonia fuchsioides. The sequence continues at coordinate 1,526 of QAOC01053662.1, read as the reverse complement.
AAGTCTGATACCATAGGCTCTGCAATATCTCTCGAATTGCCCCTGATACTCGCCACCATTATCAGATCTAACCGTCTTCAGCTTCTTTCTTGTTTCTCTTTCAATTCTGACATGAAATTCTTTAAAGACGTCAAACACCTGATCTTTGGTTTTCAAAGCGGTACTCCAGACTTTCCTTGAGTGGTCATCAATAAATTCACAAAATAGACCGCACCTCAAAGAGGTTTATCTCGCATAAAACAAACATCAGTGTGAATCAAATCAAGAATATTTGACTTTCTATGTGGCGGAAATGAGTGAAATGCAACTCTATGCGTCTTTCCAGCAATACAATCAATACAAGTTTTAAGAGGTGTACCTTGCAAACTTGGTAGGAATTGCTTTCGAGCGAGGATATGCATATTCTTTTCACTAATATGGCCAAGTCTCTTGTGCCACAAATCAATGCTAACACCCTTCTGAATAACATTTGTTTCTCCTTTGTATAACTTCCCTTGAGTGACATAGAGCGAGTTTAACTTCTTTCCTCTAGCAATAATTAACGATCCTCTGGTGAGCTTCTATTTACTTTCACCAAAATAATTGCCAAACCCATCATCATCAAAATTCATATGGTCAATGCATTAGTCTTTGCTTCCTCTTTCTTTGCTTCTGCAAGTTCTCTCTTCAAAATTCTACAATCTTTCTTCATGTGACCTGGCTTGTCGCAGTGAAAACATTTGAAGTCTTTTTTGTTTTTAGACTTCCCCCTTAATTCTTTATGTTTACCATGTCCATGTGGTTGCCTACTCTTACTTCTTTCTCGTCTCGCAGGCTTTTGGGAAACTAGTACATCTGAAGAAGATTCACCTTTTTCTTTTCTTCTTACTTCTTCATTGAGTAAACTATCTTTAACCATCTCTATGGTCAATGTTCCACCTGGTGCTGAAGTAATCAATGAGACAACCAAAGTTTCTCAACTATCCGGTAGACTACCCAGAAGTAATAGTGCTTGCAACTCATCCTCAAGATTCAATTTCATTCCAGCCAACTGATTAACTAATCCCACAAAGTCGCTTGTATGCTCAGTCATACTTTTTCCATCATTGAATTTTAAATTCACAAGTCTTCTAATCAACAACGCTTTGTTTCTAAACGTGTTTTTCTCATACAATGTCTCTAACTTTTTCCACAAAATATTTGCTTTGGTTTCCTCCGCGATATGATGGAATATGTTGGGATCTACCCATTGCCTGACTGTAGCGGAAACTTTCATGTGCAAAATTTCTCAATCATCATCACTCATTTTCTTTGGCTTTCTTTTGCCTAAAACCTGCATAAATAGATCTTTACAATAAAGAAGATCTAACATCTTCCTTTTCCAAATAGCGTAATTCCCTGAGTTCAATTTCATCATCTCGAAAGAATTATGTTCTTCCATTTAATACACAGATTTCTATATGTTTCTTTTGTTACCAAACCTGACTCTGATACCAGTTGTTGGGAAACGATCGGATAATTAACTTGAAAAATAATTCTCCAAGTTC
>QAOC01053654.1:0-174125 GCA_003255005.1 Begonia fuchsioides | reverse complement strand
TATTCTGGCTGTTTATATGTCCTTGAGAGGGTTTCAATTTCAGAGGCTTGATGGTAGCACAAAGGCTGAATTACGCCAACAAGCTATGGACCATTTTAATGCACCTGGTAGCGATGATTTCTGCTTTCTTCTTTCAACTCGGGCAGGTGGCCTTGGAATTAACTTAGCAACAGCAGACACGGTTATCATATTCGATTCAGATTGGAACCCCCAAAATGACTTGCAGGTTTTACACGATATTCTGCTCTATCCTTTTTTATGCAATAATATGGGTCTTTGATATTTAATTTGATCATATTAGTTTATTTTTTCTTTTGTTGTTGCTTAGGCAATGAGTCGAGCTCACAGAATTGGACAACAGGAAGTTGTTAACATCTACAGATTTGTCACGAGCAAAAGTGTTGAAGAAGATATCCTTGAGCGAGCAAAGAAAAAGATGGTGGGTCACACGGAAGTTATCTTATATTTTGTTGTACATTCTTTATAGTCTATGTATAGACTCATAAAACATTGACTGCGAGACTTTTGGAATGGACAGTTCACTTGCCCACATAATGCCAGGTGTAGTTGATTTATTCTTCCATATATGGACGTATTTTTTACGTAAGCTTCTTTTTCCTCGTATTTATAGGTTCTTGACCATTTGGTTATTCAAAAACTGAACGCTGAGGGTAGATTGGAGAAGAAAGAGGCCAAGAAAGGAAGTTATTTTGATAAAGTAAGGACTCTCTCAATCATGCATCGCATGAAAGCCACAATCTAGAAAGAATATTAGTTTTATTGATGACTATCTTCATTTAAAATTTTAAATATACTCTTTCCCTCTTAAAAATGTAATCTTTTTTGGTTTTAACTCAAAAATATCGATTTGTATGATGTGATCACAGAATGAGCTGTCTGCTATTTTGAGATTTGGAGCAGAGGAACTTTTTAAGGATGATAGAAGTGATGAAGAAAGCAAGAAAAGACTTCTANGATTGATAACTAGTTTATTCATGTCAAACTATTCTTTTTCTGGGTGAAGGATCTTGTTTTTCTTTTTAATTTACATTGTATATGTTTCTGCAATTCTTGAGAGAATTGAGGCGTGCATCTAGGATTTGATGTAATCAAGATAGCAGACTTTTGTGCTAGAATGCCACTTTTTTTAATGTATTTCACCAAATTAAACCAGGTTATGAAATTTGGCAACGAGAGTCAGATTAGCTTGATAGTTTCAGATGCTGGTGGTTCAGTCGAAGGTGCTCATCATGATGAACAAATTGAACTTTTTAATGCCTTAATTGATGGATGTAGAGAGGCTGTTGAATCAGGACATATGGACCCAAAGGTTGGTCTTTCTGTGTTTACCTAAAGAATAATGTCCTTAATAGCAACATTCAAATGCTTTGTCCTTTCAGTGACTAACTCTGACAGATGCTTGAATTTTTTTAGGGACCTCTAGTGGATTTCTTTGGTGTTCCTGTCAAGGCATATGATTTGTTCACCCGGGTTCAAGAGCTTCAGGTCCTTTCCAAAAGAATTAGTCGCTATGCAGATCCTATCAGACAATTTCGTACACTAATGGCCTTAAAGCCATCAAATTGGTCAAAAGGTTGTGGCTGGAATCAGGGTATGTGTTCTACTTCTTTGTGGCTTTAAGTTATTCTATTTGAGGTTTTTTTATTTCAAAGTTTTTTTTCTGATTTTTTTCAGTTGATGATGCAAAGTTGCTGCTGGGAATATACTACCATGGTTTTGGGAACTGGGAAAAGATCAGATTAGATGAAAGGCTAGGCTTTATGAAGAAGATAGCTCCAGTGGAGCTTCAACACCATGAAACGTTTTTGCCACGTGCACCAAATCTGAGAGACCGTGCTAATGCCCTTTTGGAGATGGTAAGCAATTACTATTTATCTATTTTTTAGATGAAAGAAAGTAACGCCTACTGCTATTTTGATACCAGACAAGCATTTTGCATGAGGTCATATGATATTGAATATTTGTCATCCTTTTTATCTGGACACTGCTTTGGAATTGTTGGTGGGAATTGTCCGGCCTATTATGAGTTTCCATATCTACTTGAACCTGTATTTTTGGTTCAGTTCATTGAGTTGTGTGTAGGTCCCGTTTAGGTCTTCTTCTCTTTTATTGTATTATGGTTTGGTGGTGAAACTAGTATGTATTTTGAAGAAAAATAATGCAGGTAAAGATACAAGGGAGAACCCATTTGATGCACACTATTATTCCGTTTTAAGTTAAATTCCACCTCTGGTTCTTCCTTGGAGTTGGTTATTTTGGGTAATTTTAATTTTATCTTCTTGACACATCTTCTGTGTCAAATTATAATTGAATAAAATTAATATTTTTAATATATTAAATTTACTTTAATTAAATTAATAACAACTTGACACGTTAAAAAATATCTTAACATAATATGATAAGAAAATAAACATAACATTACTCCTTATGTTTTGTTTACTGGTTTCTTTATTGTTGTAGAGATACGCTGGTAAAGCTTTTAGTATATGAATTTATTGGTTTTCTTATAAATTTAAAGTGTAAGTTTTTTAAATGAAAGGGTTTCATCTCAACTGACTGTCGTATAAATCAATCATGTTTTCTTTTATATATTTTATTTTCTTCTTTGTATCAGGAACTTGCTGCCCTTGGTAGGAAGAATTTGAATCCTAAAGTGGGTCGCAAATCTTCCAAAAAGGAGAGGGAAGAACTTCAAAACATATCACTTCCTCGAGGCACTAATAAGAAAGCAAAGACAGGTTCTCCAAAGGTTATGTTGCAACTGAAGGACAGAACATCTAGGCCCCAGCGAGTAGAACCTCTTGTGAAGGAAGAGGGTGAAATGTCAGACAATGAAGAAGTTTATGAACAGTTCAAGGAAGTCAAATGGATGGAATGGTGTGAAGATGTCATGACAGATGATATTAAGACGCTTAGACGACTTCACAAGTTACAGACCACTAGTGCTGATCTTCCTAAAGAAAAGGTTCTAATTTCTTCTCTTTTTCTATAGACAAGCAAGCAAAAGTGTAGTAATTGTGGTTTTATTTTAGAGTAAGTCTATGTTTGCATTCTTAGCATGTTCTTTGTACACGTTAATGTATCGAACTGTGATTAGTTTAGTTAAAGTATATTTAAATATTTCAATTAAAATGTTTATTTATAATATTTATTGCACAAATCACAGCTCGATACATTGACGTAAATAATAAAACAATATGTTAAGAAAGTAAACTTAATATTATTTTTTATTTTATAATATGGATGCATCTAAATATTTTTTTTTCCTCAGGTGCTTTCAAAGGTTCGAAGTTATTTACAGCTTCTTGGACAAAAGATCGATCAAGTCGTATTAGATAATGAAGTAGATCCTTACAAACAAGATAGTATGTGCCTCTATGACTCAACAAATCAATTAATTTTTTCCCTTAGTTTAGATATATTTTCCTTCATGTATAAGCTTTTGTGGCTCTTGATGAGCACCTAGTGTTTCTGATTGGATCTGAAGCAATCCTATTGTTTATTAAATGGTTAAACGTACATACACGAATATACACAAGAGACTTCGAGAGCTCTAAAACCTTCTCACACTACACTTCTTTAATGATTCCTAATGTAACCCTCCTCTCCTCTATTTAATAACCATACTTTATTAATCTTTCTAAACTACCTCCAACTTCTACTATTAACTTCCAATTACCTCATCTAACTTCTACTATTAACTACTATAGTAACTACTCTACTAACTACTATTACTAACATATCTAATATGACAATTATATCCCAACAGTTTCCAATTAGAGATTGAATTTATTTCTATTTGTTGAAGTCAAAATTGACATAAAAATTGGTCGTCTGCAGGGATGACTACGCGATTGTGGAATTACGTGTCTACATTTTCAAATTTGTCCGGTGAGAGACTTCACCAAATTTATTCTAAACTCAAGCAGGAGAAGGACAGGGAGGCAGGGCCTTCCTATATAAACGGTTTGGTGTCATGCTTTGGTGACCCCAATCCTTTTAATGGCACAGCTTACAATTTCGAGCGGAAAGGAAAGAACAGGGCTCACCAAATGTCGGAGCCAGTTCAGAAGGGAGTAGATATGGGAAAATTTGAAGCTTGGAAAAGGCGGAAAAGAGGAGATTCGGATAATCAATTTCAAACTCAAATTCTACCTCAAAGACATATGAGCAATGGTAGTGCGGCAATTGATCCAAACTCGATGGGAATTCTTGGAGCTGGACCCTCCGACAACAGAGGGTTTACTAAGGAGAGACCTCCCCGGATGCGACGAAGTGCTTTTCCTCTCAAACAAGGATTCAACTAAGGAAATGAGTAGTCAATTTTGTAATATCGGTCCGTGGAAGATTTAAAGTTCGACTTGGTAGCTCTCTCCTCCTTTGCCATTTGAATGTTCTTTCGGGGTTTTCTCTCTCCGGGGGAATGAACGGCTGGAGAGCGATTCTTGACATTATTATACCATTGATCTGATCGAATCATCTGCAAAAACAAAAAATGGAGTTTCATCTACCTTAAAAAGCTGGGGCTTGAGAGATGATGAAGTTACCGGGCTTGATCATTGGCATTCATCGTCGTGTTACAAAGACAAGTAAATTGATTTGTGGGTATATAGCAGGTCAGAAAGAATAGATTTACTCCTCGCTCATTCGATACAAGGTGACGTTTTCTTTCGTGTCGAAAAAGTGTACATTATCAGTTTTGGACATCTATACTTAACACCTCCATGAAAAATGGGGGTCTTTTTTCCTTAAACAAGTGTAGCTTCATTTACAGTGCAGATGGTACCTTGGCAAAGTAGTCAATGACAAATAAAAGTAGTAATAATATGATTTGAGGCAAAGCCTTATCTTATATGGGTAGTTATTTTCATGTGTTTATTTATTTTCAATTTGGTCAAATTTTACGAACAATCTTGAAATTAGGGTTTTGTTTTTTTGAGACCCAAATTGAGGACAAGAAATTTGGGGGTAGAAATTGGAGAGTTGAAAATTAGCCAAGTCTCCAAGTTGTGGCCACTCAGCAGCTTGTGCGTAGGTGGCTTCATCTGCATCGACTGCGTCTATTTGTGTGACTGGATAGGCATGTTGGAATAAGAACAACTGCATACAAACACAACCTAGTTGGAAGAAGCCATAGATTAAGCTTTAAAAAATGGAGCTAAAATCCTAAAATTTGCCCGTCAAGATTGGATTCTAGACCAAGTGGAGGGCTTTGAAACCTCAAGGATATAGATGTAGAGAGAGAGAGAGAGAGAGAGAGAGAGAGAGAGAGATGATAAGTACAGAGAATAACGTAGTTTTTGTTTGAAGACAATGAGTGGTGTCAAGTGCTGGTAGTGAGAGTGTGGCTCATATTACCTCTATCACGTTATCTCTTGACATTGCTCTCAACCCACCGATTTTAATTATTAATTAAAAGAATTCTTACAAGAATATCCTCTTAATCTTATGTTCATATTTATTAACAATGATCAATAACATGTATCGTTCTACCAAATCGAACCCTTTTTTCGTTCTTCTAAGTCGAACCCTTTTTTCGAATTTTGTTTTTTAATTTACCCTTTTTTATATTCCTTCTAACTATGCACTATACCTTAAAAAGGTTGAATCTTTAATGTACAAGTCTACTCAAGTTGGCGGCGGCGTTGGACTTGGTTTAGACCTTAATCTCTGTAAATAAGGATAGATATGTTTATGACCGCACATTGCCTTCTTATCTGCCACGTGTGCTACGAGTGGGGCCCTTCTCTCTGTGTTGCTTCTTCTCCCGCGCTTCTTATAAAAACATAACGTTTCTTCTCTCATCTTTTGTCATTTCTCTTCTTCCCCATTTCCTTCCTTGCCCAATTTCTCTGTTTTTCGTTTTGGATTCCAGGTATTTCCCCTCTCTCTCTACTGCTTGTTTGGATGTTTTTGTGATTAACTGAATTTTTGGTTCTTGGGCTTTCTCTACCAAAGCTTTCGAAAGAACAGGGTTCTTGAGTAAGCTATTGACGATACCTGTATTAGAATAATCAACAGTTGAGTTTGTTTGATAAATCAGATAAAACTTAGTTTCAGACATGGAATGATTGAACAACGATAGTTGGTGCTTGTTGAATGCAGATAAACTTCAGATAATCCTTCTATTTGTGTTTTATAATCTTTATCTTAAAGATTGGGATTTAAAATCTTCAAAACTGTTCAGATTGCAGGGTGGAGTGCTTCAAATTCAGCACTATAATTTAAAAAAAAAAAAAAGAGAGAAAAATGGACTACGTTTATGGACCAGGAAGGAACCATCTTTTTGTTCCGGGGCCGGTCAATATCCCGGAGCAAGTCCTCCGAGCAATGAACCGAAACAACGAAGATTATCGATCTCCGGCCGTGCCTGCAATGACCAAAATCCTCCTCGAGGACGTGAAAAAGATTTTCAAAACTACTTCTGGAACCCCATTTATCATCCCCACCACAGGTTATTATAACTCTTAATCAATAGAAGATTATGAAGAATAAAATGGTAATCCCAACTTTGGCCCTGTTTGTTTGAGCCAGGAACTGGTGCTTGGGAGAGTGCACTTACAAACACTTTATCACCCGGAGATCGAATTATTTCGTTTCTAATCGGTCAATTCAGTTTGCTTTGGATCGATCAGCAGCAGCGCCTTAATTTCAATGTCGATGTAGTCGAAAGTGAGTGGGGGCAGGGTGCTAATCTTGATATTTTGGCCTCCAAACTTGCAGCCGATTCGGCACACTCTATAAAGGCGATTTGCATCGTCCACAACGAGACTGCGACCGGTGTTACCAATAATCTGGCAAAAGTTCGACAAATACTAGGTTAGTTTGTGTACACCATGTTTTTTTTTTATTTCATTGAAGTGTTTTAACTTGTTTCTTATTTCTCCGATATTTTAAACTTGATTTAATGCTTCATCGATCTCCCGAAAAAATATAATCAGCTCTCCAAAAAATGATTTTGGTTATGATAATTACGAAAATAATCAAATGATTACGTTGATAAATTTCAGTAATTAAACGTTTTACAATTAATAGACTGGATTTCTTGTCATGACTTACAGTGTTTACATGCTAGATTTCAGATAAATCAAGGGTAGAATACGAATTGCTATAAGTTCAAAGATAGATGTTTTGTTTTTCACCAAAAATAGTTTAAGATCGAAAAAATCAAGTTCTAACGGTTGAATATGTTGTAGACGAATATAGGCATCCGGCTCTTTTCCTCGTCGACGGAGTTTCATCGATATGCGCTCTAGATTTCCGCATGGACGAGTGGGGAGTCGATGTAGCCTTGACGGGTTCTCAAAAGGCGCTTTCTCTCCCAACCGGATTGGGAATCGTATGTGCAAGTCCAAAGGCATTGGAGGCATCCAAATCGGCAAAATCGGTCCGAGTTTTCTTCGATTGGAACGACTACTTGAGGTTCTATAAACTCGGAACATACTGGCCCTACACTCCTTCGATCCAGCTCTTGTATGGTCTCCGAGCAGCTCTCGATCTTGTCTTCGAGGAAGGACTCGACAATGTCATCGCCAGGCATAGTCGTCTAGGAAAAGCAACAAGGTATTAGGTATCGTTTTAATAGTCTACTGGTAGTTAATCTCTGTTAATTACAATTAACTTTTAATAATTACCTTAGACTTCTACTTAATATTTATCACTAACTACAATGTAGACTCTAACAATGAGCCTAAAAAGAAGCAAAAAAACACCAGATAAGTCGAAATTCTATCAGAAAACCTTGTATGCAACTCAAATATTTGATAGAATCTGTGCAGCTCTTGAGCTCAAATAGATTGTCAAAAAACAAGCAAAAAAGCACCCCAAAAGTCAAAATTCTATCACAAAACTTCAAATATTGACAGAATCTGAGTGAAAAAGCTTACTTTTTTTTGAGATCAGGCTGGCTGTGGAGGCATGGGGGTTGAAGAACTGCACCCAGAAGGAGGAATGGGTGAGTGACACTGTAACTGCTGTGCTGGTTCCTCCATACATCGACAGTGCCGAGATTGTAAGGAGGGCGTGGAAGAGGTACAATTTGAGCTTAGGACTTGGCCTCAACAAAGTGGCAGGAAAAGTGTTCAGAATTGGGCATCTGGGTAATCTAAATGAGGTAATTTTCTCATTCTGACAACAGTTTTTTGCTGGTTTTTGTCTTGTTTTTGGCTTCTAATGTGCTTGTTTTTCAGCTTCAATTGCTGGGCTGTCTTGCTGGGGTTGAGATGATTCTGAAGGACGTTGGATATCCAGTGAAGCTGGGAAGTGGAGTTGCAGCTGCTTGTGCATATTTACAGAACAATATTCCACTCATCACTTCCAGGGTCTAAATAAAAAATAGTTCTCTACCCAATTTCTAAAATTTCGAAAAAATTAAAAAAAAATCTGCTTTTCCAGTCATTTCTTTCCACTTTCTGTGTAAAACAAATACATCAATATATTATTTTCCTCTCAATACATTGCACTCTATCGTGGCTCAGATGAATCCTCTTGCACTTTCAGTTTTGTATGTGTTTGTTTTCAATATGTGCAGGATAAAGTTACCCTTTTAATCCATGACAGGAGAAGAGCATGATTGTACCTTGCTTTGGAGAGTAAAAATTACATTCTTGTTTCAAATTTTCATGACAACTCCGAGAACAAAACCATGCGAGCTTCTATGCACAATTGAGTGCATGGATATGGTGAAATTACCGATTTTAATCAAGATATATGAGATATTACAGCCTGCCATGCAAAATTTTCTATCCATACTAATAGGAATGCACAATTTTAAGTCAGTCGGAATCGTGAAAAATGCATGGTTTGATGAAATAGAGTTCCACTTCCTTCTCAGTATAATACGTTTTAAGCTAAACAAACGTATTTTGCAATTTATGATTAAACACGCAAAATCAACATGAAATGTTTCTCTTGAACAATGTTTTCATTGAAGTATTCACACCCACAAAGGCATGAGTTGGAAAAAGAAACACAAGCTAAGGTGTAAAATGATATTGTGCAAAAACAGAAGAAGAAGCTGGAAATCAATAAGACTTGCCACAATGTATTAAGCTTCCAGCACCCAAGAAAAGACCAAACAGAGCAGCACTTCCCAGAGTAGTCTGTCCAATGTGCCTGATTTTCAATAGTCCGGGAACCTGCAAGCCAAATTTAGAGATTCAAAGTACATTCTTAGACCAAATGTATTCTCTTTCTGAGCAAGCTTAGTTTCGATTGCACAGCAAACGAACCTATTCAACTAAACAATAATAGAGCGATAAACACAGAAAAGAACACTCTGGTCCTGTAGGTAGCCATTCCACGGACCACAGGCTAGTGCTTGGAAGAGAAGCTTTTCACAGTAAAGAATGAGTAATGCTAAATTTACCTTCTTAGCATATTTTTTTAACTTACTTTCTGACATGTCGAGTTCTAATTAGTGCAATAAATATCACAAATAATTATTTTAATTATAATATATTAAAAATACTTTAATTAGACTAATCAAAACTCGATACGTTATAAGGTAAATTAAAAAAGTATACTAAGAAGGTAATTAATAATGTTAAAAAACATAATCAACACAACTCTAAATTGCCTTCTAAATATGTAATTAAATGATCCTTAATCTATTTGCAGTTTCTATTTTGGATTTATTGACTGCCATATGACATGAATAGCTCTACTAGACAACTATATTTCAACTAAGAATGTTTAAATCCTTCTAACAACAGTTACCGTTGAAGACTGAAGGCTTTTACATCAAAATATGCAATTTTTAAGCCCACCCATCTCGAAATGAATCCAATCCAACAAGTCACAAACAAGCTCTCCATCTTTTGCTAATGAAAAGATATATAGAGTACTTTTGCTCCTAATATTCAGCAATGATTTATGTTATGAAGAAACTGTTTCAGGAACAAAACAACTTTTTCCTTTTGAAAAACTTAACGAGGTTTATCAACGGGAAAATATTGTGTTATTTCATTTTTTTCTTCAAGGAAGAAGTCTCCAGGAAGGCCAAGTTTATATTCCAAAGAAGAGAATAATCAATCACTAAAGAAATATCTTATCATATGCAATTTTGCGAAAGAATGTGGTGTTCATCGAGCTTCAAACCGTCTAAGTAGTTTAATGAAGCTTCAAACACTTTATTCAAATCGACTTAACAATTTTGATCACCTACCCACCAAAAATTTTAAGGACGCTTGTGTAGTTTAAAGAAAATAAGAAAATAAGAGAAAAATATAAAGTTTGGAGATGCCATAGCTAAGAATTAAGGTGATCCCAATCTAACAACATTGGCCACTGAATCCAACTTTGCCTACATATGCAACATGTCATAAAAAAAATATTTTTTTATTATCGTTAGGCCATAAACACAAAAACAGGTCATTGTTTTGGCCCTAAATATGCCAAAAAAGCACAGAAGATCCTTGCCAAGTTGAGAAAATATGTTGCCATGTGGAAAATATATACCAAACCTCAAAATGTTCAAATCCATAAAAAAATTTAAGTGAAAATAGCTTATTTTTTATGGAAAAGAGCGCATACAACAATTACCATTATGAATTATCAAAGGAGGCACTATTCAAATAAGTCAGTAACTTGCAAAAGTAAGTTTGGACCAAAATAAAAAAGAAACCAATAAAATATGAAGTTTATTTTTCATTAGAGATGAAAAGCCATAGTTACACTTGTACTTATGTGCAACATAACGCATCATACCTTGTATCGAATAGCTTCGTAAGTTCCGTACACAGCACCTAGAGGAAAAAAGAAGGTCGATTTACTTGTCTATTGACAGGAAACAAACAGCCATCATAGAGTATAAGAATCATGCAAAGATGAAAGAATCCAGAGGCAGCCAGGAAAAAAGGATTAATTGAATCTTGATGATGCATATTATATACGAGAATAATTACACTGAAGAAAATTTGAGAACACAAACAATGAGCAAGGCATTAAAAAGATCTTCCATCAATCATCCTCCAGCATGAAATCTATGGTATAAGTAGAGAGCTGGCCATGGTAAAGTGTGAAAAAGGAGGAAAGAATGATATAAAAGATATCCAAGGAAAAATGCATAGCCAAAAAAATGTATGAGATGAATATTTAGAACTCCTGAAATAGGACTTTTAGAATCTCCGTTCTCATCGCAATCCAGAATCAAAAGGATATAACTATTTCTTGATCGTTCTGTGCTGCTTCATGGAAATTTGCTTTACAAATAGAAGATTCAACTAAGAATCTTTTTTTTTTCAGAAACTAGGTTTTATTGGACTCCGTAAATCACTGAATGCGAACTTCATATCACATCTATAATGCCCAGTTGAATATAATCATAACGGAGACTTAAGTTTCTGTTCTTAAACACACAGTCACATCGAGGAATCACGGGCGACTGTCCAAAACAACATCTAACAGTCGAACACAACAAAATCAGTGGACAAGAATGAAGTTACAATAAAGACCATGATTAAGGATTGCAGAAATATGGGATATCATACCCACAGCGCCGCCAACAGCTCCGCCGACAGCAACACCGGCGCTGACGCGCGCCAAGCAGCTGTCTTTCGCCATGGCAGCTTTCAGATTTTTCTTTTTCCTAAACTAATCCGAAGTTCCGTCGGCCGAGGCCCAAAGGTAGAATTCTCACTAAATAGCAAGATTCTTTATTTTATTTAATTATTTAATAAATATCAATTTTAAAATATAAAAAATTTAAATTTTTAAAATTTTAAAACCAAGTAAAAATTTATTCTTTGAATTTCTTGAAACCCGGTTTGGTTTAGGTCTATTTGCAATTCGTGCAAATAAAGGAGGACAAGATCACTCTATATAGGAGGGAGCAGGGGTGGACAAACTGTTAATGGATTGGGTATTTTAAAAAAAATATTTGGTCCGTTCGGGTATCGGGTATGAAGCAGTACCCGAAACCCGGATCTATCCGAAAAAGTGGACAAATACCCGGATCCGGGTATTCTGGGTAGGATCCGGGTATTTTTGGGTCTACCTGAAATTTAAATCTTTTTGAAATGTTGCTTACCTGGATCCGGGTATTCCGGGTAAGATCCGGGTATTTTTGGATTTTGATAAAAAAAAATAGAATCTGGGCTGGGCTGGGCTGGGCAACGGGTATTAAACATGGGTATCGGGTATTTTTACAATATCTGGTACCTGAACTCCCTAGCCGTTTACCCGAACCCAAAACCATATTTTTACCCGTTACCCTACCCGTACCCGGCCCAGACCTTACGGTTTCGGGCCAGACCTTAAGGTCCGGTTCGGGTTGCCCAGCCCTAGGAGGGAGTAGACATTGGCCGGTCCAACATAACTTTATCTTGAACTAACAGTTTTAGCGAAGTTCTAGTTTAACCAAGTTTTTTTTATATTTAAAGAAATTAAAATATAACAATAAATTATATTTTTTATTATATTCGAGTTTTAAATAATTGGACGAGTTTATAATAAATTTTATGATTTATATTAGATTTTATTATGATTTAGGTTGAGTTTTTAATCACTTTAAAAAAAAATTGACCTACAATCTCAATTTTTATTTTACGATTTTTTACTCATAAATACTGAAATCAGCTCATAAATCACAGTTTTTTAAACATTAAATTCAAGACTGTACTAAAACTAACGATTCTAGTCTGATTTACGGTTCTGATTCGATTTTGTCCATCCCTAATTCTGTACACACAATTATATCTATGCTCTCTTAACCTAACACTAACTTTAAAAACTCGATCAAAACGGTGAAACATGATTTAATTCGGGTCTATTTCTCGGCCCATTTGATGTTGGCCTAGTTACATACCCCACCCATGAACAAGATTCTGCATAGTGGCAAATGTAGTGTCTAAGTGATCATGTACCGATAAATGTTAAACAACATGATTTTTAAATCTTCTTATATTTACAAGTCAACACATGTGAAAATTTCGTGCAACATTAACACATGTCGGGTGTGTTATTTTAGCCTATGAGTCATAACATAGGCTAAAATATAATTGGATGTACACCGAAAATATTAACAAATTAGATGTATAATTGTCTACTGTTGTACGATTTTTTATAATTTTATGAATGCAAGAAATAAAAAATTCACAAAAAATTTATTTTAAGTTACAAAATTAATAATAAATCATATAAATATAAACAATTTAGAAAATTTTAAAGAATATTAGCTTATAATATTTTGGTAAAAATTTTAATACATTCAAATAATATTTGTATAATAAAATTAAATATACTTCTTTAAAAAAATTGACCTCCTCATGACTAGAGACGGCAATCGAGCTGGCTCGAGCGAGCCGAGCCGAAAATTTTCTGGCTTGTCGAACCTGTCGAGCCGAGCCTATCGAGCATATTCGAGCCGAGTCGGCTCGAGCTTTATTCCTAAAATTTTGGCTCGAGCCGGCTCACGAGCCTCGAGCCTATTCGAGCAGAGTCCGAGCTTAGCCGGTCGAGCCAAACGAGCCAAATTTTTTTTTATTATTTGTGAAAAAAATTACTTATCATTGAAATTAAATTGTATGAATTCTAAACGAGCCAAACAAGTGTAAAAAAATTTAATATAGAAAAATACAAGTGTAAAAATTACATAAAATTACACTTTATAAGTTAATAATTTTCTAATTCTAAATTTTTGAATTCCTCCGTTAATTCATTCTCTCGTTGTTGGTTTCTTGAAACTGCATCGCTCCAATCCTTCAAGTATACTAACGCCTCCACGAGATCCGGTGCGAGATTTCACCGTCGATCGTCGAATACTAATTCACCTGCACTAAAAGCAGACTCAGAAGCTACAGTAGAAACATGAAGAATTAGTAAATTACATGTCATTTTAAAAAGAATCTGATACACGACTGTATTATTTTTCCATCAACTCAAAATATTTAATGCATCATCACGAGAAAGTTGATAACGAGTGTCTAAATAAATATCGAGTTAATTCTAATCGGAACCATAAAAATGGCCATCGCTATCCATTTATTCGTCAATGGCATTCATACTATTAATAGGTTATGCAAAACGATAACTACCACTAGAAGAATACGCAATATTAGACGAATGAAATGAACGACAATTACTATATTTATGTTGGTAAGAAGTAAATAGATTAGAAATATCATTTCTTAATGAAGCTACCGAAATTACCGACATTAGCTCTAAGTTACCGAAAATCGTATTAATCATCAATTTACAATATTTAAGTTTATATATAGGATGCAAAATGCAAGCAAATGTAAAAATATTGGGTATGTCAAGCCAATATTTTTTAAATTGCGTTTCCATTTTTTTCTACGATGTCACAAAATTCATCTATTGTTTTATATCTCTCGAGCCCGGATTTCGGGCTCAGGAGTAGAGCGAGCGAGCCCTGAAAATCCTCCCCCGGTTTCCAAAATTCATCTATTTAAGTTTATATGCTCGTACTGTAGCGATTCGAGCGAGCGAACGAGCTGACTCGTTCGGATGCCGTCTCTACTCATGGCTGTAGGTTAGGGTAAAAACCAAAAACGGGTTTGAATTTTGGATAAATAGACTGATTCAGATCTGAGTTTTGAAAAAATAAAATTAGGACTTCGCAGATGCATTTCTCGAACGTAAGTTGTGTCCGAGTGAGGGTCTGATCGAACGATTCTTGCCTCACACGGACGCAACATGCCTCTTTCGGAATCGGACGTAACTTGTCTCACTCGGACGCAACTTGCCTCATTCAGAAGCAACACTCGATTTTTTTTTTCAATTTTTAATTTTTAATTAATTTGATTAATAAAATATTATCGGAATGATTTAAAATTTTTATTACACATTCATAATAATAAAAGACACTAATTTGGAAATTTTAAATTTTTTCGACAACTCTACGATTTACTATAATTATTTTAAGACATAAACAATTTTTTTTTAAAAAAATTACATAAGATAATAAAAAATTTTGAAATTTTTGTCACGTATTTACAGAATTGTAAGACAATATGCCACAAATTTTCGTGAATTTTCAATAATTGAACGATTTACTATAATTTGTTTAATACATAAAGAAACAAATTTTTTATAATTACGTACATCAATAAAAAATCACAAAACTTTGTGCAATATTGTCTTACACTGTTTTAAGTTTATTACACAAGTTTAAAGAATTTTTATTTACGTCTATAATTTTAACAAAATATTTTTGTTTATGAATTAAAAAACTTATAGTAAATTGTACAATTGTAAAAAAAATTTAAAAATTTAAAGATTAGTATATTTTATTATTTTGAATGTCTGGTAAAAATTTTAAGTTATTTCAATAAGATTGAATTAGTCAAATTAATTAAAAATAAAAAATTAAAAAAAATTTGAGTGTTACGTATGAATGAGATAAATTGCGTTCGAATGTTGTGTCTGAGTGAGACAAGAATCGTTTTATTGGACTCTCACTACACAAATTGCATTCCAATATGTGTGGAAATCAAAAATTTATTTTTTTAAATTAATTGAATTATTTACCCGAAACCGTCATAATTTATTTATTTTTCTTTATGTTAATGTATAATTGATTCGTTAATTTTGAAAATTTATTTTTAACCGAAAAAAAGTGGCTTTTCTTGTACAGACGACTGTCCGTGACACTTTTTTCAGACTAACCAAAAAGATTATGACACGTGGACAGTCTATCTAAAGCATGGTGAAGTCTACTGAAACTAAATAAGTAGGAACTGTTGCTAGGTGATTTCATAACAGTCACTTTAGTAGGCCTTCTGTCACAGTTCTAGCCATTTGGCCTTCTCTCTTTTATCAGTTGTACACGCGCCTTGATTTGAAGTTTGATTTGTATAATATTCTATTTATTTTATTAAAGTATTATTGCCCGAGTAAAAATAAAAAATAATAACGAATAAATGTGATTAAATAAGAAAAAAGTTATTTTTTGGGGATGGCGTGGCAAAAGATAGAATAAAAAGAGGATAACTAGTCCATTGCATGCCCCGAGGCCACCTTATTTTAAATAAATATTTTTTTTATTTATAAATATTTTTTAAAAAAATTAACCATTTCAATTGTGCATATTTACATTAAAATTAAGATTACCCACCTGCATAACACCAATTAATTTAATTTAATTATAATTAATCTGTTTAAATATATCGATGTTTGACACCAAAATTAAGAAATAATTAAGAATTGTCTCAATATTATATGGGTTTAATACTTAATTAAATGCCTAATGAATTAATAGGAGTATATTTGCCCTAATTTGTACTTTTGAGTCTCTTTTCTTTTAAATTTGTTCTTAGTTTTAATTTTTAAAATTATGAAATTATTTAAGTAAATTTCTCAAATAAAATATAATTTAACGAATATCTCAAACTTTAAAAATTATTAATAAAAATCTTTAATTATTAATATAACTTCAACATATATTGTATCATCACTTTGGATGATATTTGTTAATTGATTGATTTGATAAAAGGTAATAAAAAATTATAAAGATAATAAATTCAAAAAAAATAATTATTTATTATATGTAATAAATGATTAAAATAAAAATATAAATTATCTTATTTTGATAAATCGTTGAAATCAACTAAAATAATGAGAATAATTAATTAAATTAAAATTTGAAAAAAAGTGATATTTATATGTTTATAGAGTAATATAGTAAAATTGAAAGAGTTAATCGCGGTTTTAAATTAAAAGTATTTAATACAACTAATTTGTAATTAAGCGCGTGCGAACGGAGAGAGTTGTGTTTGCCTGTTTGGTCGGCGACAAACTTCACAGACCGCCGCTCTGTTCTGTCTTCTCGATTAAAATAATATTATTAAATAGTTATATTATATTATAAAAAATATATATATATATATATTAAAAGCTAAGTTACGCTTTTCCTAATTGATTGTTTTTTTGAATTCTATACTTAAGTAAATACATAACGTGAATATAAATAAATAATTAAATAATAATAAAGAATTAAAAAAAAATTAAATAATAAAAATTTATTTCTATTATCTCTATATGATACTGTTTGAGGGTCATCAATTGGAGTGGAGATTTGGACGGTGATTAGATATGCACAAAAGCTTGGCTGTGGAGTTGATTGAGTGTGACATCCACCCAAACTTTATATTATGATATTTATCTAACTATTTTATTTAATCATTTCATTTGAGAAAATACCAGTCTTCTCCTTTGTACCCAACAAATAATAAAAATTAAACAATTTAAAAATAGAAAAAAAATAAATCTTGAACAGGTGCCACGCGCTCTTATTGAAGTGGGAAAGACGCGCCGGAGAAAATCATAAATTGAATAAATACGGCCGGGATGTGGGCCGGAGCCAGTGAATACAGAAGAAGAGAGCCATCGTACGGAAAGTTTCTTCTCTCCTCTTATTCTCTCTCTGCTCTGAGGGTTATTATTGGAGAGAGAATTAGTCTTTTGTTGGGTTGGGAGCTAAACTGTCCACTGTCGAGGGTTTTTGAGAGGCGAAGAGTTACAGGGAAACCATTCGAAGAGGGAGAGGTGTTTTTAGAGAGAGAAACAAGCTCAGAGAAGTCGATGATGGCGATGACAAAGAAAGGTCAGCTACAGCAATTGTTCTGTGGCAGAAATTGGCGAAGTTAGACAGAAGAAGTCGTTATTCACCCAAGTTTCTCTCTTTAATCTCTCTCTCTCTCGCTACCTTGTTCTGGCCTAACCTAGCAGAAACCAAACTCGACAACCTCTTTCTTGACCTAAACTTTTAATACAGAGAAAAGGTTTTGACAGTCGTTGTAATCGCAGCAGAGGGACGCAGAATCAGAAGAACAGAAACTGAAGAAGAAATTGCAGTAGCAGAAGCAGAAGCAAAAACATCGCTGGCCCAGTCGATCGAAGAAGGATCCACCACCTTCATCTTCTTCCTTCTCTCTCTCTATCTCTACAGAAGCTCTCTGGGAGAATTTCAGATCCGAGTTCAGAATCCAAAATCATTTCCATAAATACACATTTCGGACATATTAATGAACCACACGATTTTTGTTTTGGTCCGGCAAATATAGCATCAATTGTGGCTACTACTAGGAGGTTATCTTCAGATTCCGGCGCCTTTGCAGACTGGGTAGCCTCGTCTTCATCGGCCGGACGAGGTGCAAAAGACGGCCTTTCTCTAGGCTTCAATGCCGGACCCACCGCAGCCGCCGGAGGAACGACCGCCGGACACAACTCCGGGATGTGGTCTGCTGCCCCGAGACAAATCAATTACGGCCTTTCGCCGGAGATGGGCATGGTGGGTCTACGCGGCGACGTTTTTGTTGTAGCACCGGCCTCCTCTTTCAACCCTAGCAGTCGTATTCATCACCCACACGAAACCCTCAATTCCGATCATCACTCCGGTAACAGTTCGAACCCGGTGACGGCGCTCGGAGTCGGCGTTATTCCTCTTCTCACGGCTGCTCACCTCGCTCCGCATGGCCTCGTCGGCGAAGATCAAGAGGGTTTGGTGTGTAGAAGCCGAGTTGGTGGAGTGCAGCTATGGCAGAATCCGCAGTTAAACCCAGCCCACTACCTGAACAAACAAGCTCCGTTCGAAAATTACGATAATTCTGCAAATTTAGTCCTGAGTGGAGGTGGTAACTTCGGCGGAGCTGAGTCTGCTCCGGCGTCGACCTTGACTTGCCAAGACTGTGGAAATCAAGCGAAGAAAGATTGTAGCCATAGACGTTGCAGAACTTGCTGCAGAAGTCGAGGTTTTGATTGTTCATCTCACGTTAGAAGTACTTGGGTCCCCGCCGCTCGTCGGAGAGAGCGCCAATCAACGGCACTCGGCGCTTCTCCAGCCGCCGGGTCGTCTGCATCGACCTCCGGCGCCAAGAAACCCAAGCTCATAACTTCACAAACAACCACCACCTCTCATACTTCCACTTCTAACACAACTCCTAGAAGCTTTGACACAAGCTCTAGCCAGCAAGGTCGGAGCCAGAAAATCACTATTTCATCGTTTTTAAACTGCATAAAGCTGGTTAATCAGCGCTATTATTGTGTGAAATTGAGTAGGGTTTTGTTTTTTTGTGCCTCAGATGTAAGTTTCAAGGAGTCGTTTCCCGGTCAAGTTCGAGCGCCGGCGGTTTTCAAATGCGTTAGAGTGACGGCGGTGGAAGACGGAGACGACCAGTACGCTTACCAAGCCGTCGTAAAAATCGGCGGCCATGTTTTCAAAGGTTTTTTGTACGATCAAGGTGTAGAGTCAAGAGATGGGTTTCCGAACATGTCTGAGCTGCATTTAAGAATCAGAAGCGACGGAGCTACCGGAGATGTAATAGAATCCGGCGACGGCGGCGGAGGAAGCAATAGAGCCTCTTCTCCAGTTCTCAATCATCCGTTGGATGTTTATCCGGCCTCCGGAGGCGGCGGCGGATTCCTTGGAGGTTCTAGCTATGGAAACCCTGTGAACTCATAATTTTCTTCTCTATGCGTCGATGAACAATCTATGGTGGGTTACTGAAAAAAATTGATCTTTAATCTAATCTTCTTTTACCAGCTAACTGTTTTTAGATTCTTTCTCTGAATTCATGTTGCTAAAGTAGTTTTTCATCAAGAACACGAGTAAATCTCTCTTTCCTAGCTTCTTCTTGAGTCTGCCATGGCCAAAAACCTCGAAGAAAGCATATCTTCTCTGTACATAAAATCTACAGTACAAAGTAAACGTTGGGGGTATGGAAAACCTATCTCGAGAATAGCTAGGCAAACAACAGATCAGCAAAGAATCTCATTCATTCTCCTTTTGGAAACTGAAAACAGAAGCAGAATTCATAAACAGTTCTTGCGATGTTCAAGATTGTTAGAAGCTGAAGTTAGCTGGGTTGTCGTTTTAATTTCCTTGTGTTAGAAGAAGACACCATTGGTCAATTTGACTTATAGATTGAGTACAATAAACTAGATTTAACGAATGCATTATCTTAGATATCAGATAAATGACTCTTATCTCTGGACCAGATAAATGACTTTTATCTCTCTCTATACCTGTGAGTTACCATAATTTAATCTTTTGACGAACAATAAAGCCACAATAAAGCCGGGATATACAGAAATGTGCGAGTGATTTTACCTGAAGAGACCTTTGGGGTAAAAGTCTCCATCAACTAGCTGTTCTACTTAATACAGTAGAGTAGTTGACCCTGCACACCCTAGTCGATGAACCTTCAATGATCAAAATTCTAAGAAGTTTCTTGCTGCTCAAATGAACCAATTTTGGCCCTTATGTTTGAAATTTCATTCTAGAAAGTTCATCGAGCGCTGCCCGTTTTCGACCGTGATTTAGAATGTCACTAGAACGTGATTTCGTGTCGAGTTTTTACTCAGACGTGATATGCAACGATTAATATTCTGAAATTTTAATGAATTTTTACGAACATGAATCGATGCTTTTGCTCGTTTCGAGTAGCGACGATCTTGATTTGAATTTTGTAACTTAGTTTCGTAAGCGTTGAAAAAATGTGCTGAAATTAAGGGGTGTTGTCTGAAATATTTTCCCCAATCGTCCGCAAATTGCTCCCTGCTGGACGTAATGTGGCCTGTGTTTAAATTTTATTGTTTTTTTTGGATGATTGGACTCATTTGTTTGCATTTCATGTGTTATTCAGTTATTCTATTATTTTTGGTTAATTAATTGTGTAAATTTTGGTAGACTATTTATATTAAAAAGACAAAATCTATCGCCCCAGATTCTCACACCCCGACCCGACGGCATGTGAGAGGGTTAATCACAGTGACTCAGCGACCCAGAGATATGATGTCTTAACCTGATGTCTCACATACTATGACAACACAGACGTCGAACTTAGACTCTTTATATTAAATTTATCATTTCTGAGCTAACTGAACTATGTCCGTGCAGACATAAAGGTAAATTTTGGTCTTCTAGCTTAGTGAGAAAGTAGAGGATGAACACAACTTTCCAAAGCAAGAACAGAATTAATTCTATATGTGCTAAGTTAATGAGTCCACCGCAAAATCTCATTGGAATCTTGTTTTCTCTATCAATTAATATGAACTAGAATCGCAAAATTTAACGATTGTATTACGATATCCATAATAAGTTTACTTATCTGTCTGTAATTTTTTTTCCGATATAGTTTTTTCTACTTAAATCTGGTGTCTCATATCTTGTTCTCTTTTTTCAATATTCATTCGATTCTCAACATACTTTGATAGCAGACACAAGATGGATTTAGGTCAATCTAAGTTGTGTATCGAATAATGACAGTATCAATTATCATCGTTTTGTCAAGAGTTTTGTTTACATTTTAACTTCCGGTTGATCGCCTTGGATCTAGATCTACCACTTCGTACTGAATTTTTTTTTCGTATAAATCGTAGCAACCGATAAAAGACATACATCTTATAAATTTGGTGATCTTTAATTGATGCACTTAATATGATACAGATAATTCAAAAAAGTAAACTTGTCCAGATTGAATTAGGGCTCTTACATCATGAAATTGAAACACCAGTAAGTTCAAGTTGTGCAGCTGCTGAGTTAATTGCATCTGCAACATCCATTTTCCCCCTGCTCACTGCTTCATCCATGGGAGTTCTCTCATAGCTGTTTTCAAGAAATTTGTAAGAGAAAAAGATGGATTCAAATATGAGTGTTTGTAGTCCGGTTCAGTTTGATTTTGTAATGAACCAAACCGAACTGATAACCATCGAATCTGATAATTTAGAGTAACGTTAAATTCATTTTTTTACTATACATTTTTATTGTACACGTTGACATGTCGAGCTGTGATGATCTAGTTAAAGTGCATTTAATGTATTACAATTTAAATAATTATTTATCATATTTATTGCATTAATAATAGCTTAACACGTTAGCGTGTACAATAAAAAAATAAATTTAACATTACAAAATAAATCATGAACCAAAATCAGAGGTTTTTGGTATAAGAACTAATCTCAAACTGGAACTGAGACCCAGTTCTGTTTTGGTTCCATTGCAAATACAACAGAAAGATCAAACTCTTTGACTGTTAAGTCTTGAAAAAATTTAATATTTTTGTGTTTTTATTGATATAAATGACTTGAAATTAGTTAATGTTTTAATTAAAAATCGTGTTTTCATAATGTTCATTTCAACCTAGTGTAGTAAAAAAACTCATTTTCAAACGAGTATCACTTCACCTTATAAGTCTAAATCATAAATGTGAAATAATTAATCGAGAGATGACGCCAATCTCAATTCATTAGTGTTCTGATCAGATCTGAGTGATGTTGTAACAAACACTGACACATCGTAAATAACAGTTTAAGTAAATCTAATTTATGAAAAAACTTAATCGAGATTATTTCGAAATCTCAATTCGACCACCACTTTATATTTCTGTAATTTTATTTTAGGTTATTTAGTTTAAGAAAACCATAAAAACCAAACCTTTATTCCTTTTTTTATACTTTGCAATTTATTCTTTTAATTAAAAGTTGACTTGTCCTCGTAGGATCGATATTTTATTATTATAGTTGCGATACGTGCACTTGCGTTAATCCATAATTACATTTACGCACAACATCAACCCCACTAAAAATTATCATACCCGTTTAATACAATTGTGCTTGCTCCGGCCAAGATTAGTTTCTTTACCACCTGCATTTGAAATACAGATTGAAAGTTAAATAGGTGGATTAGTTTGAAGAAGTAACCTATTAATTTCTTTTACCTCTATGTGACCATTTAGGCAAGCCCAATGCAAAGGGGTATTCTTCTCTGAATTTGAAGCGTTTACATCCTGCACGGATAAGCTAAAGGAGTTAATTTAAGAAATGAGCAATCGAATCATGGACGCAACAAAAACACTTGTATATATAAAGCAACGAGAAAATGGTCAAAGTTTTTAAGAACTAAACCATGGGCAACTGAACAATTTCACGACCACCTCTAATTTAAAGGGTACACATACTCATTTTGCAGGAAGTTTCCAAATTCCTAATATGATTGTAATTTCAATGAGCAAGTTCCGTGCACAAAACATTTTCTTTGACAAAATACAAACCATCCACATATCCATACAAGGAATAGCATAAAAGGATCATATCACAATATGTTTATCAGCAGGCTTACCATCGTTGAAGTGCCTAATTCCTAAAACAAAATGGTGTGGGTAGGGGGGATAGGGATGGGATGTCAAATGACAACAATAAAAGATTAAAGTTGGAGATTCATTGAAAGGAAAAATAAAATGTCCAGAACGCACCACTTGTCTCTCGATAAGATACTCGACGATTGATAGATGTCCATTAGCTGCTGCCATATGGAGTGCTGTGAAGACCAAGTAATCAAAAATCAATGTCAGAAGAAAGATGATTCCCTTGGAAATATACACTGGAACTTAAAACCACAATGTATTCATGCATAAAGCTTTTCAGAATTGACCACGGTCTTCAAGTGAAAAAGAACCCCAATAGTTTTGTTGACTAACTTACAAACAATTTCATATTCACAAGGATCTGCACTCTGTACCCCTCCTGGTATTTGAGTACAGATATTTCATTTTTTATCACTCTGCGTACTGATAAGGGGTATCTATCGATAGTGAAAATTCATAAACTATGAAACATGAAGAAACTTTTGTAGATTCTTGAACAGATGAATGAACAGTAATTGGCCGAGAACTAATTCATTCTAACTGATTCACAGTACAATACTCTAGTAATTACTGTAATCTGCAAACAAGAATACAAAAGCAAAAAAAAAAAAAAANAAAGTGCAGTACTTCTGATTGGCTGCCGGTATATCAACGATTACTGGAGATAGCGATTAATGTGACGTGATTGAGCGAGAATGTAAAAATAAGCGTATTGTGTCGGAGTTATTATAGGAAATAACCAACAACGTCAAATTCAATTTAACATATGTTGAATTAAGTGAAATTTACATGTAAGCGCAACGTCAGAGTGTAGAATAAAGATGTAAGCTAAGCGAGTAAACTTAGACTTTCTCGTCTAGCTGGTAAACTACACTGTGTCTATTGAGCAGAACCAGACCCTGATCAGCTCCACGGTTCAACGGGAACGGTCGATTTTGGTTTCAATGATCAAAAAGCTTATTTACGTTCTAATTTCTTTCTTTGGAGGCAAAAGTCGTGAAACCGAATTGGACTGTGAATAAAAATAATAAAATCGGGTAAAACTCGACGCAAAATTAAATAAAATTTGACATAAATAAAATATTTATTTAAAAACTAAAATATAGAAATTTGATAATGGTGTTCATGACCTAAAAATTTGAAAATTAAAATATATTAATATGATATTAATATTAATATGGTTTATGTTTAATTTTAGGGTTGATTTAAGAAATATAAAATATTAAAAAAAAAAAAAAAAGGTTTTATCGTTTGATTGAATTCGTTTATAACCTCCAAATTGAAGTCGGAGAGCTGATCTTGGATACCGGGGAAGACTAAGATGCCGAGGATATGCCGTTTTCCTCCATTAACGTCCCCGGTGCTTAATGCTGCCCGGCTATATTCTCTTTCCACCCTCGTCTTTCACTCGCCTTCTAGGCTAACCAGGTTTCCTCTTTCGCCTCCATTTCGTACGTATCTAATCAACCCTTTCGTGCCCAATTCATCGTCTCTGACCTCCAATCAGCTTCCCACTATGGTGGGATGTCGTCCGAGTTCCAGACCGTTAGGTGATTGGCACATTTTCCGATGCTCTTCTTGTTGTTGTTGTTTTTGTTCGTTGTTTGCCGATGGAATTGGGAGGACCGGAAAATGATTACGATTTGATATGATAATGTCTCGTTTTGCATCGTCGATAAACATGGGTTAGTCATTCGATGGAAGACTTTTTTTATGGGGAATATGATGATTTTCTTTCTCATGGGTACTGAAATAATTGGGCTCCGGATGATCATTATTGCATTGCAGAGAGAAATAGTTGCTCTGTAGTCAGTGGAGAAAACTGAGCATTTTCATTTCTTAAACGTTATTTTACCTCGATGGTCTTTTTTTTTTATGGATTGAAGCAATACTTTTGATGTTGATTCCAGAAGTATTCCATTGCTGCGTATTTATCTGGCTCCGTTTACTTCTGATTAGTCGTTCGATGATGTGTTCACATAGAATTTCAGAGATTTGAAACCTCATTTTTCTCAAATGCTACACGCTTCTTATTGTTTCACCCATGAATTCCCACATATCTGCAAACCTATTAACATTCTATTTATGTCTTTCTGTGTCAGCATCATTGAGTTCTACTGGTAGCTCAGGAAGTGATAGAGAAATACTGGTGCAGCACTTGCTTGTGAAAGAGACTGACCTTAAGCTCTTGTTGGAGCTTCAGCGGAGAGTTTCAACAGGTTAGTATCTGTACGCTTTTGTTGGGTCATATTTGTCATCTTTTCTTTGTTTATTAGAGGTTGATAAATCTATCTTTGGATGTTTTTCAATGACAACAAATTAGATTTTCATTTCTTTCTTGCTGCAGTTATATTTGATTTTAGATCTAAAGATCCAAATTTGAAATATCTCGTTGGATTCTGTCATTTGTTCCATAATTGAATGTTTGGTCTTCCCCCTTCTTTTGTATTTGACAATTTCTCCATAATTGTTTGTTTCTCTATGACATTTAGGTGAAGACTTGAGTGATCTTGCAGTGGAATTCTCAATATGCCCATCCAAGGATGAGGGTGGGATGCTCGGATGGGTGAGAAAAGGGCAAATGGTATGTCGATTGAAACACATTTTTTCACATGAAATTGCTTGTAATATTCTAAGGATTTTCCTTCATCTTGTCAATTCAAAATTTTCATCTTCCAGTGCGCTGCACTGCTCGGAAAAACCTAATAATCATGAAACAGATGGTATCATCCACATTTGACTATTGAGCTGGAAAGCTTACATTTGAACAAAATATATAGCAAGACTGCTGCATTTTTTCATGGATTATGGAAGTGGTATTTCTATTTTCTTTTTATTTCATTCAAATATTGCATCCAAATTTTTATCATGATATACCATAGGTGCCAGAATTTGAGGATGCTGCTTTTAATGCACCACTAAATAAAGTGATGAGATGTAAAACAAAATTTGGATGGCATTTGTTGCAGGTTCTATCAGAAAGGTTCTTCATCGAAACTAGTCTATTTTAGCTTCCTAATCAATGCTCCAAAAAATAACATCTTGCAAATAATCATTTTTTTCACAGGGAGGAATCACTACTTCTGGAAATCCAACCCGACGAGCTTCATAAAAAAATGCAAGATCCCAGCTTCCTAGACGAGGCACAATTCATTGATGTTCGAGAACCCGACGAAGTGTATGCCCTTGACTCTAACTAGCCAGAGAGGATGCGTTATTTCTTTATGTAATTATGTTTGCATAAATCTGTGTTGGTAATGAATTAAAGTCGATCAAACTTATTTTTTATGTTATTAATGTATATGGATTTGAGACTAGATGTTCTTCGACAGGGCCAAAGCTTCATTGCCCGAGTTTCAAGTTCTACCTTTACGCCAATTCGGAAGCTGGGGACCTGAAATAACTACCAAGCTGGATCCTAACAAAGATACATTCGTTATGGTAAATAAAATTTCATAAATGGGTCAAGAACCATTCCTAGCCGTGCCGTAGAACTTCTATGCCTCCTAGTATAATATTGTCTGCTTTAAGTCGGAGTCAGTACGATTTTATTATTATCCACCAATCACGGTGTATTGGATAGAGAGAGAACTTTGACTTGCAAGCTCTCCCTACTCTCTACTATAAATCAAGGTAAGCTTTAACACTTCCACTGCTTTTGTGATGCAGTGTCACCATGGGGCGAGGTCGATGCAGGTTGCAAAGTGGCTACAAACACAGGTAAATCCCCTTAATCAACAATGCCTGATAAGCTGTAAATCTCATTTTTCTAGTGAACTCAGTATATTCTATCATGGATTAGATCGCTTAACAACATTCTTATGGCTAGTATGCTTTCTCTCTCCCGTTAACTTTCGAGAATAATAGTCCGACCCAATGAGTTTATACGTGTAAAGTTTGAGATCCACTTTTATCGAATGACATTACTTTCACTTCCTCCAAAATGAAAAGTAGTTTGATATTCAACCTTGTGGATTGAATTTGATGAATCTGTGTTGGAATATTCAGGGATTTAGGAGAATATTCAATGTGACGGGCGGAATTCATGCATATTCTCTCAAAGCCGATCCATCCGTCCCTACTTACTAAAACCTTCATCTGTTTCTTCGTTCATTTCCGTCTTTTTTCCGGTTAAATGAGTAAATGTTCATGACTTTGATTATTAGACCTCTATTTTCGGGTCTGATTTATTTCGAAATCATGTTCTTGTCAATTTAGATTTAATTGAGATTTTGATGCTATTAAAACAAAAATTATGCAAAATATCTGTCCTTTTGTTAATGGGATTTTGCTGAGAGATCAATTAAAATGTATCAAGTGATGGAGGCTCATGTTCGGTTTTGGAGTCGGCCTGAACTAAACCGATTAGGTTTCTTTTACATGCTGCCAGACCCTAATTGCTAGAATCAAACCGAAATAATTCATTGTTCAATTAATTTTACTTATTAGTCAATAATCATGTCATCAATTTGGTTTCTTAGTTGCCTTGAGAATCCATGAACCGAAACCCAAATCTGATTTCAAAAGAAAAATCAATCACAAATCAAATTTTTTTTTTTTAAAATAACCGAACCGACTTGCAAAGCTTAGTTGGATGTGAACCAGTGGTTTAACTTAATTGGGGTTTAATCCGAGGTGTGTTTGTTAACTGGTCATAATTTATAATTTATTATTTTAAAACTAAAGTAATAATAAATTAAAGATAAAAAATTAATTTAAAACTAAACTAAACTAAACTAAAGGTGATCCACAGCGGTTTTGGCATCATAAATATCCTCATACACCACAAAGGCAGTTCCACGCGTGTCCTTGCCTGTGCCAATCCGGATCTGGCGAATCGCGCCGTATTTGCCGAATATGTCGTACATCTCCTCGCTCGAAATATTGAAAGGCAAGTTCCGGACGTACAAAACACGATTAACCTCCGGTGGCAACCTGGTGTTGCTCTTACGGAGGGCGATTGCTGCCATGAGAAAGAACAGAGAGTTCGGAGATTTTAGGACATAACCAGACAGACCAGTCCGTGTCTAGCCCTATCAAAAACGTGTACTAAAATGACAAGTTTCAATGATATTGTATAAGATTTTATTTTATTATTTTCTTCAAACATGATTATTCCGTTTCCAACAAAGCTAATGAAAATTATGCGAGCAGAATGTGTAGAGAGTTAATTACATTATTCACACGTAGAGTGGCATTAACTGTTCAAACTGGTGCATGATGAACCCTTTGCTCCTCCATTCTCGAGATTGTACTCGTTTTTATTTGGGAATCTTAGATCTCCTCCGACGTCTCCACCGCTGCAAACATGTCGGGAAACATGACAATAAAACTTCGATGTCTGATCGATAGATAATATTATATTGTTTCAAAAGAGAAGAAATGTAAACATGATCGAAAAAAAGCCAGGAACATGCCTGCATTTTATATCGACTGAGGGATGTTCTTGGACTTAGAACGCCGGACCGGTGCTCGGATAGAAGAGAGGTACCGAGCATCTTTTTTGTCAATTCCATCGAAGAGATAACTAAATGGTGGCATCTCTATGTATTTTCCAGCACCAGGAAGTAGTCTGAGTTCTTCGTTTTCCCACACAACTCTTCCCCCAGCAATCGTTACTTCTACCTTTCCCTGATTCAAAATCATGGAGTTATTATGCTTCTCTCTCTAGATTTCTCTCTTTTCAGTAAAAACAATCTTACCTTCCCTGTTTTTCCTTCGTAAACATTTGTGTCTAGTTTGGAGTGATGCGACTTTGCAGAAATTTCGAAACTCGTGTTTGGATTGAGGATGATTATATCTGCATCAGATCCAGCAAGTATTGCTCCTTTCCTCGGATATATGTTGAAGATTTTAGCACTGAAAATTTCAAATCTTTTTCTTAGTTCAGCCATTAATTCGAACAATTTGCGAATTCACACGGTGTGAGTAGAAGCATACCACTCGGTGCTTGTTATTCGAACATAATCACTGGGAGATATCTGGCCTGACTCCTGCATTTGATGAATTGTTTGAGGATTTTCAGGACTTCAATGCAAGCGTCTTGTTTTATGAAATAAAAGACAAGTCTATGGCTACTTACCACCATTGTATCCCATACTAGATGCATTCTCTCTTCAATACCTGTAATAGAAACACGACGATTGAAAATCAAAACGATATCCATCCATACTCGGATCAAATTGGGCCAATCTCATTTGATACTAGAGTTTATAGTTGCTCTCTTATATATTTTTTTCTAAGCAGTAAAACTCATTATCTCGTTAGGATGTGCTATGTTAAATTTCAGTGTTATAGTTTATTTTTTATTTTCAATAAAAACAATTTTAATCTTTGGAGAAATTACCATTGAGGCCATTGGGAATCTTTCGAAAATCATCAATGCCAAGAGCTTTCTGCGTAGAATTAAAGGCACAATGATCTGTTCCAACAAGCTGGACATATAGAAGTGAAATCAATACACAGTAAGAACATCCTCGATACCGATTATAAGGAAGGTAATTTTATATGGATAATGTTAGAATTACTTTCTTAGCATATCATCTTAAAATACATTCTGAAGTGTCGAGCTGCGATTTGTACAATAAAAATTATAAATAATTTTTTTATTTGTCAAATTATAATTTGACACGTTATCGTCTATAATAAGAAGGTAACCATAACATTACTATTTTTGTGTACTTTAGAGTATACCGTACAGACTTGAAGGGTTCAATTTCAGACTAAAGCAAGGCAATATTTATTTTCTTATGCTTTCTGCTTAACTATCTTAAATCAAATGCAACAAATGACCTGTAAAACTCCAGTCGAAAGCGCAGCTTGAAGGGCTTTGTCATGTCCTGATTCCCTGATAGGAGGACTCATGACATACCTTA
This sequence comes from Begonia fuchsioides, assembly GCA_003255005.1. Classification (NCBI taxonomy): domain Eukaryota; kingdom Viridiplantae; phylum Streptophyta; class Magnoliopsida; order Cucurbitales; family Begoniaceae; genus Begonia; species Begonia fuchsioides. The sequence continues at coordinate 144,127 of QAOC01053654.1, read as the reverse complement.
CACAAAAAGTCGAAGTGTCATAACATAGCTCCAGTTGGAAGAAGCCTTACAGGAGATGAAATCAACAAACATTGGAAATATTAGACCAAAAAATAGAAGGCTCTTACTTTGCTGCAGTGACAAAGTCCGGATCCCAGAGGACAGATTCATCAAGTACCAACCCAGAAACTACAGGCTCTCCAATAACCCTCTGACCTGGAGTTTTCAGATCAACAACTTATCATTCCAAAGAAGAGAATTTAATGGATTAGCAAAAGAATATGTATTATAAATGTAGTATTTGTGATACTGTGTGGTTAATAGATGTACTTACCCTCTTTTTTGTATACTTATTTTCACTAGTCAGCTGGTGCTATTTATCAAAGTCGCAGGTTATGGCTAGATTGAACTTTGTAAAGAAGGGAGAGTTTTATATCACAGTGAAATGACTAACAAATAAATGTTAATTTGATTACAGACAAGTCAAGATGCTGGATTAGCTGTGGAGTTCTACTTTTAATTTTCAAGCTTGTCTTTTCGAATTAAGGCCTCCTATTCAAAGCTCTGCTGAGGTAGATTAAGAGTATTATCACAAATTATAATAAAACAAGGAAAAACTGAACCAGGTATAAGAAGTCAGCGATAACTACTCCCACACCTGCTTTTCGTGCTTTTGCTATTTCTTCCATTGCATCGATACTCATGACGTGAACAACATAGAGAGGTGTGTTCACAAAACCTGCCAAGCGAATTGCTCGAGCAGTCGCTTCTCCCTCCAGCTGAATTTCCATAAAATCGCAAACTCAAAGTATATCAATATGTTTTTTTGTAAAAAAAACTAATGAAAGTAGGAGAGAGATCTTCAAACAAGTTATCAAAAGACTCGGAGATTTCTAATGGTTTAGCAAATCACTACTTGTCTAACAGGCGATAAACAATCAACCTTACCAATTAAATATGCAGACCGCCTAGATTATGAGAACTTACAATTGCAGGCCTCGAAAGAGCATGTCCCTCAGGACCAAAAATACCAAGTTCAATCATTCTTTTCTGTCCTTCATATACAGCATCTCCATTTTCAGCATGCACCATTGCTAAGGCCCCGAGAGCCTTGCACTTTTTCAATCCTTGCAAGAAAAGCTCATCGTTGACCATAAGAGAACCTTTGTAGGCCAGAAAGAACTTGAAAGAGTTTATTCCTACAAGGAAGGAAAAAAAAACTAAAACTAAATGCTTCCATACAAACCAGCCCCCATTTGTTGGCCATGGATATTTCAAAAAATCAATAAAAATACTGAGCACAATAGTCAATTCCTACATTAGTCTATATTCTAACCTTTTTCCGTAACCATTATTTCCATTTCTTTTGAAACAGCTTCATCCCATTTTGTAATTGCCATATGAAAACCATAATCCATGCAAGAATGCTTGGTCTTTTTCTGATAGGCTTCAAACCCAGCCACCAGACTTCCGTCAATGGGGATAACAAAGTCAATGTGCATTGTTGTTCCACCAGATAATGCAGCCGCCTGACCAGTGAAGAAGTCATCAACTGTTTCAGTACCCATAAACTCAAAGGCAAGATGTGTATGAGGATCAATTCCTCCTGTAATATTAACAAGGAAAAACGTTATAGTATAAAGGAAATAATAAGGGATAATAACAGAAAAAAATTTCCACGTAGCAAAAACTATACAAAGTATATTAATAACTCTAATGAAGCAAAGAGTAGAATATGAACCCTAACAATATGGCACTCCTTTCAAATAAGAAATATTTCTAGATGCAGAAGACATAACCGATTGAGATGATGCCTTCCTAAATCCATGACATTTTATATATCTTGAAGAATGGAAGCTTAAAGGGTTCACTATTCAGTACATGGCGGAGGTATGGAAGCAAACCTGGCATCACAAATTTTCCAGTGGCATCAATGACGGTAACTTCATCTCCAACCTTCCAATGGAAAATGTAATGTTAGATTCGAGTGACATCAGCCGGGTGGTAAATTTACAGTTTTTGAACTTGTAAACTACTTGGTACAGGAAGAAGAGATTTACAATTGAAATGACAAGTTAAAAGTTAGCATAGGATTCGTTTGAAAAATCATGCTTAATTTGAACTATAAGTGGAGCTTATTGCATCATGAATTTGTTGAGCCCCTCAATAACAAAAATCTTTTACAGATGAATTACGACAATAGAGAAGGCAAATTGGCTGAAGCAGTATACCACGATGTTGGGCTTCACAGCAACGATAACTCCATCCTCCACATAAACATCAGCAAACTCCTGATTATGAGCATTTACAACATTTCCTCCCTTTATCAACAGTTTCGAAGAAGATGAAACACCACAAGAGGACTCGCCATAGCCGACTCCAGCACCAAAAAGCTACGATACGAAGAAATGAACTCATCAATTCACATATCTTCATGTCGTCAATTTTTCAGCCAGAAAGAAAAGGTTAGTGCAAGAAAGAATCGTAAGTACCTGATTGGATACTGATATCGAAGGGAATAAAAAGAGAAGAAGAAGAGACAAAAGAAAAGATGGAATCTCGAAGAGAAACTCCATTGATTAGGTAAGCTGAACTCTCAGCGCCACCGGAGTCCGAAGAGATCCTTTTCCCGATGACTCGTCCCGCAGACTTCCTCGCTTACTTGAATCGCTTACCTGTAAACACTCTAGTGGTTGGAGGTTCGAGTCTATCCGCCGGCCGCTGGCGTCTCATCGATGTTGTGCCTGCAAACTTAGGACCGAAGCACCAAGCCTAACCAATTTCAGAAACCTACCGAACCGGTACGTAAATACTGGCCGGACCAATTTTAGACCGCTGTCCCGGTCCGCCGACTCCTTATTAACTAACAGGGAGGAAGCCAGCCTCGAGGAACTGATGATGGCAGCTTCTGTTGCATTCCACCCAACCTATGCCAGCCTACTCGATGCTCCATCTGTACCCAATTCGAACCCGATTCAGTGCAGAAATTTTCGCATTAATGCTTCGAATTCCACCGAGTTTGTTCGAAAATTTTCACGACCGGCGAAAATCCGTCAATTATCCGATGAGTGTTTTACAGGAGGGTGGTCTGGTGGTAAAAATGGTTTTTTCCGCGAAGTAATTAATTTACTTCAATCCTTGGATTCTAGTAAGTCGGAGGAGTCCTCTGAGAGTTTTGCATTAATTCTTCAAAAATGTAGAAAACTAGATGATTTAGAATTGGGCCGTCAAGTTCATGCTCATATTATTGTTTCTGGCGTGGAATTATGTGAATTTCTTGGTAGTCAATTACTGGAGTTACACTGCAAGATTGGCCACGTTCAAAGTGCACGAAAGATGTTCGATAATATGCCAAGCCGAAATGTTTTTAATTGGACTGCGATAATGGCAATATATTATAGGTTAGGCCATTTTCAAGAGATAATCAATTTGTTCTACATGATGATTGACGAAGGCGTAGTGCCTGATCACTTTGTTTTCCCAAAGGTTTTCAAAGCATGTTCCGAGCTAAGAGATCTTTATGTAGGTAAAAGGATTTATAATTACATGTTGTCTATTGGTTTCGAGGGAAATGCTTTGGTTAAAAGTTCTCTTCTTGATATGTTTGTAAAATGTGACAGACTGGATATTGCTGAACAGTTATTCGAAGAGATGAAGTCCAAGGATGTTTTTGTGTGGAATGTCATGGTTTCGGGATATGCCTCGAATGGAGAGCTCAAAAGGGCGATGAAATGTCTTGAAGAAATGAAACTTTTAGGCATCACGCCTGATCGAGTAACTTGGAACTCTATTATAACCGGATATGCTCAAAATGGACATCTCAAGGAGGCTGTCGGTTTATTTGATGAAATGACTGATTTCGACGATTTCAAACCCAATGTGGTTTCTTGGACTGCATTGATTACAGGTTTTGAACAGAATGGCTATTTTTCCGAATCATTGTACGTTTTTAAAAAAATGCTTCTCTGTGGTGTGAAACCAAACTCAATCACAATTGCTAGTGTAATCTCCGCTTGCACCAGCTTGTCTTTGCCCCGGATTGGCAAGGAGATTCATGGCTATTGCATTAGGTCATATTTGTTGGATTCGGAGTTGCTAGTGAGAAATACATTAATCAATTTATACGCTAAGTGCCATTCTTTGGAGCTAGCTCGTAAAAAGTTCAATACGATTGACCAAAAGGACATAATAACTTGGAATGCATTGATATCAGCTTATGCACTTGAAGGGCGTCTTGATGAAGCCATTGAACTTCTAGATGAGATGGAGTTAAATGGAGTTGAACCCGATATTGTAACATGGAATGGACTTATTACAGGCTGTAATAAAAATGGCGAAAGTGAGAGTGCTTTTTACTTCTTTTTTCGGATGTGCAGAGCTGGTATGGAGCCGAATATAACTTCTATTTCTGGGGCTCTTTCAGCTTGTAGCAAGGTAGAGAATTTAACTCTAGGGAAGGAGATACATGGCTATATTATAAGGCGCCTAATTGAGACTTCAACAGGCATTGGTAGCGCTCTTATATCCATGTACTCTGCATGCAATTCTATACAATCCGCTCAATCCGTTTTCAATAATCTCATGTCAAAAGATGTCATCATTTGGAACTCGATAATTTCGGCCTGCATACAATGCAGAGATTCGGTTAGTGCTTTGAACCAATTTAGAGATATGATGAACACAAATGTGAAACCAGACTCGGTGACTATAATTTTGGTCCTTTCTGCTTGTTCGAGATTGGCTGCTTTACGAAAAGGAATAGAGATTCATCAGTTTGTTATCAGCTATGGATTGTATATTAGTAACTTTGTGTGTAATGCCCTAATTGACATGTACGGTCGGTGTGGTTCAGTCGAAAGAAGTAGAAGAGTATTCGATGTGATGACCAATCGAGATATCGTTTCGTATAATGTCATGATTTCGGTTTATGGGATGCACGGATTTGGAAAAGATGCGATAAATCTATTCGAACGATTGAGACTGCTGGGCTTTGAACCTAACCATTTCACCTTCACAAATTTATTGTCTGCTTGTAGTCACTCTGGATTGATAGATGAAGGGTGTGAATATTTTGAAATGATGAAAACAGATTATGCCATGGAACCAGGCATGGAGCAATATGCTTGTATGGTAGATATAATGTCGCGCTCGGGCCAGTTCGATAAGACATTAGAGTTCATTAAAAACATGCCATTTGAGCCAAATGCTGCGGTTTGGGGAGCATTATTAGGTGCTTGTCGGATTCATTCGAACCTCGATGTCGCAGAATATGCGACAAGATATCTTTTCGAACTGGATCCGCAGAATTCTGGAAACTATATACTTTTGGCCAATATCTACTCATCGGCCGGTAGATGGGAAGAAGCGGCTGCCATACGATGTTTGATGTGGGAACGAGGTGTAACAAAATCTCCTGGCTGCAGTTGGATCGAGGTAAAAAGAAAAGTTCATAGTTTCATTGTCGGAGATTCTTCACACCCGTTAGCCGACGAAATCAGAGCAAAAATCGATAGTTTGTACATTGAGATCAAGAAAATGGGGTATGTCCCCAAAATAAAATGTGTGTTACAGAAGAACGTCGAAGAAGACGAGAAGGAGCTGAGCTTGTGCGGACATAGCGAGAAGATGGCGCTGGCATTTGGCCTCATTAGCACACCAAGAGGAACTCCTTTGAGAATAATCAAGAACTTGAGGGTATGTGAAGACTGCCATTCGGCTACGAGGTACATATCGAAACTTGAAAATAGAGAGGTGATAATGAGAGATAATTATAGATTTCATCATTTTGTTGATGGAATTTGTTCTTGTGGTGATTATTGGTAGCCTAGATTTTTATTTCTTGTATATAGATCTTGCTTTGTGCAGGTGAAACAAACATACAACTCTCAAATCTTGTACAAAATCTGGTTTTTGATATAATATTTCACGTTTCCATGCTCAAATTTGCACTGATGAACCAATCAGATTATGAACTATATATTGTTGTTGTCGAAAATTCTGAAGCTTTTTTTCGTTCTTGTTGTCAATCTCTCTGCAATTTTTCAGGGTAAAATATGAAAGAACCTAGAACTTCAATTTTAAAATATGTCAAAAAAGTCCTTTCGGGGTACCTAAATTTCAACCGAGAGGCTCACCTCGCTCCCTCACCCCTCGAGTCGCCCTTCTCCGGCCCTCCGAAATATAATAATTTTTTTGTTTAATATTTTTTTAAAATTATTAAATAATGTTATCGCGATAACTTGAAATTTTTATCATATATTCATAGTAATATGAGTCAATTATTAAAAAAATTAAAAAAATTTACACATGTTAGATTTATTATAATTTTTTATTTTAAATAACAAAATAATTTATTAAAAATATATACCTCATCTAAAAATTTTAAAACTTACAAATTATTAAAAATATATACCTCATCTAAAAAAAAAACGTATATCATGCATAAATTATCATAATTGTGAGTAGAGGTGAGCCGTCTGGGTCACCCTCACCAAGCCCCCCAGTGAGAGTTAGGTACCACCTGCCTGTACGGGCATAATTCAGTTGACTCAAAGATGGTAGATCTTCAAGAGCTTAGGTTCGACGCTTGCGTTGTCTTAGTGTGAGAGTTGTTATCCCCAATGTTAGGATAGTTCATTGGAATATCAGGTAAAAGCTTCATATCTCTGGGCTGCTGAGTCATTGTGATTTAACTCCTTCACAAACTGTCAAGCAAGGTGTGAAGCTTTGGGAGCGAGAGATTTCGTCTTTCAAGTATAAGAGTTAGGTACCACCTGCAATATTTTTTACACTTTTCAAATTTTGGGTTTTTTAAATCTAATTTTTCAACGTTTGAAGTTTTTTCAATATTTTTGTCAAACCAACGTTAACGCACTAATTGTAAGCAGTGCTCTGCCAAAGTTTATTTAATGGTTGGATATTTGATTTTTCTATGGTTTGATATTCACACAAAGTATATACTCCAAAGTTTATTGCCCACTACCTGTTTGATTATTTGCTTCTGAGAGAGAAAATAGATTGCGCGTTGGTTGAGGGTGATTTTGATTTAACGCAATGAATACCCTCGAATTAAACCGTCTTCTTCGTCTTCCATGGCATTAATGCATCGCCTCACCGACTTCCTAAAGTCTTTGTTGACTCTGTGCTTTGATTTTATTTACTCTGTCTTTCCATGTTAGTTAGGAGTTGAGTTCCTAAAGATTCTGTTGACTCAGTCTTTGATTTTATCTCAAAAATTTGAATTTTTTGTTTGGGAGATAAGATTCAAGATTTGAATCAAGAGCTACTGGTTTTTCTTGGTATTTCCTGGTGTCGAAGCAATTCGAAACTGTCCCACTATTTCAATCACCTTCTTCTTTGTCGGGTTCTTGTTCATCGAAAGAGACCCATTCTCTCTCTCTCTCTCTCTCTCTCTCTCTCTCTCTGACCTGTTTCTCTCTCTAGATATTACATCTGCTCATGATAACCAACAATTTTGGGTCTTGTAGAGCAATTATCTTACACAATTTGTCTTCCTTCAGCCTCAGCGAATATTTTTTATGAAGTCTCTATCTGCGCTGATAAGCGTTGACGAGGAGCCCCACCTTCGGGTTAGTGGGTTCTTCGTAACCAATGAAAAACCACGTTTGAATGGTGTTTTGTTTTTGGACCATAATTTTTTTCCTCTCAAAGATTGAAACTTTACTAGAATTGAGACTCTAAGACATTCAGATTTCTACTGTTTACTGTTCTTTTTTTATCCATTTCATTTGACTATTTATGCCTGCAATCTAGCAAAACTTGAAAGACAGACTCTTCTAATGCTTCTTTGATTCTTTATAACTTGTATATCTGTCTTCCTGTTATTAAACTCTCCCACCATGTAAACACTGAGATGAGGCTAGTATCCTTCTGGTTCTGTGATGAATTCTGTGTCTTGCAAATCTGCAAATTGGTAAAGAATATTCTCTGAAAATGTCACTCGAGAAGAAGGCACTTGTTGACAAAGAGGAAATAGTTGGGGAGAAAGATGAGGTGCCAATAGTGGATCTACCAGAGCTGGCTTTAGAATGTATACTAGAGAGGCTCCCAGCTGAAACTCTAGTTAATATGGCGGGTGTTTGTAGATTTTTTAGAGAGAAATGCAAAAGTGATCATCTGTGGAGAAAGCACATGGAGCAGAAATGGGGTACAGTCATTGGTCAAGCTGCTTATAGAGAGTGGCAAAGGCATATTGCTTCGAGAACAGAATCCGTAAATCTGAAGAAAAGCAAGCAAAAGAAGTTGATGAGAAATTTACCTTTTGGTTGGTCTTTTTCATGGACAAGATCGAAATTCAATTATAATTGCAGTCGGAGAATCTTTTTGCCTCTTGATTCAATCATGTCTTGGTATCTTGCTCTTGAAAATGGAAAATTCTGGTTCCCAGCCCAAGTCTTTAACCGTCAGGTCATGAAATATTAGTTTTTCTTTCGATTCAAACAACAAAATGGTATCATTTTGCTTTGTTCTTCTAAAAAATTGATGTTTTCTTGCAGTATGGGCATGAAGGATTTGTGCAGTCTTGTTATGATGCCGAGCTTTGCTATGATCGCCGCAGTGACGACTTCCAAGCAAGGTACTAATGGATGGAACTTTTTAAGATTCAGCTAAAAAGGGTTCATCACGATTTAGTTAAACTTCAAGAATCAAAATTGAAAAATTGAATTTTTAGGTATCCTCCACATGGAAAAAGGGCAGCGATCGAGAATGGAGTGCAATGGGAGAGGCTTAGAGCACCTCTTGTTGAAATTCAGCCGCACGATCTGCACATTTCCGATTGTTTAAGCGACTTACGGCCCTGCGATCATGTCGAGATTCAATGGAAGAAGATCAAAGAATATCCTTATGGTTGGTTTTTCTTTAAATTCTTCTGCCATCTAGAAGATATCTAATAAGAGCTTAAAAGAGTGAAAATAAAGCACAATGAACCTGCTAATGATTTGGGTAGAATTTGAGTAGTTTTTCAATATTCTTTGCAGGTTGGTGGTATGCAATTGTAGGCCATCTAGAAACGTGTGTGGGGAATTCTAATTACTGCCTTTGTTATGATAGTGGTAAGTTTGATTTACTGCCCTTAATATCTTCAATCTTCATTTGCATCTTAAGAATTTAACATAAATGTTCATGCGGATTCGCGATCTGTGATTCCCATTCTTTTCCTCTTGAAACATTTACTAATGGACAGGTTGATAGATTTTCTTACAAGAACAATTGTAGCAGGTTTGTTAATATTCGAATTAAAATAGCTCTTAGATGCATGAAAATCGACCGATAAATTGGAATCGTTCAGATTATGATTTGTGGACGATCATCTTTTTCATCTTTATCCAGTTGCTTATTGCGTTGAATGATATTTAAAATTTGGGTCATCAAATCCAAACCCGGTTTGATTTCGATTGGTTTTTTTGGGCGATTTGTTTTTTTTTTTTTAAATAGATAGCGTGGTGGTGGAGTTCAAATATTACCCGCCGGGGTGGAACCAAGCGGTGATCGACCGGAAAACTCACCGGGAGGCAGGAAATGAGGAGTTCGGATTCTGTGGAGGAATCGTGAAGCTCGAAAATGAAGAACAAATATCTAAGTGGCAGAGTCTTTGGCCAAATCAAGAATTGTGAGCATTTTGGATTGAATTTACAAAGCAAGATCTATCTACAAGAAATGAAATATAATATTTCATTATAGTTAATGTATTAAAATATAATATTTATTTATTATATTTATTATATTAATTATTATTGACGCATTGAGCATAATAATAAGATAGAACAAAAAATTAACTCTAAAATTATTCTTTATTTTTTTTAAAACAATATTCAAATTAAATTAAATTAAATTACACTTTAGTTTTGATGTGTTATTTGTTCATTGATTCTTTTAATTGTGTTTTAAGTGTTTATGCACTACTACAACACTCATGGATGCAAATGAGTGACAAATAAACTCATACACTCCTTATCATGGCGTGACATTAGAGTTAGTCTAAGCTTACTCTTTGTCATGTCATATTAATATATTTTCTGACGTTTTCATTGCGTGATTGAATCGATTTAAATAATAAATAATTATTTATATTTTTATTCATTAAATGCATTTGAATTTTTCAAATTACGCCGTTAGAGGTCAGAAGAAATGACAATATAGTAGGATAAGAGAGTGAGCCTAGGCGCTCGCACGAGCATAGCTAAGTTGGCTTAGAGATGGTAGATTGGGTACAAGAGCCTAGATTCGACGTTTGTGTTGTCCTAGTGTGAGAGTTGTTATTCTCAATGTTGGGGTAGCTCCTTGGGATATCAGGTAAATGCTTTTTATTTCTGGATCACTGAGTCACCGTGATTTAACCCTCTCACAAGCTGTCGACTTGTTCTTTGAAAAAATTGTTAAATTCAAGGTCTTCAATCTTATTTGAGATCGAGAGAGTAGAGTGTAAAAAAATACGAAAGTGAAATGTAAAGAGAAAAATCAATTAACAATAGTTTCATTTCATGGTAGAGTTGATAACACCGTGATTTTTGGATTTTTTATTTATTTTAATTGATAGAATTAGAAATTGAAAGTTTTTATTAAATATATATATTTATAATTATAAGGTACCAATGATTAAATATTTATGTAATTTGATTTAAACTCATAAATGGTAAGTCTAGAGTTACTTTTTTATATGATTAATTTTAGGTTAACATTGTTAGTATGTTTTCTTAATTTATTTTACGACGTATCTAATTTAAATTAATAAAATAAATATTATTATAATTAATACATTAAATAAATTAATATTTAATACGTGAGTGAGTGCATATAATAAAATAAAAAAATAAGATAATAAGATGAAAAGAAAAAATGTTTATTATCTTATCATTTTATTATGCATAAATAAAAACAAATAATTATTTATATTTTAATATATAAATTATGTTATAATTAGAAGAATGATAACTGGGAAGCTCATTGCCGTGATCGAACATGCCGTATAAACTGGAATTTTCTCAGCTTCGATCACTTGATTCCTCGGCCTTCTCTCATGTTCTGCGTCGGAATTGCGAAAACCAGAGACCCATCTCTTCTTCTTCTTCTTCATCGACTGCTTCTTCTCCGACCCGCCTCTACTTTTTCTTCTGCTTCTCACAACGTCGACATTGACCCTCTGTATGTCTCCTCTAATGCCGATTCCATTTCCCAAACCAAGCAAGCCCATGCATTTGGCCTTCTGAAAGGGTTTCTTCCTCACAGCGTCTCTCTCTGCGCCTCTCTCATTCTCAGCTACGCTACCTTTCGAGATCCTCTATCCTTTCGGCTTCTCTTCGAACTAACCGTGCGCCATTGCCGGACTTCTTTTCTGTGGAACACTCTCATACGGGCTCACTCCATTGCCGGTGTATATGATGGGTTCGAGACGTATAACAGAATGGTTCGAGCCGGTGTTCGACCCGACGATCATACTTTCCCTTTCGTTCTCAAGGAGTGTTCCGACTTTTTGGATATTCGGAAAGGGATGGAGATTCATGGAGTGGTGTTTAAGCTTGGATTTGATTCCGATGTGTACGTTGGAAATACCCTTTCAATGCTGTATGGAAACTGTGAGGATTGGGGTAACGCAAAGAAGGTGTTCGATGAAATGCCTGACAGAGACGTTGTCTCGTGGAACACAATTTTAGGATTACTTTCTGTCAATGGAAGTTATGAGCAGGCCTTAAATGTTTTTTTGGAGATGATTTCTGGGTCTAAACTGAAGCCAAACTTGGTTAGTTTAATCACTATATTACCAGTTTGTGCAGGGCTTGAAGATGAGATTACATGCCAAATCCATTGTTATGGTGTGAAAACTGGCTTTGATCTTCATGTGACTATCTGCAATGCACTGGTCGATGCGTACGGAAAATGCGGTAATGTGAAGGCATCAAAGCAAGTGTTTTTCGAAACGAATGAGAAGAATGATGTGTCTTGGAATGCAATTATTACCAGCCTTGCATATAAACGGCACAGTGAAGATGCGATTGGAATGTTTCGATCGATGATTTGCACAGAAATACGACCGAGCTCAGTCGCCATCTCTACTATCTTACCCGTCTTGGTTGATCTCGAACAGTTCAAAGCTGGCAAAGAAATTCACGGTTTCAGTTTGAAAACGATTGTAGAAGACGATATTTTCATCCTCAATTCGTTGATAGATATGTATGGAAAATCAGGCCGGTCTGATAACGCATCGAGTATATTCTATAACATGGTAGAGAGAAACGTCGTTTCGTGGAATGCCATGATCGCTAATTATGCGCAAAATGGGTTTGAGTTGGAAGCGATTAGGTTAATTATGGAAATGCAAGCGCTTGGGGAAGCTCCTAATTCAGTGACTTTCACGAATGTTCTTCCCGCTTGTGCTCGATTAGGTTTTCTTAGTCACGGACAAGAAATACACGCAAGGACGATTCGATCCGGACTTGTCGTTGATTTATTCGTCTCTAATGCCTTGACAGACATGTATGCGAAATGCGGTCGGATCGCCCTCGCTCGAAATGTCTTCAATGTCTCCTATCGAGATGAAGTATCGTATAATATACTAATTCTTGGATATTGTCAAACCACCGATTGCTCGGAATCGTTAAGTTTGTTTTTGGAAATGAGATTCCTTGGCATAAATCCAGACGTAATATCTTTCGGGGGCGTCATATCGGCCTGTGCAAATCTAGCCTCTTCAAAGCAAGGCAAATCGATCCATGGAGTATTGGTAAGAAAGCTTATGTCCAATCATCTCTTCCTCTCAAACTCGCTTCTAGAGTTCTACACCAAATGTGGAAGAATCGATCTCGCTAGTAAGGTCTTCGACAAGATCCCGAACAAAGACGTGGCTTCTTGGAACACAATGATATTAGGGTACGGAATGCTCGGAGAGTTAGAGTCAGCAATCGATCATTTCGAAAAAATGAAGGAAGCTTCCATGCAATATGATTCGGTCTCGTACATTGCAGTCTTGTCGGCCTGTAGCCACGGAGGGCTATTAGAGGAAGGAGGGAAGTACTTCAACGGAATGAAGGCTGGAAACATTCAGCCTACTTCGATGCATTACGCTTGTATGGTGGATCTGCTTGGCCGGGCCGGTTTAATCGAAGAAGCGGTCGAGCTTATTAAAGGTTTGCCTATAATACCCGATTTTAGTATTTGTGGGGCTTTGCTAGGGGCTTGTCGAATTCACGAAAACATCGAGATTGGTCGGTGGGCTGCTGAGCGATTGATTGCACTTAAACCGAACCATAGTGGGTATTATATACTTCTTTCGAATATGTACGCCGAATTGGGGAGATGGGATGAAGCATATATGGTCAGGGATTTGATGAAGTGTAGAAAAGTTAAGAAGAATCCTGCCTGCAGTTGGGTTCAGATTCAGGATCAGGTACATGCCTTCATTGCTGGAGATAAATTTGATCAATTGTATTCAGATTGCTGGACTAATTCATTCCTGTCTTAACATATTCATTGTGAAAAATCAAAGAATAGACTTCAAACAGAAGATCAATCGTTCAATCTCTATCCCCGATAGAAATCGAACGCAGGGTGACATCAAAAATATAGACTAAGCGTAGAAAAACCATTTCAGGAATACGTATTATACGAAAACCAAATATAGTCTACAACTTGAGCTTGAATTTAGAGGTAAGTCTTGCCTATAAAATCAAAATTATCCAGACAATCTCGAGAATTTCCGAACAAAATTCCAAATTCAAAACAAACTATGATTGCTAACATACAACAGCCTTACAAGACAAGTCAAGATCAATAATCCACAAGCCTAATTGCTCAAGCCTCTTCTGAACTTCATCAGCACTCATATCAGCCGACCAAAATACCATTTTTTCACCATTCTTCAATAACGAATGATTTCCAACGCTCTCATCAATCTGTACACCAGAACTCATCTCATCCACCCATTTAATCCGGATCCTCTTTTCTTCCCCTAACTTCACCAATAAAAGTCTGAAACTCGAGCTTCCTTTCATGGCGGAACCTTTAATCCATGTATCCACCATGGCTACAACATCAGAACAAACATCTGCCCAAATTTTCTGAGCATTGGATGAGCTGACGGCAAAGAAAATGTCCGATCTTTGTCCAGCATAGAAGTCACTAGAAGAACGTGACTTGGTGAATGGAAATGGAGGCATATTAAGAAAAATCACGTTTCCATCCACTAGCAAAACATCAAATCCACTATCTAAACACTTTTTTGTCACGTAGACCTTCGCTATAATGTCTTCAATGACTTCATCCCTTGAACTTCCGTAAGACTTAGTTTTGTACCCTTTAACACTGGTTAGAAATTGATCTCTTATAATTACGGGGATACCCCTTCTAGCTAAGTCATGCAGAAACTCAGATTCAGGGCCCAAGAACATGTAATTTCTAATGTGTAGGCTTTCGAAATGGCAGATTAAGTTCTTCGTCGTTTCTGTAGAAACTCTAACTAAGCTGACGAGAATTACCATCTCTTGCTTCTGCATAGAGTTAAGAACAGATCCAAGTTCATTGAAGCTCTTAATAACTCTACCAGGATTAACTTCTCTAAAACAGAAATCATACCACTTCAGATCGCTCAACTGCTGCATTTCTAGAAAGTTGAAATTGAGAGATCTTTCATCTTCGATCAATTGCGAATCTGGCCCGGCCGTTTTTCCATAATTAACACCAGCATCTCTGTGAGAGACGCTGAGCGCTCTTTCTTGTAAAAAATTGGTGTAGATGTTAAAGTAGGAGCGGGAGTGGATAAATTTTATAAACCAAGGAGTCCAAATCCTCTCACCCATCCTTTTGTACCATCCTGTTGTCACCTGCACTCAAAATCGAAATTTGGATTATGACCGAAAAATTTAGGGTAAAAACTGGATTTGCCACTGATTTATGGGTTCAGTCACAAACCGGCAATCAAACTTTTCAAATTGGCGTACTGACCAATAGTGGCAGGTTCGACCGTCTGCACGAACAAAATTGACTAACAAATCCGGGACAACATGCCGCGGCAAGTTCCACCGACATGTCAATAAATTTTGTAGGTGCGAATGGTCGAACCAGCTACAAGTGATCGGTTCGTCAATTTTAAAAGTTCGATGATCGATTTGTCACTAAACTCATAGTTCAGTGGCAAATCCCGTTTTTACCCAAAGATTTATTATTAGAAATTGGGAAAAGTGGAATGGAGAAAGATAATCAAGGAATTACCATTCCCTCTATGATTGGCTTCGAGCCTATCGCCTTGTGCTTATCATACCACAATCTAAACTCTTTCCATGGTTTTGGAAACAGAAGCTGACCCCAAGTTCCGACTATTTGGTACAAGAAAAGTCGTTTTTTATCATCCAATCGTATTTTGTTCCCATGTTTACCTGTATTCATCAACAAATGCATGAAATACCGCAGAAAACGTGGCAAGAACAAGGTTTTATTATGCAAACTTTAACAATTTCTAATTAACACTACAATTAGTGCCAAAATTTTAACAGCAGAAGGACTTTCTTGCATAAAAAAGGAAACTACATACAGTTTTTTGGTTTCTTATTGTATTATAATGTCTTCGCAACAAACATTAATACTGGAAATTCAATGACATGCCTGCAAGTATGGAGACTATGAGCATGAATATTGTCAATGTCGATAAAATTAAGATCAAACAATGAGGGCATGGAGACCAAGTGTTTATCCTAACAAGAAAACAAAAACCGCATCTTTTACAAATCAACTACAAAAGGTAGTTTTACTTTCATGAATTGAGGCAATATTAGGGAAGCTAGGATAATGGAGGTAATAGCAATAACCAAATGAAATTTCAACAGCAATGATAGTAGAAATTGTCCCTTCTCACTCAGGCAGACAATGAAACAACATTTTGAAATTCACTCTAAGAACAACTTGTTATTATCCTTAAGACTTGTGACTATCATGCAAGAAATTTCACCCTTTTTCATTCCTGTTACTCAATTATTTTCACGTATGAACATTACCCACAAGAGATAAGTAATGAATTTCCAATCTGCAACATTAAGCAGATAAAGGATAAAACTCAGAAGATGGCGAACTACAGAGCAATCCTTGGTAAAAAATTCAGAAGAATAATGATACCTGGGACAAACCTCGCTCTTTGAAGGGAAGCTCCGTAAACAGAAGGACTGAAATTCGAGTCATTGTAATAGTAATTCACAATCAAACTTCTAAGAAACTTGTAATAAAGACGTGAGACCTCCAAATCATCCTCCACGACAAAGGCAAACTCATTGTCGGAGCTCGGCCACCAAGCCTCCAACCACTGTGCTTGCAGGCCTACATTCCCAGTCCTATAGTGCACCAGCTTATCCCCAAAACCCCAATCGAATTTGTCGACAAAATCCAGAATCCGATGCGATTCATTGAGCCTGAGAGAGCTCTCACCGTGAACAAAATGATCAACGTAGACGTGGAGATGAACGGTGTCGGTGAAGTAATCGGCGTTGGCAAGAGATCGGAGGCAGCGGGAGAGGGAATCCAGACGGTTAAACGCGAGGAGCTTGATGATGAGAGTGAATTTGGGGGACTGCGAGGGAGTGAATTTATGGGCGAGAGTGAGATTCGGGCTAGGGTTCAATAGAGGGGAAGAAAGGGGAAGCGAGGCGTAATAACGAGAGACGAGAAAGAGAGCAGAAACAGAGATTAGAAGAAAAGAAAGGAATTGTCTCTTAGGACCCACCATTTTTCTTCCAGGAAGAAGAGAAAATCGAGGAAATTTACCATGAAGGGTCACCAAGATGGCTGGGCAATGCACTTCAGCTGTCAAAGTCCGCCATGGGAGGAGAAGCTTCCTTTTCTCGGCGAGGTAATGGCAGAGGACGGAGCTTTGCTTTGGACATGAACGATACCCACTAAATTCAATAAATATTTTAAATAATTAGTATTTATAATGTTTATTTCTATTACAAGAAAGGAAAAATAGAAAAGGATTTATTCTTATAATAGTGATGAAAATGGTCATCAATAGCGGAAACAGAGAAGAGATGGTTTCTGCAGATGGAAGAAGATGATCAGAGGAACAGCCGGCGGTGCTCGGCGTCCTTCTACTTACACTGCCCAAGAATAAAGGGGGCTCTTCGTTCTTTCTTCTTTAGCATTAATAATGTATGGACGATGGATGGTCTGAATTTCAGACCAAAATCGATCACTAAAACAATGGTGGTTTTCCGACAACCAAGAACCAGTTTTTCTCTCCTGAACTGCCTTTTTTATAGCAGTGATTTTCCTTGTCGGAGATTTCATCCAAACAAAGAAGATCAAGAACACGAACAAGAAAAAGAAATAGGACGAAAAAATGATATGCTGTGCAGTTTTTCTGTCTCACAGGTTGTCAAGTCGATGACGACGGCGATGGCCAACGAGGCGGCGGTACAAAGCACGAGGCTAGGCAATTGATCCTCACGGCGGCAGATTAGGGATCCACGGTGGCAAAGGTGGCCAAAGATGGAAGCGGAGATTTCAAGACAGTCTCCGACGCGATCAATAGTATTCCTTCAGGGAACAAGAAATGAGTGATTATATCAAAGTTTAGATTCCTGTGACTTCCGATTTCTAAAAATAACTTTCTAAACTTGGAGCGTTGGCTATTAAATAATAAATACACCATCAAAAGTTTCGTCTAAGAAATGAATTCTGTTACATAATCTACTCTGTTAGGCTATTTCTTGTACAACTCCCTGCAAACATCTAGCAAGATTTCGAGGCATACCATAATTTGATCACGTAGTCAATACTCCCGAGTTCATAGAGTTATTTCTCTTGTATTTATTGCCCAGAAGCCGCTTGCAGAGATATCGAAGACAATCTGCTGAAAAACAAAACCAAGATTCAGACATGCATTAAGCTAAGGTTGTTAATCTTATCTATGGTGAAGAAATTACAGGCATAAAATAACAGTACAAGAAGACATTTTTATGACAACATTTGTGGTGGAATTAAGGATACCAGAAACTGCAGTTATTACGAAGCCATCTTGGAGAGAAAGCACGTGAAAAGCGAGACAGCATCCTGCAGATGAGACGAGCGAAGGTCTTCGGGAATTGGAGCAGAGAAGATAGTGTCGAAGCAGCTTAATTGGGCTTCTCGAGTGGAGCCATCGCCAATGGCAGAAAGAAGCAATTCACTGATCTCCTCTCCCATCTTTGAAAATACAACTCTACATGCAATAACAAAGCATGTTTATTGTTTATAATCAGTAGACCACATACAAAGAGGAAGAACAATTCCATGTTTAAAGACCCAACTCCATGATCAAACTATTTTCTTAAATCAGCCATTAAAAAAGCTTGAAATTTTGGGAAGAATGGACATAGCTAATACTACACCCATTCCTCTTTTATTAAACTTCTTGTGGTTTATTTAAAATTACCAACACAAAGTTGGTCGTAAACATTCGCTTTTGGTTCTATCTTGCACGAAAATCATCGACCTGGAAAAAAACTAAGATTACAAGCCATTACTCTGATTTTACCAAAGTGTAGAGGAAACACAGTTTGATTTCGCACATTATCAAGCAATCAGATGAAACTACGTGTCTTTCAAAATAGATCCCCCCAAAAAAGAAGAATTTAGTGAAGTACCTGGCATCGACAGGTAATCTGCCACCCCAAACGGCCAAAGAGACGTTTAACTGACTAAGAAAGTCTGCACATGCGGCATGTCTGCTTTCAAGAGAATCCTGATATTATAACAAGTTGTTATAATCAAAACATAGATATTCGAACTCAAGAATAGAACTTTCTAAGAAAAGGAGGCACATTCCTATCCTTCCTTGACACAAAATTGTCCGTGTAGGAAAACCGGTCATTCAACTTTTGAAATTTAAATTTAGCAAGACCAATTGCGATTAACATCTCTCCAATCTCATAAATTTCTCGGTTTACAATCTAGATTCTCAAATTTGATCTACCATTAAGAATACTCATCTCAAAAGAAACAAGCAATGAGAGAACCAAGACGATTGTTCAAAGCGCTTTTAATTCATGAGAGAGAAAGAGGGAGACAAGCATATTTGCAACTCTCTAGGTGGTTCATACCGATTCACTCATGGTGCTTTTGTTTTCTTGCAATGTACTCCTCAGGGTATAAAATGAAATAAAAATATTGGCACCCAAATCCCAATTCTCTATTTCGGACCTGCAGTCCTCCATGGAAATAGCAAATTGCCAAATCTCTGTATGTTGAGCTACAGGGAACAAAAATAAAACTTCAACGAACTACTAGTCAAAGAATAATATCCAACAACTCAAATAATAAATATATTAAAAACAGAAATGAGAAAGTAACTGAAGAGCAACTGAGTTTTTTACCTGACAAGAACAATGTGTGGGCAACCGAAGTCATAAAAATAGTATGAGCTTTTTGCCAGTGTCTACATTCAATGAAATATTTAAGGGACTGTAGAAGATCCCCACAGTAACTGTAATAAACTGCCTGAAATAACAATTAACAACACATCACTCAGATCAAAAGAACTACTGGCAAATAAGACTTAACAACTTCCAAAGGATCATATTTATAAAAGACAATAGGATTGATATAGTCATTCAAAACTGATTATAGATATCAAAAATTGCAAAAACATTGCTAGGAAAAATGAAGCCATATGATGCAGCACTGAACTTAATTCATGATATTGGAAACAATAAAATGAACACTAACCCAAGAAAAAAGTTAGAATAGGTGACTTGAAAGTATTAAGGGGAGCATTGATAGTCGTAATAACATACCATTGCCTCACAAAGCCACACCCGAGGAACACCCAAATTCTCAATAAATTGTATCTGTGATTCTTCTCCGCTCCATGATTCACAATATTGGAACAAGATTTCCTTAATGACTTTAGCATGGAGATGGGGATGACTTTCGAGAAAAGGCATGTGTAGGACCACATAAATCGCCCAATGAGATTTCCCCAAACAGAGAAGCTGAGAAACAAGCCCCATATCAAGAATGTGGAGATCTCGACTAGCAATTACACCAACAGCTTCCAACATATGACGTTGATGCCAAATCATATGGTAATCAAGTCGATCATGAGTAGATGAGAAAGAACTGAACATTGACTTCAAGGATATAAAATCAGTACGTTCACTGGCATGTAACAATAAGAGAAAATATGATATATCAAAATAATCCTTGGTATCACAGTTCACAGCCTCTTCTTCATATGCATAATGCGGGAAAGGATAGGGAGCCCTTCCACTTTCTAGAAGGTGTTGATATGTCTGAAAAATTTCGGGTAATGGAGTTTCAGGGGGTAGTTTGTACCACATCAATAACCCAAGGAATCTTTTCCAATCAATATGGGTACCATGCAGAGCCTTGTGAATATTACCACCCAACAATTCATAAAGTCGTATTCTTTCCTCCTCAATGAATCTAAAATCCATTCCATTTCTATGCCAAATATTAAGTTGAAGTGCAACATCAGACCGATTCACAGTGGATCCACCAGCTTGACTTAGCAAACAAGCAAGCCTCACATCACCGTTCGAAGCAGCCAATTCCACAGCAGAATCAAGTTGTCGTCCGGTGAGCAATAGAAACATATGTTCCAAATAATTAGATTCATTTAAAGAACTTATCTCATCTTGTAAACTAGGGAAAACACTATCTTGCAACCAACAACTGAATTCCGCCCTTCGTATAAGAGAAAGTGCTTCTGAGTCAAATTGTGGAGAACCTTCCTTCACATCTTGCATCACATCTTCCTCGCTGTCATCACCCAAAGATCTCGATTTTTCAGCATTTTCCCTATCGGCAAAGAGAACTTTTATCAACTCCCAGACCATTATTTGGTGTGTCAACACCAAACGAACATCAAAAGGTAATCCAGGAACCTCAAGCTGCCTCTCAACTATATCTGTATAGCTCCTACAAATCTCTGAAAGCATTATGGGGTTGGAGACAACCTTCTGAAGCTTCAATTTGAAGGACCCGACCTCTATTTCTCTAATTTCATGATTCATCGTTTGATGTAGGCCTAACAGAGAGTCAAAAGAATAGTCAACAAGTTCCTCTTTCACGTTATTATTTTCATCTCTGACCACTTTGTCAAAAGCAACCTTTTCCAAATTAACTATGGAGGATAAGAGCCTCTGAGAAGCAACATTGTTGACTGGATTGCCAGTATGAACAAGCACACCATTAGGGCCCCATCCTACACGAAATGACCTCCCCATAAACAAACCTGCATCAACAATGTTTCGCGAATGATGAACAGCTACGGGGGTTTCATTCTTGAGATCCAGTTTAAATCCTTCTGCTTTGCCAGGATTGAGATGGATGCCTTTAGTTTGTTGGGACATCAGAATGCCACCCGCGGAAGTTGAATCCAGACTTCCATGGTTGTACTCAATCAGGGCTAATGGGGTTTTCCTTATCACAGGTGGACTGGACTTATAGGTTACTTTATGGCTGGAACTTGGTAAAGGAAGTTGTGAATTCTCTGTTCCAAATGATGGTTTCTGATTTTTAGAAACTTTATCGGAAACATCATCAATCTCTTCCTCTTGAGGAAACATCAACATTTTCAGTTCTTTCATCTTCAACGGATCAAGTCCAAGATGAGCGGGCAGGGAATGACAAAGCAAGGGTCCAGCAGGAATCATTTTGGTGTCTTCATCAATACTTACTATCTCTCCATTATAAATACCCACAGGATTTAGATCTGCATTTGCATCATCCATCACTATATCATCTTCATCGTCTTCACTTAATCCAAACCTGCTAAAATGATCAACAGAGAATTTCCATTCGCAATTTTTTGCATCAAAGGATATAAAGTGGGCACCCTGTCTCTCAGCAATCTTCCTCAATTTCTTTCTTAGATTACAAATTTGTGGCTCTCCAAAATTTTTTAATTCTAATTGCAGCTGCAAAGTTACTTCAGCGCCTTTGTTCAGGCCTTGGCCAACCTCAGGCTTGGAACTTTCATCCTCATACACAATAACTTCATGCCTATGAAACTTGACAATTCTGTCTAAATCTAACCAACGAACATCAGTATTACCAAAATATTTGATGGATCCATAACCAAACCTTCCAATCGTGAAATCTGAAACGCGAGTAATAGAGCCAGGGTCTTTCTGACTTTTTTCGTACAAGTTCTTCAAGCTTGGAAACATATAGTAATCAGATGACTGTAATATAGGTAAAATGTCCCCAATCTGACCCGAAGACTCACATGGTGGGCCATTACCAGTCAAAGAGATTCTTCTTTTCTTTTGTTGAGATGAAGTTTGAATATCAGAGGTTCTATTGTTCTTATTAGCCAGTACATGGCTCTCTGTGTCGTGAAGAATTCTAACATTCCCTGAAAGAGAACAAGACAACAGTTACTAATTGATCGTACTTTACAGCATTTTGACTCATATAACATTAATCAAACATTCTCTAGAAAGAACAGGACTAAATTTCTCCTTTCCACTTTCATAGTCCACAACAAAACTACCTAATCATGATCCACGAGATTTCAATACTTCAAAAGCTATGACATTCGGCAGTAAAGACGAACATCTACTTGTTGGCTCTTGCACCAATTTATCCAATAAATTACACGTAACAAATATTTTTTAAGTAAGTTTACCACATCAAACAAACTCTTTAGGTAATGCTTATAAAAATTATAAATAGTTAACATAAAATATTTAATCCTACCAATCGTTGTTTGTCACGTAATATGTAAACTTAAAGGGTAAAAATTGCATAACTCTATTTTTAAATTAAAAAATGGGGACGCCTTCACTAAAAACAACATTTTAGAGCAGAAATATAAAACAAAAAAAAAGCATTTAGTCAAATAAAATATATTTAATCATACCAACTATGTTTGACAGACAAAACGGTTAAACTTCATACGTAAAAGTAGAAAGTTAACCTAGCATTACTTTAGAATAACGTCATTTTAGAGCAGAAATCTAAAAATTAAAAGTATTTAATAAATGTATGATGGTTGTTTCAGTGAAGAAAGGGTATAGGTCTAGAAAATAATCATTAGAGATTCTGTGAAGTTAATACGTAAAAGTAGAAAGTTAACCTATCATTACTTTAGAACAACGTCTAAAAATTAAAAGTAATTAATAAATGTATGATGGTCGTTTCAATGAATGAAAGGGTACAGCTCTAGAAAATAATCATTAAAGATTCTATGAAGATAAAAATGCATGTGTCCAATGGCAGACATAATCTATGATAAATAAGAACAGACCTTGTTTGATCCACATGTTATTTCGAAACTTAGTTGGACGTATTGCCAGTGATTTCAGGCCTTGTGCATCCATGACCTAAAAGAGATCGTAAATGGATGAGCAGCTTAGCATCAACCCAAGGATAAAAGATAGATTTGTGCAGTTTGCATTGATTTAAAACAAAAAAAAATTATATACGAAGTATAATAGATGTTATTGAGAGTAGAAGACAAGGTACCTCAATGATATTAGACCCTCAAAGAGGGATGACTTGCATAATGTTTTGGCCATCTTCAAAGCTTCCAATTTCTTGATCTGCCACCCTCCTCAAATTATTTCTCCCCCTTTTATGTTTCTCTATCAACACTTCTTTTTTTTCAATACTTCCTTAAGGTTTTGTTCATTTGAGTTGTTTCGACTTCCTAAAAGAAGAGAAGCAAATTAAGAAATCAATACACGATGCCTCTATAGTTCTTCAAGTCAAATAAAAAGATACAATTGTCAATCAGTCATTCAACACCTCACTTTTTAATTCAATTGATAGATCAAATAGCATAGATATATATTCACATTGTTTTTTTATAAACTAAGAAACAAGATATTATGTTTTCCTTACAAACCAAAGTACAAGAAATAGTTTAATTTAACTTGATCAGAGCATGTTTGGTTACTTATAGCAAATAAAATCATCCTAATGGCAACTTTTCATAACTCTTTTAGAGATTTTCCTCATTAAATAGTTTTTTCCCAAATAAACGGTGCTAGTTTATTATCCATATTATACACGACTTTCGAACACGAGAAGTTNAAATTAACTAAAATCGAACCAAATATATGAATTTCGATCATCAGATCGATATTGGATTAGCGGTTGAAATTAACTAAAATCGAACCAAATATATGAATTCCGATCATCAGATCGATATTGGATGCACAATATCAGAAAGACATTGTCGTCCAAACTAAAACTATCAATTTTAGTTTGGTTCTGATCTCGATTCTTAAAAATTGTGATTCATGGTTCGTTTTAGGTTTTTAAAAATAAAAAACTATGAAAATCGTAACCGAACCGTTAGCCAAACGATGAGTAACACCCAAAACTAAATAAAACCTGACATAACCTTAAGATCGATTTCAAAGCTCGTCTCATCACTCAAAATTTAACACAAACACTGAGTACTGGTTCTTGATGACAAAAGATAAGTTTCTAACCATACCTAAGATAACATGGCAAAAAAATAAACACAACCCAGAAAAGAATGCTGTATAAACATTAGTTAGTTGAAGAGATTACGTGCAAACTGTTCTAAGAATCACTATCTGATTCTGATGCTGACTCTGTCTCTTCAAAGGGTTTGATTCTGTTTGTGTTAGCTTCTAGTGGAAACATTTCATTGCTCTCGCTATTGTCCGAGTCAGACACGGTCTCTCGTTCCAAACTGCAGCTCTGAATATCATTGCCGGACTCGCTTTGGGTACTCGACATGAAGATCTTCGGCCTGCAAAAAGTTGGGAGACAACATCTGTATTAAGGTTTGAACTAGGCTGGAGAGGCAACAAAACTCCATTCAACTCTACTTCTAGAATGAACAATAAACCCATTTGGTCGATTAATGTTGCTATGAAATATTTTTCTAACTTTTGTAAAATTGTTGAGAAAACGCACCATTCGGGTGATTTTTGAAGCTTGCAAATTTGATTGTGATACAGTACTTGGGAAACAATGCACGACACCTTGCTTCCGGATTCCAGTGCTTTCCCCTTTCCACTTTCATCAGCCACGACAAAACTACCTAATCACAATTCATGTAGATTTTCAATGCTTTGAAAGATTCGACATTAGGTAGTAAAACCAAACATCTACTTGTTGGCTCTTGCACCATTTAAACCAATAAACTACGCGTAATAAATATTTTATGAAGTATGTATTTTTATAAGAGTAATGTTAAGTTTACTTCATCTCATATCATAAATTATAACTCGTTAACATAAAATATTCGTTCATATTGACCAATGTTTTCACACAAAAAGTAAAAGCTTATTCTGTAGAAATAGAAAGTTAATCTATCAGTGCTCTACAATAACATCATTTTAGAGCAGAAATCTATAACTATAAAAGTACTCAACAAATATCAAATGACCCTTTCAATGGATGAAAGGATATAGCTCTAGAAAAAAAACACTAGAGATTCTATGAAGTTAGGAAAGCATGTATCCGTAGGTGAACGTGGTTTTTATAAAGTCTATGATGAATTTAGAACAAACCTCGTTTGATCCACATGCTCTTTTGGAACTTGGCTGGAAATAATGCCAGTGATTTCTGGCCTCGTGAATCCATTACCTAAAACAGATCCCAAATGGATGAACAGCTTAGCATCAACAAATTACGATAAAGTGACTCTACTATCCAAAGAAGAGCTTCTCGCGAGAACAGATAATAAAGCAATGTTGTTTCTCAAAACAAAAATTCAAGAATTGCTCAACACTAAAATTTGACTTCAAAATGCTTTTTTCCACTTTCTCCGCTCAACTCCCTTCTCGTGTACGTTTGAACATAAATGAGATATCCTTACTTACAGATTACTAATGAGAAAAATTACCGGAAAAAAAATGATAAGAGATAGATTTGAGCAGTCTAGGACAATGTACCAAGTATACTAGATGTTATTGAGATTTAAAGGCAAGGTACCTCAATGATATTAGAACCTCGAAGAGAGATTACTTGCATAATGTTTTGGCCATCTTTGAAGCTTCCAATTTCTTGATCTGCTGCCCTCCTCAAATTCTTTCTCCCTCCTTTCATGATTCTTTATCACCACTTCTCTCTTTCAATTCTTCCTTAAGGTTTTGCTCCTTTAGTTGCTTTTTCTTCCTCAAAAAAAGGACAAATTAAGAAATCAATACACGATGCCCATTGGGAAATAGTCATTCAACGCCTCACTTTTCAATTCAATTGACTGATCGAATAGCACATATACATGTATACATAGAAAGATACATAAAATATACATTGAGTTATATAAAATGAAAAACAAAATATTACGTTTTCCTCTGCGAATGAAAGTATGAGCAATAGGTTTTTTCAACTTGAGAAAGTTTGGTTACTTAAAGCCAAAAAAACCTTAAATCCAAAATCAATGTCAACTTCTCGTGACTCTTGCAGAAATTTTCTCATTTAATAGATTTTCTCGAAGTAATATTGTATATCCATACTTATCATATATTCAAGGTGAAAAACAAATTGAAAAGCCGAAGTATCTTGCAAGGAGATGAAAACAGAAAGATTTCAAATAAAACACAAAAAATCAGAAACTAGAGGTGTAATTCAGCAACAAAAAGAGAAGCAAAACAAAGGTATAAATTAAAAACAAAGACACTATCTTTTTTGCAGTAAAAAGTGAAGTGTTTCCACAATACGCCAAAGCTAAGAAAAGGAATCGCCAATTGAACAGGTAAACCTATTGTTAGATTTAAACAAAGAAATCCACATTGAAATTTCATAAGTAAAACAAACGAGACTGACATGATAAAATAATTAAACAGCTTGATAAAAAAACAATGAATTCGCTATTATAAGACGAGATCCACCGCTAAGATAACAAATCTCTGGAATGTTTAAAAAGAGAAATCATCTGACTTACAAATAACAACACAACTAATCAAACAATTGTGAAACCTGAGGAGAGTACGTTGATACAGAACTCTCGAAGACTGATAAAGCTCGGCGGCTCCCCGAGATACAGAAGGAGGGCAAGCCGTAGAGAGAGACGGAGATAGTTATCGACGGCAAATTCGAAGAATTGTAACGGAGAAATTGAGGGAAGATTGATAGTTCAATGCCAAAACGCTGTCAACGTTCAAAACCATCACGAACAAATCAACTGGATTTAGAGCGACGAACGAGAAAGATGCAGAATTTTAATCTTTCACGAATTGGAAAAATAGAAGCAATCTTCGTTAACAAAATCTAGGGGATTCACCTAGTTCACAGTGAGCACGAGTGGGGAAGGCGAGCGGCCACGAGTGGCGAACTGGCGAGTCGAGGCCAAGACAGAAATTAAGAGGCGAGGGATGGGGAATCGCCGAACCGGGAGCGGGAGCGAGAATCGGGCAGCGACTGACTGAGACTGAGTAGGAAAGGCTAGAGTTTTATATTCGGTCTTGTTCGGGTGTAACGGTTTGATTCCATTAAACCCGAAGACTAATCGTTGTATTCATTTTTACATAATTTAGAACCGAGATTCAACCTATTAGCTGATGACAAATTGACTATAATTGGACTTAATGTATCGATTCTGATTCGGTTTTTTTGGTCCAGGTCGGTATTTAACGCGACTATAAATCAATATTGAAATTTCGTAAGTAAAATGACCGACGGACAAAATAAAATATTAAACTGCGAGGCATAACATATGAAACTTATCGTCCATTTAAATTGTTCGGATTTGGCCAAATATCAACAAGTTTCTCGCATTTTGATTTCGAAAAGTTACACTTCTAACGAAAAAAACAAGTGTGATTTTCAATTTATGTCGTTTGTTCTATCCATGTTTAACCGCTTTAGGTGTGGGCAAACCAGAACGACACTGTTGTCTGATCAAAACCGTTGGTTTTGGTTCGATTTCGATCTTAATTCTAAAAATCTGCGATTTTATGAAACCGAAAGAAGGTCTTTAGTCAAAAAATGAGTAAAAATCAAATAAAATCTAATCTAAAATAAATTCAAACTCGACATAAAACCAAATATTGATTTGAAACTCAGTTCAATCACTCAAAGACCGACATAAAGAATTAAATGGTCACACATTCATGCGACCTGTAACGAGATCTGATATGATTTGTGTGATATTTTTTAAAATTTAAGATTTGATTTGTTAAATTATGATTTAATTTAGTTCATGTGGTTCATTTTCTTTCCAAAATGGAATTAGAAACAATGTAATTTCGATTTAGTCTTGATTCCATTTCAATTTAAAAGTAAATAAATTAGAAGTGAAGTACAATTTTTTATTTTATTTATTAGATTTTGAGTTAATAGGCGAGATTTGAAACCGGTTTTTATGTTTATGTCGGTTTTTATTTGAGTTTGATTGTTTATCAGATTTTTATTCACCGTCCTGTTATGATTTTACAGTTGTTTTTTATCTTTAAATACTAAAACTGAATCATAAATTATAATTTTTTAAGAATTTATACCATAATCGTAAAAAAATGAGGATTCCAGTCCGATTTTAGCGTTTTGCCACCACTAATTTTTACTCTTTTTTGTATTTTATTTAATTTAAATTTCTTATAATTTTAATTTGATTTTGATATTTGCAAATAACAATAAATATTATATGATGTTTTATAAATGTACTATTTTTTACAATTTACATAGAGAATTAGGGTCGATAATATGTAAATTATAATTAAAATAATAATAATAATAAGATTATATGTATCATAGTTTTGATCTCTCATCAAATTACTTCGCAATTTAACTCTGTTTTAGACAATTTTGTCCATTGTCGTTTAAACATCTTTGCGGGTTTTGCCCTAGGCTCTTGTCTTTTTCGGTTCATCGTCGATTTTTGCCATATTCGCGTCCAAGTCGAGGACATTCGTGCATTGAATCGGAGATGACTGTGAATTTATTTCATACCTGGTAACAACTATGTTCCACTTTCATGGTTTAGAGTTCTTGTGCTCTTAGATGCAAGGGTGTTCTTAGTTCGGTTAGTTCGGTTTCATACCTGGTAACAATTATGTTAAGATGTAATTAGGTGGAAGCAAAGCTTAAGCTTTGATATTATATATTATCAAATAAGAAGACGAATTGTCTAAGAAAATGTGTGTAAAATTACATGGTGTTAGCAAAGAGAGCCCTTCTTGCAGATAAGAGCGCCGGCGCCGGCGGTGACTGAGCTCACTAGCGCCACCGGTCTCGCGCTCACGCTCGACGCCCTGGCGTAGGTAGAGGCCCCCGCCGATCCAGATCTCGTGAAAAACGCACCGTTTAACATCAAATCTCCTTCCGATCTCCAGTTCCAGTTTCTCCACACTCTCTCTGCTGTGTTCTCGTGCTTCGTCACCTGCAAGAAAATAAAAAAAGATTAATGAGTTCGTCTGTTCTTTTTAATCTGTTTTTGTAGTTCTTGAACTATGATTCTCACCTCTTTGTGGACGACGTCGTCGGGGGCGAGAAATCTGTTTCCTTGGCTGTTGATCGTCGGAGCTGCGCTGCCGCCGATGGCGTACATTTCCCAGTGAGTGTAGTCGTTATTCACGACGTGGAAATACCCGTGTCTGCATCTGAAAATTCAGAAAACAAGATCAAAATCTGTTTTCGATGCTCGATTTGGAGACCATTTTCATTATCTTCTGAGAGTTACCTGGGCATTCTCTGGATTAGCCCTTCTCCGAAATGGTTGAAAGCTATGGTGACTTGCATGTTCTTATCTGGAACATAGGAATCGCTGTGGCCCAAGAGCATGACTTTGTCGTGATGGGTCATGTAACTGTTGGAGATGGTTATGGCGGTCGATCCATGAATGACGTCTATGAGACCGTCGTTGCAGTTCGATAAAGAACAATGGTCGACCCAAACATGGCTTCCTCCGAAGATCGAAATCCCATCGCCGTCGGACAACGTTCGCCACCCGTAATGCTCCGGCGAGTCTCTGACGTAGGTGTTCCCCCCGACCTTGCAATCCTGAATATTGATTCCGTGGATTATGATGTTCGTCGAGTACTGAATCGTAATGCAGGGCCCGCCGGCGATGTGAACGTTGACTCCCCGGCCGTCGATGGTTTTGAAGGAGTTCATTATGAGCTCAGCTTTTAGCTTGATGACCATGTCTCGACTGAAGGTGATCCAGAGGGGCTCGTTTTGAATGACTGCGTAACGGAGAGTGCCTGGTCTAGGGTTTATAAGGTTTTTGTCGGTTGGATCGGTGACGACGTAAATCTTGCCGTCTCTTCCGCCGATCGCCGCCTTGCCGAAGCCGATTGCACAGTCTGCGAGACGCTGCCGGTTATTCGCCCAGTTGGAGTCGCACCTCCAGCAGTCGTCAATGGGGTTTCCTGTTCTACAAGAAGCTAGATTTCTTCTGCTAATGGAGGCGTTTCTTATGCTTCTGAAAAAAAAAAACAAAAAACCAAAGATGAAAAAACCACTGCCTGGATCCAAGTATTTGAGAATCCATGGATGAACTGAAAAAACCTACGTAAGGACATCTTCTACGACTGATTCAGGATCTTGAACTGGGGAAGATGAAACGAGGGTTAATCCTAGAATATGAAACAGTACGACGACCAGTACCATTGAAGAGAGAGAAGCTGCCATTTTTCTCTATCTAGACTAGAAAGAGAAAGAGAGAAGATGGGGTAGGATTCAAGCTTTGGAAGAATGGCTTTTATAATGGAAAACTGGATGAGAATTTGACATTGGTTTTAAAAAAAACACAAGCTTGGGGGCCATCGCTGCATGATTTCTGTTGGAGAAGAAGAAGAATTTGAAACGCAAATATACACCAGGAAAGTATTCTGCTGTAAACAAACTTTCTTATTCGTCAACTCTCTGTTTACATTCCTAGCCATGTATATAAGAAAGATCTTATGCAAATAATAAGGAAACAAACCATCAAAATAGAAACTAACTTAAGAAGGAAATAACTAAAATTAGCAATCTACGGAGAGAAAACAGGAAAGGATTAAATCAATCAACAATTTCCGTGCTCATCGTACAGAAGAAGAACAGACTCTCTCTCTCCTCTCTTTCTCTCTCTAGAAAGAGAAAATGTCAACTGATTTATCAATAATAATAATTATTAAAAAAATGGGGCATTTTCCATAATTAAACCACGCTCCACTTGAACTGCACCCGACATTCTGGTTCAGGTCTAAGCTTGGAAATTAGACTTTGGTTCGGTTTTCAGTAGTAAAACCGGATCCGTGGACCAATGAAGTCGGTTTCTATGAGTCCGACCCAAACCGGACTTCTAGTTTCGGGTTTGGTGCCGTACATTCCGTCAAGTGCTGACGTGGCCAAGTTCATGCTTTGGAATGTCACGTTCCCGGTTCCCCCCATGTGAGAATTGTTCTCCCCGTTTTCAGGCAAATGAATCTGGCACCGTTGAAATCTTGAAGGTGGACCCACCAATCGTGTGGACAGGATCTCATCTCACTGAGCTCATGGTTTTATTAGTTCCAATCCATCTCACCTTAATTCACTTCCACTCATTTATTTGTCCACATCTAATTTATTTAGTTAATATATTATACATTAAAATAATTATTTATTATATTTATTACATCAATATAATACATTAATTTAATTACGTGTGTTTAGGCTTGAAATAAATAATACAGTACTATAAAATCAAAATTTTGATTATTATAATAATTATTTGGGAATAAAATACGATATTTTATAAAGATATAGTTAGTCAATGGAATCAAGTAGTACGAAAGAAAAGCACAATAGCACATGGTTACCGATTTCATATTTATTGATTAATTAATTTACATGATCCATATCAATTCCCTCCTTAATTTTAGGTTTGATTATTCTAATTTTTTTGACATTTTTCAATTATTTAAACGAAAAAAATTACCAAATTTGTTCAAACTACACGGTGTTGATGTTCATACTGCAAAGATGCTTCTCTTTTGACAATGAGATGAGCGCAAAGAGATGACTGTTCTTGTACTCAAAATGCGAAATTCTTCGCTCCCATAGCCCTCAAAGAGAGGAGTTGTTAAATCACGGTGACTCAACGGCCTAGAGATTTGAGACATTTACTTGATATCCCAATGAGTTATCTCAATATTGAGGATAACAACTCTCACACTAGAACAGCGCATACGTCGAACATAGGCTCTTGTACCAAATCTACAATTTCTAAGCCAACTGAGCTATGTCGGTGCGGGTAAAGAAAGGAATGTTCTTGTTTCTTTTTGGATGTGATTTCTCTTCATTTTTAATGGTTTAGTTTAATTTATTTTAACATTTTTTTCAATCTAAGTATCTTATATTATATGATTTAAATCATTAGATCATGTGACATTTAATGATGGGTACAAATTAAAAAAAAAAGAGTGATGTCAAACCCTAAGTAGATTCACATAGAATGACAAAAGCCACGTACATTATTGGTTGAACCCACTAATACTCGGGATGATTTTGTTTATCAAAATTTCATCACCGAAAGTTTTTGTTTCGGAAGTCTTTCCAACACCCTTTTTGAATTCGAGATCCTTTTTGAATTCGAGATCGGGTTTTTACTCGATGAGGCATTTCTCAAGTATTACTAAAGACTTAGAGATATTAATTATTACTTCATAACACACCAACGATGCACTTCGTTCAAGACTACAAGTGAAAACACCGAAGTAGGAACAGGGAGTGAAAATCTTACTCTCTAAATAACTTGTCCTGTGTCATTCTCTCTCTACCAAAACCAGGCTTCTATTTCCCTCACTACCAAAACTTGTCCTGTTTTTTGCTTTCAAATTGACTGTAGATTGTAGCTTGGCCAGAGAGGCCAGAGCGGAGCATCAAACGGGCAGTCGTTCAAGTAGAAAACTTTAAAACCCGACATAGT
This sequence comes from Begonia fuchsioides, assembly GCA_003255005.1. NCBI lineage: Eukaryota > Viridiplantae > Streptophyta > Magnoliopsida > Cucurbitales > Begoniaceae > Begonia > Begonia fuchsioides. Next base: position 111,330 of record QAOC01053654.1, on the reverse strand, counting down.
CGGTGGGGAATCTTTGGAACATGACACTTTCAAACCTATGACAAATGGGGCGGCTGGGGAAACCAAACACTAATGTAAAGAAACCCCGACCAAGTTTGTTTCGGTCTAGACCAAACTCGACGGGGACAAGCCGGTAAAGCTTCCAATATTCTAGGACACTCTAGAACTAAGGATTAGTCAGGGATTATGCCCAAAAGCTATTAATTGAGCTTGGACTCAGTGCTTCAAACTCAAGCACAGTTAACTCGACCAAGTTTGTTTCGGTCTCGACTCTCGACCTAACTCGAGGGTGACAAGCAGGTAAAGCTTCCAACATTCTTGGACACTCTAGAACCTAAGGATTAGCCAGGGATTGAACCTGATTGAAGGAACTAAAAATACTCTACGACACAATCCACTACAATAAATGGACAGAAGCTAAGATTACAATGGTCAGATTCACTTGTTTGATACATGTTCTAATCATCCAAAAACACGACCAATCAAAACGCCGAAATGTTGCAGGAAACTAAGTAGATCTTAAGCAAACAAAGCAGCAAAATTACATAAGCAGTGGAAAACAGACAATCAAACAAACCCAAAAAACGTAGAAACACAAGTTCCAAACAAATCCGTCACAACAGGAAATAATGGCACATTAAACTAACCTGCCAGATTCTCGTTTTCAGGCATTTCACTTGGCCATCATGACTTTGACAAATTCGTCGTAGTTGATCTGCCCATCACCATCGACATCGGCTTCACGAATCATCTCATCAACTTCTTCGTCAGTTAGCTTCTCGCCTAAATTTGTCATCACATGGCGAAGCTCAGCTGCAGAAATAAAGCCATTATGGTCCTTGTCGAAAACTCGAAAAGCTTCCTTCAGTTCCTCCTCGGAGTCTGTGTCCTTCATTTTCCTGGCCATCAGATTTAGGAACTCTGGGAAATCAATTGTTCCATTACCATCAGCGTCCACTTCATTAATCATGTCTTGCAACTCTGCTTCAGTTGGGTTCTGGCCCAAAGACCGCATTACAGTACCAAGTTCCTTGGTGGTGATACAACCTATGAAATAAATGAAAGTAAACATAGGGTCACGACATAATTTCTCAAACAGAAGAATTACACAAACAATGAAAGAACGTGACAATAAATGGGAATAGAAACATGAGTAGAAATATGAGTGGAACTTGTAGACGTTGATTTCCAACATATCCGAACACCTACAATTGTCTGCTATTCAGTCATAAAAAGAGGCACAGGTCGAACAAGACAGCACATTTTTGCTAATACAGTCGATTTGTAGGATGATTCTAACTTCCTGGTCATTACTCGATAATAGGTCCTCCCCTTAGAATCAAGACCCAAATGTCAACACTTTTTAACAAATGAAACACAACCCACACTCACAGAACAAAGCATCTAGATCAGTTACAAAAAGAGTTAGAAAGAAGAGAACTACCTTGTCATTATTATAACATTTTTTGTAAATAATCTCCACCATCATTCCTTCATTTAGAATCAAAACACAATATCAACTTTTTTAAAAGATGAAACACAAAACCCACAGTTCAAAGCAGCAAGTTTGGGAAAAATAAATCATGAAAAGGAAAGAAAAAGGGAAAAACATTGACACCTCAAGGAAAAAGAAGCAAGAAATTTTGTTAAAATATGAAAAGCTCGAGTAAAACCCATAGTGCTACATAGGGCTGATAGTAAATAAATAAAATTTTACGACTCCAGCCTATGAACTGTGGTTTTTCAATTCTCATTAAATAAGAAATAAGAATCATTTACAGTACACACAAGAAACCAAAATGACTTCCCAATTCCAAAATAAAATAATCCACAAGTCCACATCAAATTCATAAAAGCTCTCCACAGATGATAATTTTACACCCAAGTGAAAGTAAGTAACCAAGTAAAATCCAATATTGCGACTTACGGCTAATAATATTTAAATAAAATTGTTACAAACGCCGATTTCAGCATCTGAGCAGTGGCTTTTCAATTCTTTTTCTATAAGAAATAAGAATCATCCGCATTACACCCATGAAACCAAATGAGCTCCCACTTCGGAAATAAAATAATGGATAAGTCCACAACAATTTCCTCAAATTCATACAAGCCCGCCACAGATCGATAATTTTACTTGCAATCAATTGAAAGTAAGTAACCAAATTGTGAAGCAGGAAGAAAGTCAATCATAATTTTACCCTCATTCAACGAAGCATCTAACGGAAAGAAAACAAGAAACTTCGAATCAAAAGAAAAAAAAAACTGCATCGGTCAAATGTCCACAAACAGCACAGAAAACAGACGGAAACAATGACAAATATAAATCTGAAGAAGCAAACACAGTGACGTGAAACCAGAAAAGAAGTTCAAGTAGAAGCAGAAAAAAAGGTCTCAAATACATAACCAGAACGAAAAAGAAAATATCAGCTAGCGAACGGGAAAAAAAAAATAAAAGGATAGGGTTTTGAAAATGAAAACCATCGCCGTCCTTGTCGAATAGGCTGAAGGCCTCCTTGAACTCAGAAATCTGATCGTCGGTGAGCTGATCCGCCATCGTCGACGTGTATACTGATCGAGAAAATCCAAGGGACGGAGCCGAGAATCGTGAATCAAAGCCTGGGAATAGAATTGCACTGATATATATAGAGAGATGAACCAAAAGCAGATAAAGGAGAACCCTCTCGGTAAACTAATATAATTTAGAATAATAAATAAATGTAATAATGCTAATTTAGAATATATATATTTTTAATGTAGTAAATATGCTTTTTCGTATTTTATTAAAATTTAAAATTTTCAAATATTTTTGTAATTATGTATGAATTTTAATTATATTTTTTATTTTGCATTTAAAAAATTATAGTAAATAATATAATTATTCAAAATTTATGTACAATATTATAAATATGTAGTAAAAACTTTCAAGTTATTTGAATAACATTTTCCTATCCTAATTAAATAAAAATGAAATTAAAAAAATCTAATCGGACAGTGATACCCTCACTAGAACGTCTGATAAGGTCAAAATTGACATTTTTAAAATTAAAAGTTTTTCTCGCCTATTTCCCTTAAACTCAAGGGTTTTTTTTTTTATTTATTATTTTAATTATAATATATTAAATATATTTTAATTATACTAATCACAACTCGACAAATCAACGTATCTATAAAAAATATATATCAATGAGGTAAATCTAATTTTACCTTCAATTTAAATAAACGCATCACAAAACCCTAAAACCATTCAAAACCCGACTTAATCACTCGAATACCCAATACAAATATAATAAATTAAATATTAAATGAAACAATGACAAAATCAGAATCAAACTGTATTTCACAGTTTTAGTTCTAATTCTAAAATTTTAAATTTGTGATAATTGATTCTGATTTTATTTCGAGATAAATTTAGACCAGAAACGTTTCAGTCCTATTTTTCAAATATAAATCCAAATAAGTAATGATATTTCAAGGTTTTCTTTTTGATTCATATGGAAATCGGACCGACCGTGCTCACTTGTTAATAAATACATAAATTATATATTTGGTTGCATTTTAATTTTAAAAATTAATTAATATAGGAATTGGTGGGACTCGGGAGTCTGTTTGAACGGTTTACTTCAGTGACGTGGATTGAATATCGATCCATCCATCCACTATCCGGTACTCTATTTGTGTTGCCCTCGATATAAAAACCCTCTGCTACGCCGTTTTCCCTCCTCTCACTGTCCGCCACTCTCCTTTCTGCGCAGGCGCTCCGTCCTAAACCCTAGTTGCAGTGGCTACTCATTTTCTCCGTCTTCTCCCTTTGATTACTGATGCTCCGGTCTCTTTTGTATTGGAGCTTTCTGTACGGTCGAATCGCGCTTTTATTTGATCCGGAAGATCGCGATGATTTTTGTTTTTTGTTTTGATTATCGTCTCTCGTGATCAATCATTGTCGTCTCTCGTGATCAATCACTGTCTAATTTCACTCGTGGCGGGTGGTGTCATGTTTTAGTTTTGAATTCTTTTGAGGTTTTTGTAAATCGTCGCTCTTTTGTTTGAGTGCGCGGTGGAGTTAGATTTGTTGTTTGTGTGATCGAAGGAATGGTGATGGTGGAAGACGAGGCTGAGAACGATCGGAAGGACAGTTCGGGGCGCTCGTCGCCTTGGAAAACTCCCGTGGCGGCTGATGGAAAATCAGTCGATATACCTGTGGTGGATGCTGATGCTTGGCCTGCGCTTTCTGAAGGGCAGCGGCCGAAGAACTCCGGCGATGATGATTCTACTCTTGTAAAGCCTTCTGGTTCCGATCAGGCTGCTGATGAAGTCGCGCCTGCTTCTCCTTCGTCTGTTGGGCAGGTTTTTAATTTTAATGCCTTTCTTATCTGTAATGAAATTGGTCTGGTTCATTATGTTGTGTTTTAATTGTATGATTCTGCTACTCTTCTGTTCGACAATCTTTTGATAAGCAAGTGCTTAAGTGTGAAGTTTTGGTTTTGATTGAGGAATGAATTGTGATACATGTTTATTACGTTAAGGAATTTATCATGGACGTATGACTCACTTGAGAGAATTTTTCTATTCGATGATTTTTTAATTATGATAGGCGGAGGTTATCGGCCATGTCTATAAAAAAGGGTAGAGCTAAGACTGAATGCTTCTTTATTTTCTACTTTATAAGTATCCTTATTCTTACTAAGTGACGGAACTCTTCCTCTGTGGTTGTCCAGGGGTTCGTTGGACTACATAAGTCGCATGGTTCAGGGAACTCTCATCCTTCACAAAAGCACTCTTCAGTCCGCTATCAAAAACCTGCATCTAGACGGAATTCTAGTGCTTCCCATTTGCATGTACCCATGCCTTACCATCAACAGCCAAATCCTTTTATCTTTCAACCTATGGTGCCTCCACCACACGTTGTAGTTTCTGGGTATGGTTATCAGCCATCTCCTGCTCTGACTTCAAATGTGGAAGCTCATATTGTTAAGTCTGGGAGCGAAACTCCTGGTCAATCTTTTGTCCCAACAGTTCAGCTTCAACCACGCTCTGATTCGAATGCACATATTATGAATTTCTCAAATAGAAGACCTAATATGGTAGAAACTGGTGCTCACTGGAATCAAATGTGGCACCCTCAACAAGGGTTCTATCCTCGAGAAAACATTCACATGGCCCGGCCTTATTTAAGGCCGCAGTTTTTTAATCCAACTCCAGGATTTATGCTTGGTCCAAGTTTGCCTGGTAATCACCATTCTCCCTTGATCATCTTCCAATATGTATATGTTTTCTATGTTCATTTGTTAATGATTTTGATGTTGATTGAATATTTCTCTTATTATGCTGACTTGTGTGTCCATCATGGACATGTATATCACAGGTCCGGCGCCAATATATTATGTTCCTGTAGTTAATCCGGGCTCAATGAGGGGACCTCATCCTCCACGCTTCATTCCACAACCTGGAATTCCAGGAGCTCCATCGCTGCCCCCAGAGACCTTAGCATTAAGGTCTAGCATAATACAACAAATCGAATATTATTTCAGGTTAACCATTCTGTCATTTTTTCACAATTTTTTGGCACAGTCAATGTTAAGTTTCTAGCCCCCTCTTATCTTTTATTTTATTGCATAATTATTTTTTTCATTCACGTTGAATATCTAGGTGTTACACTTCATTTATAGTACAACTGAAGAGGCTGAATTTTGCGCTTTCTGTTGTGCATTAGACTTGTAGAAATAGAGATATTTATGTTTTCTGGATGTGGGGCGCTGATTAATCTTTATTTAGGTTTACATATATTGTCCGAATGAATTTACACTATTAAAAAATATTAATATATGGAAGGTTGATATATTTTTGTTCTCATAAAAAGATTAAAGTATGGCATGGTGATCGTGTTTAAATAATTGTGTTACTCTGGAATAAAAATCCCCTAGAGCATGAGAACCTGTAAAACAAATTTCTCTATCTTGGGGTATGCTCCTCACTTATCCCAACTTTACTATCTGCTATAATTTGTCTTTTTCTTGTTATAGTGACGAGAATCTGAAGAACGATCCTTACTTGATTGGATTGATGGATGATCAAGGATGGGTTCCCATGTCTACAGTTGCTGACTTTAAGAGAGTAAGAAACACGACACTTGATAGTATTGGATAAAGCAGATTTGTGCCACTAAGCCTAGAAAGCTGCAATGATAGTATTTGGGATTTCGAACATAACTAATGATTTTTAATTCTTTCATCAGTTTTTCAGTTGAAATAATACTAAGACATGCTTTCTGTCTTCTGTTTGGATGTCAGGTTAAGAAAATGAGTTCTGACATATCATTTATCCTTGATGCTCTGCAGTCTTCTGTTTCAATAGAAGTGCAGGTCAGATTCATGAGGAGTTTGTTTTGTACCATTAGTAGATTTTATTCATGCAAAGGATCTTTGAAGTGAAGAGTGTTATTTCTATTTTGTTTTATGATAGCTTTTTTGTCTACAAAATCTAACTTTCTCATGAGGTTCGTGATAATGGCATAGGGTGGCATGATCCGGAAACGCGATGAGTGGGTAAAGTGGGTTCCAGAAGCCAAATCATCATCAAAAGTTAAACCTCCACATAACAAACTTGTAGTGGAGTCTGTTGTTCCTTCTCAGGATAAATTTGCAGAGACCAACAACAGTAGCGGAACCTCCATAAAAAATGTTGAATCTGCATCACATAATGAAACTGCAGGGGAGCTTTATCTTAATAGAGATACCTCACAAAAAGAAAATAGTGACTCGGAATGTCACAGTGAAAGAGTGCATTTCAATGGTCCAACAAGAGGATCTGGTGACTCAATCAATAACTCAAGTGGAAGGTCAGCAAGTAATATGTTATCAACACTTGTCACATCATCATACCCTAATCGATGTTGTGTAACTGCATCGTCCAGAACCAATAATCTTGGGTTGCAAGCCATGGAGGATTCCCTAAATGCTAGTGACTTATCAAGCCATTTTACAAGCACATTTATGCTGGATGAAGAGCTCGAGATTGAGCAAAAGACTTTAAAGAAGGATGATAGCTCTTTCAGAAGGTAGTGACAATTGTTTTAAATAGGCTGGACTAACCCTGTAGTTTTGTTTGCCCATTGTCATATTTTTTAGTAGGCTAGGCTAATCCTGTTGTGGATGGTCTAAATTTTTTTCATATTATGACCAATTTTTATTTTAGAGTTCTTCTCATTCATTTACTCTTCTAATTAAATGGATTCGATATACAAGGCATGTCAAATTCATTCTCTTGTCATATTTGTAATTTGTTGTGATGATACCAGATTGTATGTTGTCAACTGATGCAAAAGATATTAAAATAGGATGATAGTTCTTTCAGAAGGTTGTGACAATTGTTTTAAATAGGCTGGACTAACCCTGTAGTTTTGTTTGCACGTTGTTATATTTTTTAATAGGCTAGACTAATCCTGATGTGGTTAGTCTAATTTTTTTCATATTATGACCAATTTTTATTTTAGAGTTCTTCTCATTCATTTACTCTTCTAACTAAATGGATTGGATATAGCAGGTATGGCAAGTTCATTCTTTTGTCATATTTGTAATTTGTCGTGATAATACCAGATTTTATGTTGTTAACTGATGTATTAAATTGCTACTAAATTAAGCAATTATTTTAGGGCGATTGGAGATAAATCATCAAAATTGTATATCCCTTCAAAAAGTTTGTTACTCTGAAATCCAACCCCAACTTAATATATATATGTTACAAAAAGAAACAGGAGAAAGAAAACACTGTTGCTCGTTGTAGTAATTTTCTTAAAGATGACTGTTTTGGTTTTTAATTCTTTTATTTGATGGCTTTAATTAAGCGTTTTCAATGTCTCTGATAATGGTATAGTTGATCCAAGCTCCTCCCCCTTATTATGCTTTTATCAGGTGCTTCGATTTGCACATTCAATTTGACGAGTCTCTTTTATTTTGAATTTGTTACTCACAAAATGCTCTTCAACAGAATGCTTTAAGATGTTTTGTTGTGCTATTTTCTTCTATGGCTGATTCTGTTTGTGTTTTGACTTCTTAGCAGCTTCATCAACCAAAGAATCGATGATGAAGAAGATTATATGGGTGTGATCAATGATCAAGATGTTCAGAGACTCGTGATTGTAACCCAGGTAGGTAGGGTACATGGAAATTCCCTTTGTTGCTTTGATAGTTCAGTGCTTGCTGATTGACACTGTTACTGTGTCTGTTTTGCCTATGCTAATAGATGTTCTACTACTTGTTGTTCTCAATCTTGCCAGTTTGATAAAAGAAGTTGTTGATATAAATTTGAAAGTCCATGCTAGTTTATACGTTCAATAATAATCTTAGGAAGAATTGAAAAAATACATTGACAGAAAAAAAATTATCAAATAAATTACAGTATGTTGATGTGAGATTTATCGCTATCAAACATATTAATTATATAGTATGGTTGTTGTTATTAGGTCCTTAGATCATCAGTTGTACATATTCAGTAAAAGATTGGGTAGTTGTTGTAAGTTAGCATATAGATTGCTTATATTTGAGGGATTGGCCAAGGTGGAAATTTTTTCGTCTGGATATCTCTGCCCAGGACTTCAGTTGGCAGTCAACTTCTTATAGTATACCCATACATTCATCTGCATTAATTCTTGGTGTGTTGTACTAGTTTAGCTCAAATATGTTCATGAAAAGAGCAATAGTAAGAATTATTGAATGAAAAGAGCAATAGTAAGAATTATTGAATGAATAGAGTAATTTTACGCTGTTAAGATGAACTGAATGGTTTTCTTTTGGAAGCTTTAATCGTTCATGAGAACAAATTAGGTTACCTGTATTTCATTCTATCTACATAAACAGTCTTCAGATTACCTTTATCGCCACTTTGCCATTCTGTCTAATGGTTAGTAACTTAATATTTATTATGCTTGTTACATAAATATTTCTGTCAAATGGATTTTGATTTTCATTTATTTTGCAGAATAGTGCGAATCATCCACTACAAAAAGGGAATGAAGAGCCAAAATCCATATCAAATGAGCTTGCTACTGCAATAAATGATGGCCTATACTTCTATGAGCAGGTTAGGGAGCCTGTTATTTATATTTGTCAGACTATTTTCTCTGGGGCTAGTTATGTTTTTTTTGCCTTGTTCTAACATTTTAGTGTTGCCAGGAACTAAAAATCAAGCGATCTAATCGTAAGAAGAGCAATTGCAGCTCTGACAACAGGGATGGCAATTCAAAAATACTAATCAGTTCTTCCGGGTTGGCCAAGTCAAAGACTGCCGAAATCTCTAACATAGCCAGCAGTAATGAAGAGGTTGGGAGCACCAATTCCCGGAAAAAGCAAAGTAAAAACTCTTCTAAGCAGCAGTCCCATAAGCAGCGGTTTTTCTCCAGCAACTACAGAAATCATGGAGCTGGTAGAAATAATTTAGGAATTGTTTCTGAAAGTCCACCGAATAGCTCAATTGGATTTTTCTTCAGTTCTACACCTCCAGAATACCATGGGTTAGTTTGAGCTTTTTTGACATAGTTATAATCCTACATAAAGTTAGTTACTTCCATATACAACCTTAACTTAATTCTTTCTCCGCATTCATTCAATACAAGGAACTTTTGTAGTTCTAGGTCGTCGAAGTTGAGCCATTCGCCTCATGGAAATCCTTCTGGCACTAGTCCACCAGTAGGTTCCATGCCAAAGTCATTTCCACCGTTTCAGCACCCCAGCCATCAGCTTTTAGAAGAAAATGGCTTTAAACAGCAAAAGTAAGGGAAACGCCTAAGTTAAGCTTGGTTGTATATGCTATTATACTTCATGAATTTTAACTTTATATGGATTGACTGCATTTCTTTATATTTTAGGTACTTGAAGTATCATAAACGATGCCTTAGTGATAGAAAGAAGTTGGGAATTGGTTGCAGTGAGGTGAATTTTTTTACCTTTTTTTACCTATTATTTGCACCATGGGAGTAAAATGTATTGGTTAAAAAGAGTCAATTTGAGCAGACTGTGAAAGTTGACACTTGGGCTGTGAACAATCTAAGAAAAAGTGAATTTTTAATTTTTTTTTCACTTAATATATCTTCCCTTGGAGTCAGCTTTAACTTTTTTTTTCCTTCCCAGAAACCATTTAGTTTTACTTCAATTCTTATGGTAGCGAATTTCTGTTTCTCTATTCCTAGGAAATGAATACTCTTTATCGATTTTGGTGTTATTTCCTAAGAGACATGTTTGTACCCTCGATGTACGTGGAGTTTCGCAAATATGCACTTGAAGATGCCGATCATAGTTATAACTACGGAATGGAATGCCTTTTCAGGTTCTTTAGGTATTATTTCAAACTATACTGGAACTTAGTTCTTCCTAAATTACATTGGAAGCCTTTTTTTCTACAATTTGCTGTCTTGTGAGTTTTATCTGTAACAGATTCTAATTTTCTTTTTCACTTTCACGTCGATATTATAAATGCTAAATCGGTTTTTGATCTCTCATTTCAGCTACGGTTTGGAGAAAGAATTTAGAGAGGATTTGTATGACGACTTTGAGCAGCTCACCCTTGAGTCTTTCCGCCGTGGAAATCTATATGGTCTTGAGAAATATTGGTAACGTCTTGCATACATATTAAGTAGCCTACTCACCATTATTGATTGCTTCTTCGGATTGTTTAGAAAATTGAAAATAGAAGAATAATCCCGCCCCTTAAAACTATTAACGTTTGGTATTTTTATATTTAATTGTATTCAACATTACAATGCATGCATCAATGAGCTCATCATGTCCTTGCCGGGTTATAGAATCTTGGTCGGTTTTTAACCTTTTAAACTCTATATTATGTATAGGTAATGTTAGTTTTATCTTTTTATTATATTTCTTCATGTGTCGAGCTGGAATCGATACAATAAACATTTATTTTAATTTAAATATATTTTAACTAGTCTAAATACAGCTCGACACGTTAACGTATGATAAAAAAAAGTATACTAAAAAAAGTAAACCTGAGGTTACTCATTATGTATGTATTCTTACTATGTTTTGTCTTTATCCTTGTTGGGCAGGGCCTTCCATCACTATCGCGGTGTAAAAGATAAGAAAACCGTCCTGAAAAAACACCCAGAATTGGACAGTTTACTTAGGGAGGAGTACCGTAGCTTGGACGACTTCCGAGCCAAAGAGAGGACCGCCAGCGAACCAGTGAATACAACACATCAAAAGGCATAATCCTTTTAGAAACGTGGGAGCCCAAGCTTTGAAAGAGCAATTTTGGAGCTTTCTTAAAGTACACTCGGAGATTGAGGCTACCTTTGGTTGACACCAAAATGAGTGTCTTTTGTAAATTGTACATTATCATGGTGTATATGCCCACTTCCAGGGCGCGCATTGTGGTGAGGTTTCGCCTGTATGGTTATGGTGGCTCTCGTATATTTTGTTCGATAGAGCTGTCGAACGAGCTGTTGTCATGCTCCGCTTCTCCCGTCTCTCTGGGATTTGATTTGTGTATAGAGGAAGAGAAATTTGGAGACAAATGGAACTTTGATTTAGTTTCGGCAATTAGAGAGAAAATGTCCTTAGCTGCATTGCGAATTTTAGTCACTCCTTTACCTCTGTCCATTGTTGCATTTACATTTTCATTAACATGAACTGCTTAATTTTTTTATACACGTAAAATTGTACTTGTTATTTTAGGATAACGATTACTTTATTCTTTGAATTATAAGAGCATTGAATATTTTAAAGACGTAATGTTATTTTAATTTCAGTCAAGTAATGAGATTGAAAGTATTACAAAAATTACAATTTGATGAATTGATTATGGGTTGTCAAAATCAAACCAAAACTGTAAACTTAACTAAAATTGTTAGTTTAAATTCGATCTAGTTTTTAATTTTTAAAAAATTATGATTTATGGGTCGATTTCGGTTTTTAGGTGTAAAAATCATAAAATCAGAATCGAGACCATGAGTCAAAATTTCTAAAATTGAATAAAACTTGATACAAACCCTAATAAAATTCGGTATAAATCTTAAAATTAGTTATAAATCTGTTCAATCACTTAAAATTTGACTCTAATATAATAATAAAATATATTATTATTATATTTTAATTTTTTTTAAAATATAAAATAAAACCAGGTTAAAACTATAACGGAACCAGAACCCAAGGAACCGTGAGTTCCGATTCTATTTTGAGATAAAACTGGGCCGGACTGGCCATGCCCACCCCTAGAATTAACGACACTGTAGCTTCGTGCAAATTGTAGTAAAGTTTCTGAAATGCTAAATCCAAGCAAAAATACTCGAAAGTAAAACAGGGAAAATTGGTAAACACTGCTACAAATACCAATTAACCAAACTCCAGGGTTCGATACAAGCATAAGAAAGTAATTACAGAAAGTAACATCTTATGGTTCTATATGTTGTAAGCTTATAGGATTGCTTTTGCACCCCCTCTCATTACACTTACAATTTTGTCTCTTCCTCATGAGCAATTTGTGTCGTAAGGAGCCAGCCCCAGCAATTCTGGTCCTTCCAGTCGAGGGTTGTTCTCAAAGCTACAAGCAGAGCACAAAATAAGTATATCTTATACATAGATATATTATAATTGTTTTTCTCCTATATCAATTTGGAGATAAACTTTTGTACTCAAAATCATCAAAAACTCTGAAAAATACCAATCTATGTTTCTTCCATCACAATATTTACAGGTTAGAAGGGCATAGTGTATTTTTGTGGGCACACAGAACTGGGTGAGGAAGCGATAGATCTCGTCGAAGGCAATCAATATGAAGATAAAAAAATAATCTTACTTGTTCAGAGAAATGTGCTCAAATGGTCCGTTGGAGGGTATTGTCCCACATAAGTCATTACTTGAGACATCCCTAAAAAAAGAAAGTATGCAAGGATGATAAAGTAAGCAACTTGATCAATTATTTGGTTGGCTTTCCTCACAAATGTTATCTATATACTAACAAGTATGGCACTTACACAACTTTAAGGGTTGAGATTACTCCAAGTTCTCTGGGGATTGGTCCAGTTAACCGGTTGTCGTTTAGTCGTCTGCAAAACCAAAACACACAAAAAAAAGAAAGCATTTCATTTTTTTGACTAGTTGAGCAAGCAATATTTGTACTTTGAAATATAGTGATGCTGAGTTAATTTTACAAGAAAAATGCAAAACAAAAACTATTACTTTAAATGGGTAACAATTAAAAAAAGTGATCAACTACCTTGAGAAAAAAAAAGAAAACAAAAATTTACTCTCAATTTACATAGATTACGAGAATTTGGTCTAAAAAGTAAGCATGCACTAAATGTAATCAACTCGCAAAAACACGAGGGACGTCAATTTCCCCAAAGAATGAAAATTCTTCCAGTAATGTTATTGTTATACAAATCCAAGCTGATGAGCCTTTAAAAAGTAACCATGCACGCACTAAAGTAATCAACTCACAAAAACACGAGGGACGTCAATTTCCCCAAAGAATGAGGAATTCTTCCGGTAATGTTATTGTTATACAAATCCAAGCTGATGAGCCTCTTCAGATTACCAAGCTCAGCTGGAATAGTCCCTTGGATGTTGTTTTTATAGAGCTCCCTACATAAAATAAGCTATGAATCAAGAAGTATGATGGAAACGCTGGTCATTATTAATATAACTGCAACATAATGACAAAAAAGAGAGAGCAACAGATGGATGTTAATAGCTTGATTTGTATACAAAAATTACAAGACGAGAGAGAAGCAGACATGTCAGAAGATTTAGCAACAAATAGCAATAAAAGTGTCTTCAAACACTCGTGACAAAAATTATTATGCTCGAGACATACAGATATTGAAGATGCTCAAGCTTTCCCAGTTCAGGTACAAGATGGCCAGATAGGTTAGAGTTACCTAGATCCCTGCATATCTCAAAACAAAACAACTTTGTAATTGAATCTCTCTTCCTTCCAATTTTAAAGAGTGAAACAAAATCACAATATTCCATCCAATAACTTGTTAATCTTGACCATCAGTTGACCAGACTAACGCAGAACCACATTAGAAAGCCAAAACATAAGAAAAATGATCCAAAAGCGTTCAGAACAAGAGAGACCAAAATCTGTTGGTGAAATCTCACCCCTGAAACAAGTAAATAATCCAAATCGGATGCGAAATAAATAAATAAGAAGATGACGCATCTCAGCCCAGAAACAAATAAAATAGCGGAAAAGCTGCATAGAGAGAGTACAATCGAGTGACGCGATTGTCCTGGTTGCAAGTGATATGGAACCAAGTGCAGGGGTTAACAAGCGTCGGATCCCAGCTCTGGAGGACATTATCTGGATCCGACAAGCTCCTCTTCAACGTGTAAAGAGCGTCCCCTTCGGCGTTCCCAAGCACAGTCGGCACCACAGTGAAGAGAAACACAAAATTCAAAGCTAAGCTCCGGACAACCGCCATGGCTGAATCAGACCAATCTGCGTCTCTATCGCCCTGCTCTTAGCCTCTTTGCTGTTGCTGCTAATGGATTCAGTTAGGGAGGGAGAGAGAGAGAGGGCGAGAAGGAAAGGGTTATAATGTAATTGTTATCAAAAGTAAGGGCAACATATTATAAAAGCTTGAGAATAATTAAAACAAATAATACGTGAAAATATAAATGTATAAAAATATAACATGATTTGTTGGGGTTGGGTCCAATCTGCAAAGCCCATTTGGCAGCAACCCACAACTGCGAAGGCCGGAGGAGAAAGTCTGCAGCTCCATGTTTTTCTGTGGACCCCCTTCTTGGATTTGAACCGCTGGGACAGGAGGGAGATTCAGAGGCTTAGTTTGGAGCGGCTTGATGTGCAACCCGAGCACATCATGAATCAAGTCCCGACCAACCCAACGAGCTCACCCGATTTTTCTAACTTAGTTGCTCGTTTTGCAGGTCTCTTAACCTCGGAAACACCCTCCGAGCTTGATCGGGAACAACTCAAACACTTCATCACGTGGTGCTCGGCCATTCTCGGCCCCGACGAGTACATCGGGCCAGGTCGGCACGGCGCACCCAGCAGCCCGGCCCGCGACACAGCCGAGACGTGTGACGCACCCGGACACCACGCACCCGGCAACCCGGCCCACGACGCAACCGAGGCTTGTGACCGAGACACGCCCCGCGCCAGACGGACGCTCCACGACCCCGACCCGACGACCACCCAAACTTCGGTCGTCGGCCTATCCGAAGTCCACTAAGGGCTTCGGCCCACCAATAAGTGGCCAGCGTGAGGGAACGCACCGTCCGATCCACTTGGATCGCGCAGTCTCCCACGGAGTCCAACTCCTCGGCCCACCCAACGCCGAGCCCGGCCACCTTAGTTTATTTTCAGCATTTAGAAGACTTAGTGAAGAAAGCAAGAAGTCTAAAGACAAAGGACGCTGAATGCACAATTGGAAGCCCACGATGGCCGAGTCTCTCACGAGACACGGCCCACTATCGGCTCATTCGAAGACTTAGCCAAATTCTATCGGCCAAACTTACTTAATTTTTAAGTATTTTGGTTATTTGGCTAAGATAAGGAAGAAATTCATAATCGCACGAACATATCTTCGTGATGACCGTAGATCACCCATCGGACGCACGAGCATGGCCGATAACCGAACCACCAACGATTAACAAGGGATTTTCATGCAGCAAATCCTTGGAGCAGCTATTAAATCTTCAGAGGATCTTCAATCAACGGATTTCCTCAACAAACTCGCGGATCCCTTGAAGTTCGCCCATGACCGACCGTCGGCTCGGCCCATCTAGACGTGCCCGCGCACAAACTCGAGTCATCACCGGTCCATCAAAGAACTAGACCGTGCGCTACCTTTTGTTGACCACCGAAGAGACTTTAGAAGCCCCGGATTCAGATTGGCTCGAGCCAATCCTTCATTCGTTCGGAGCTCCGCCCATACCGACGCACTCTCTCGGTCAACCGGTCAACAACAAGACAACCTCAGTCGACTTTCGAACCAACCCGCGAGGAACATGCATGAATCGGATCCTCTGACCAAGAATCACGGACATGGACTTCTCCAAAGTCAACATGAAGCGTTTGATCAATCTAAAGACCGAAAGCTTCTTTCTTCTTAGATAGTTAGTTCAATTTTATGTCTTTAAGTATTGTAATCGATTTCCGTTTTCAATAGAGAGAATTTTAGTAAAATTGTGCATTGCACCTTCTTCCCGAAAGGATCGAAGCTCCCTCTCGATAATTCTCCTCCTGTGAGTCATATCCGGCCGAGTGTTATCAACCCTCGAGTGTTCATCGGTGCGTCATATCCGAGAAGACATTCACTACCGAATTCAATACTTTGATTGCTCAAATATTGAATTGCCTACATCCATCTCCTTACACCATCTTCATCCCCGAGCCATCGAATTTCCTCCACAAGCCGATTCCGGTCCATAATTTCACCACCGAGTCATCTCCATAAAATACTGAACCATCTCCGAATTTCCACCACCAACCCCCTTATTTCTATCACGTTACGCTTCCGCAAACTCCATCTTAAATTGGCCCGAGTCAATTTGTCGATCGTCGTATACGCAACCCTCCCGATTACGTGAAAAGCGACAAATTCAATAAAGTGTGTGCGATCCTTGCTCGTAACACACCATGGCCGACCGACTCAGAAAGCGCCACCTGGTTCAGTGTTTTTGGGATGGTTCTAGGGACTTAGGACCACGTAGACCCTGTCTGACCCCGTAGCTGGATAATGGGTCTTATTAGCTGTGTTTATTAGAATCGACCGAGTCTGTCGAGTTTGCAGGCTGCGACCGGGTACTGTTCTACCAAATGCTGCCCAAATGGCAGCAGAGAGTACCCTTTTCCCAATGGACGATGATGACGATAAGAACCAGACACTGTACACGCTTTCACCGTGTCGCTCGCCCTCTGTCCTCGACTCTTGTCTGGTCTGTGGTGGCTAACCATTTGAATTTTTTGGTAAAATGGAGATAGCGGGTCCCACTCCTCGTCGTTGTCATGTCCAGTTGTTGCTCACTTTTCTCACGCGGTCATCTCCTCAGTCATCCCGATTCAGTACATAACCAGCGGCTGCTCTTACGATTTTCCATTGCCCATTGGAGCTTTTCTTCTTCAATGGCGGATCGAGTTCATCCCACCGATTCACCTCCCCGACCCAGCTCCTCCTCGGATAAGTCCCTCCGGAATCCTCAATCGCCGGCAAAAACAGCTCCGCCGTCGGGGACCTACGTCGTCCAGATCCCCAAGGACCAAGTGTACCGCGTTCCGCCTCCTGAAAACGCCAAGCGCTACCAGCAGTACACCGCCCAGAAGCACCGCCGGAGCCGCTGTTGCTTCTGTGTCTTCTCCCTCCTTGTCTTTCTTGTTGCTCTTATTCTCCTGCTTGGCATCGCCGCCGGCATGTTTTACCTCATCGTCCGCCCTGAATCTCCTAACTACTCCATTAACGCCATGACTATCGAGGGCATGAACCTGACCTCGGCGTTTGCAAGCTCGTCGACCTCATTCTCCCCGGCGATCACCGTCCAATTCCTAGCTGATAATCCTAACGACAAGATTGACATCTACTACGAAAAGCAAAGCTCGGTGGAAATCTTTTACTCGGACGTAAAACTCTGCGGCGGAGCATTCCCGGAGTTTCATCAGCCGTCAAATAACGAAACCGTTCTCCTAATCTCGTTAAAAGGATCTGGCGTTAAACTGTCGAACTCCACAAACAGAGCCCTGTACGAGTCGCAGAAGCAAGGAGAAGTGCCGTTGGAGATCGATTTGCACGCCCCGGTTCGACTGAAGGTGGGATCGGTGAAGACATGGGAGATCGCCGTGAAAGCGCGGTGTCAGGTGACGGTGGATGAGCTGGCGGCGGCGGCGAAGATAGTTTCCGGCAAGTGCAATTACAGGGTGAAGCTTTGGTAGTGGAGCCTGGAGGAGAGAGGGATTTGGTTCGACCATGGTTTAAAAATTAAATTAATACGTGACAATTGGATGTCACGTTTGTACGTGTTTGAGATCGGGTCATTCTTTTCTTATTTCAATTAATTGTGTCCTTATTTTAATTATTTTCTTGAATTAATTTATTATATGACAGTGCTGACGGTCCGGTCTGGTCATCTGGGTTCGGACTGATTTTTAAGATTGGGTTAGATTTTGGACCTTTGTTTTTGAGATTTCGGTTTGATAAATTTTGAACCGGAAAACCTCGTATGGGTAGACCGGCCCCCGCTTCAATTTTATCCTTCCCTAATCTTGATTCAATTTCAAACTCAAGAGGCCTGTTCAGCCCATTTAAACAACAAATATTTCAATTTCTCTCAACGGCTGATTTACTTCCGTTGTTGCTGCGCTTGCAGACTGTCCAGAATCTCCATCGCATTGTCTGTTTGCCTTTTCAGAAGTCGGGCGACCACCGTCGTGTTGTGGTGGCCCTTGTAAAACTTGGGATAGCTACGTGTTAGAGCAAAACTATATCGTTTTAAATGGTAAGTGCACAGTCAAGTAATATAAAAGATTATCGATCTCGTGAGTATGACTAATCTAAATTTACCAAAAATATATAAAATAGCAATGTTTTAAGATAATAGAGATGATTTGGATGATTTTTTTAAAAGTGAAATAAAAAGAAAGGAAAACAAGGAGATAATTCCCGCGACGATTCCGATCGTGATGATAAGAAGAAGGAGAACAGTAAAGGTCCATCATAAGCACCTGCAGAAACAGTTTCTCTTCTTCTTCGGTGGTTTTGACGGCGACGCCGGCATTGATCGCCGGAACGTAGGGTATTGTTCGTTCTCATCGGACTTCAAAGTTCTCATTGAAAAATGTGTTGATTTCAATGGCGCTTGCGTGTAGTTTGAGTTCTGGATCTGCACCGGTAGCCTGCCTACAGTTCAAGTCAATCGGAGGAAACAAAATAGCAGCTGCTACTGTTGTTGCTTTGAACGCTTCTTCGCTTGCCTACGAAAAGTTTAAAGATCAGAGCTTTAGGAGGGGCCTTGTGGGAATTGGGCCCAAGAGCTCGCCGGAGAGTGGACGGTGTGCCTAAGGCTGGCCGGGAAAAGAGGAGAATGTCTAGTTTTCGCAGATGAAAATGGAGTTGAAAGTGAAGAAAAGTTTGTTGAAAGTTGCGAAAGCTTTCAAATTGAAGTTGGTTGAATATTGTATTTTAATAAAGAAGAAAAAAGTGAAGTTTGGAATTGCTATCTATAATACAGAAGACATTTTAGATTATGTTCACTTAGATATATGGAAACTATTTAAAACACCATCAGTTGGTGGTAAATATTATTTTGTAATATTTGTTGTGATTTTTCAAGGAATGTTTGAGTGTATATCATGAAGTCGAATGATGAAGTGTTTGTAATTTTCCTTAAGTGGAAAACTATGATCGAGAATCAAGCAAAAATGAAGATTAAAATATTTAGAACAGACAATGAAAGAGAGTATAAAAGTGATATCTTCCTCGAGTTTTGTCAGAAGAATAAAATTGTTTGTCACTTCACAGTTAGAGAAACACCGCAACAAAATGGTTTTTCAGAACGTATGAACCGGACATTAGTAGAAAAGTTCGGTGTATGTTGTCTAATGCTGAGTTGTGAAGACATTTTTGAGCCGAAGCTTTGACATATGCACACTATCTTATCAATCAATTACTATCATCAGCTATTAGTGAAAAAACATCATTGGATCTATGGTACGAAGAATCTGTTAATAATTATAATTTTTTATATATATTTGGTTATAATGTCTATTATAAATTAAAGTTAGATCCAATAGTAAAAAAGACCTATTTCTGGGAGTCACCTCCAGTTATTATGTAGATTTACTTAAAAAAGGTGCTTATGTGTAAAGTAACTGTCACGAGGCTAGCCAGGAAAAGAGGAGAATGGCTGGTTTTCACCGGGGAAAATGGAGTTTTGCGGTTGGGTTATTTAAAAGCCTAATTTTATTCAGCTCCCGCGAACTAGAATCATCCTCGTCTGTTCGTCCGGCGTCTGAATCTCTGCTCCGGCGGCCGTTGTGTTTCTGGGTTTAGATGCATTTTATATTCCAAATACAGTTCATATATCCCTCGAATTCACGCACTTGTACGGATTGCAATGGCGACTCTTGAAATGCATGAACTACCGGGAAGGTTGATTCAGAGTACAACCTGATATCGAGCATCGGAGAGTTAATGTCTGAATTTAGGTCGAAAATCCTCTCCATCCTCCATTAATGGCCATGAATTCCGGCGGGTTTCCTCCGTCTAAACTTTTGCAAGATTCAAAGAAGAAAACCATTCAGCAAATTTCATCTCTATAAATTTACTAGTTCAGACAGAATCAGAAACACCCAGATAGAAAACAGCATCATGGCTTTCCATTTCCTCCGATTTCTAATGTTTCTTCTGTTCGTCGGCGTAGCACCCACTTTAACTCTCGCCGGAGATATTATTCCGACGGCGCTGATAGACCAGGTTTGCAAAAACACAAAAACCTACGATTTCTGCGTCAGCACAATCTACGCCGACCCAAATGCAAAGTTCTTCGCCGGTCCCGATCTGGCCAACTTCATATTCCGGCTAACTTATAAGAAGGCCGAGATATTCCGATCCTATCTCAAGGCCCAGTCGACGAACGCGGCGGCGACGAAGCTGTGCCAGCGCGATTATGCGGTGGTTGATAAACAGATAATGCAGGGATTAAACGACATGAATACCGATGAATACCAAAACTTGAAACAGTATTCTGCAGAGATGTCGAAGTCTGTTCTTCATTGCCAAGCTGCGTTGACCGCCTCCGTCCCTGCGTTGACCAAGTATAACCATTTTGTGAAGTCAATCGTCGATATTTGCTTCTCCGTCGGAAGCCTCTTCCCCGGCGAATGACCGATTACTGGTTAAAATTGTATCTGCTATTGTAATGATTATAATTGTCCTGTTTCTAAGTTTGTTCGTACTCTGTTTTTAATGTTAATGCTGTAATCTCTTTGCTTGAACCCATTTTTCTTTCGTAATTTCTTGAAGTTTTGAAATCATAATTGAAAATTAGAAAAAAAAGAGAATAAAGACGCGATCTTTATCTGTCCTGACTTCTGAGTTCTTCAGAAACGGAATCTGTATTTTTGAAAATTGATCGAAATGATGGTTCAGATGATGTTCGAAGCGTCTGAACTTATTACAACCTTAAAATAATCGAGAAAAAAACAACAGGAACCTTGATCTTAGATGGAGATGACGTTAGAGATCGGAATTTCTGTTGGGTCTAAACCAGACTGAGGCTCCATGGCCATTTTAACAAGATGAAGGAGGCTCTGAGTGGCGAGAATGGCTTTGGGATCAATATCATGCAAGCACCTCGCGTACAGTCTTCTCGCGGCGGCGCCGGCGGTGTCTGAAAGTTCTTTGTTCATCGGCGAACCCAAAATGCAGTGGCCCATTATCCTCAAAACCGGCTGCAGAAGCTCCCACGGCAATGGAATCCTTCCCTCCGCCGCTGCTTCTTCTTCTCCGGTTTCAACCTCCGGCGAGTAGTTGTACATTTCGCCGCTTTGTCCGGCCCAAACACCGCAAAATTCGCAGAACTCGATCTTGGATTGAATCGGCATTTGGGAAAGTTTACTGTAATACAATTCGAGAATGACCCCGACGATTCTCGCTCTCCTTGTCGATCGGATAGCGCCGTGGGGCTCTAAGGTGGGAGATATGACGGCGATGTTGAGCTCGGTGGCGTTGTTTTTGATCGGCGTGGTGGTTTCGTGGTAGAGGCTGGGGTGAGAGAGGTCAGGAATGATGACGGAAATCGGTTGTCCGCCGCGAACGGTGGTTTCGTAGGCGTAGAGGGCCAAGAGGACCGCCTCGAAACCGGCGAGGGGACGGCGGTGAGAAACACGGGAGAGGTAGAGTCCGGCGATGATGGGGATAAAACGAATGACGACGAGTTGGAGGTCAGGGTCGCCGGATTGGAAGGCGTCGTAGAGCCACCGGCAGAGGTTGTTATTGCCGGCGCCGGAGTCAGGCAGCCGGAGGAGAGAGGAAATCGCGGAAGCCGCTTGTGGGTGGTGGAGAAGATCGGAAACAGTGGTTGAGGAATCACAGAGGGAAGACGAAATGGAAGGGATGATGAAGGAGAGAGACTGGACGGCCGATTTAGAATTAGAGAGAGAGTCGGCGGAGGCCGAGCTTGAGTCCGGGATCGAAGAATCGCAGCCCGCCATTGGAGAGAGAAAAGAGAGAGAATAAGATCCGCCATTGTTGATGGCTACGATTATTATTTATGAAAAAAACAATTTTTTCTCTAAATTTAGAATTAACCACAGCTGATTCACCTCATTCTAACCTTAAAAACAACAAAAATCCAAACCCAGAAACCTTTTTTTCATCAACTGAACAAAGACCGCAAAAATTAAACTTGCTCTTCATTTTCATGGAGCCAATCTCCATTCCAAGTACCTCTCCACACAGTCAATCGCCATTGAAGGTTTAACAAGGGTCACACCTGCAACGAGAGAGCGTGGATTCCGAAGAATTTCCAAGATTTAAGAACTTGTGGTGACAAAGCTGAAAAGGATTTCACTTTTTCAGAAGTATAAATGATTTTTCATTTATGGTTGCTATTTCCAGGGCATGACGAAAACGGCTCTGAAAAGAGTGGTTTGCAAGATTCAGTCTTTAAATAATGAAAAGGGTATGAAAGGGACAAAGAACCTTCACTTTGCTTGACCATGGCGGAAGTGACCGGCCGGAAGACTACAGCAGAAAGAAAAGGTCAAGCCCAGGGAATAACTTCAAATCCAAACTCCAGAAGAAACTCTCTCTCTCTCTAGATTCAACCAGAATCCAATCTGGGTTTCTGTATAAATTCAAAGCACAACCTCATCCGACCAGATTCAGAGCCGAAGAAGAAGAGCAAGGCTTCAACAATGGCGATGAATCCTCCACGTGCGCCACCAGTTTACCAGGACTATGAGCCTCGTACAGAGTGGGCGAACGAGCTGAAATGGGCCACTCTCATCGTCTACCTTCCTGGTTTCTCCGTTTTCCAAGCTTCTGTTTTTTTTGGCACAGTTCTTTGTCTCTTATCGTCCTCAGAGTTTTTCTCTCCCTATCTCAGGCTTTAGAACGGAGAAATTAAAGGTCCAGGTAACCTCCGATGGTAAGCTGCGAGTTTGCGGCGAACACCACATCGGCGAAAATAGATGGCAGCGTTTCTTGATGGAATTCCCAATTCCGTCAAACTGCGACCCAAATAGAATCACGGCCAAGTACGAAGGTGGGGCGTTACATGTCCGGCATCCAAAGACGATCATTCCGGCGGAGTCACCGGAAGAAGAAAAACCAAAAACTTCTCCCTTACCGGAACTCGATCAAAGGCCAACCATTGAAGCACAACGAAAGAAAACCAGCGAAGATGAAAAGATCAGCCAGGCTGAGAACGGCGGAGAAAAGGCGGCGCCGGAAATTGCAGAGAGGAGTAAAGAAAAACACGGAAGGGGAGACGATAAGGGAACGATGAGAATGGCGAGTTACAAGAAAGTTGCAGGTGATTTGGCGAGAGAGATGAAGAAAACGAGGAATTTGGTGTTCGTTGTCATGCTGGCTCTCATTCTCTCTTTCTCTCTCCTACAAAAAGGACGAACTCGAGATCGGCCATGAAGATGGAGCTCGTCAGCTCGGTGTATTTACTTCCAACTCGACCAAATTAAATGGATCTCTTATTTAACAATAATTTGCAAACGACAATTATGTAAAAATAAAAATAAAATTAATAAAACTTTTAGGGTAGTATTTATATTTTTACCGAAACTTTTATCAATAATTACAGAAATTAACTCTTATGAGGGGTAAAAAAAAAAGGCTCAGCAAATCCAATCCCCCTCCCAAATTAACTTAAACTGTCATTTAGATCTGAGAAATAGGCTAAATCGAATCTGAATTTAAAAAAAATAAATTTTAAACTCTCCGGACGCGTGATGCGTCCTAGTGATAGAGAGAGATCTGACGCATCATTCCTATCTCGGATGCATGATGCGTTCGATTTGTCCCTTACTAGGAGGCATCATGTGTCCGAGTAAGTAACGATGCGTTCTATCTCTTCTTCACTAGGATGCATCATGTAGCATACGTCTAGAAATTCTAAAATTTGTTTTTCTAAAAATCGTGTTCGATTTAGTCTATTTTTCCGAAACTAAGCCCGAAAATTAACTTTTACTGTGAACAAATTTAGGCCGGAAAAATGTTAGGCGGAGGATGCTTGAATTTTTGTCGTTTAGTGGATCAAAATGTCTCAAAATAACGGCCAGGATTCAGCGACTTTTCAACGTGGAAGCTGCGAACTTTGACCGTTCATTTTCACGCCGCTTCTGAGCGAACGACTCCCGGGGTTTGATTTTTCTGAGGATGAGTTTGTAATCTATTTGAAGGCTGAGGGGGACTGGCGGAGGGAGAGGCTTTCAGAACCCGGTTTCCATCGATTTTCGCCCACCCGGTTTCCGTAGATTTTCGCCCACCCGCTTTCTTCCGATGGACCTCTTACAGTACCGAAGGGCGGAGATGATAGGCGTCGCCATTGCTCTGGCCGCCGTTGGTCTCGGCACCGCCTATTATTTCTATGTCACCAAGAAACCCAAAGGTTGTTTTAGTCATATCGACTTCCTATTTCTTCTTTTCCGTTCAGGGATTGTAGAATGCTCTGAAAAACAAATTCACCTTTTATTGATTTTTAAGGAAATGTAACGAAATTTGAATATACCCTTTTGATTTTTGTTCATTGGTTTCTCCTTTGATTTTTGTTTGAGATCATTTTATCCCGTGAAAGCTGGAAAATATTTCATCGGTTTAAACTTATTTGTTTTTTATCTCTTGGATACGTTGTTTTGCTAGATTGTTTGGACCCTAATGAGTTCAAGGAATTTAAGCTTGTCAAGCGCACCCAACTCAGCCACAATGTGGCTAGTTTCAGATTTGCTCTTCCCACCCCAAACTCAGTCTTGGGCCTTCCGATTGGACAACATATGAGTTGCAAGTATTCTTCTATTTCCTTTTCTAACTTTCAAACTCTGTAGAAGAAGATTAAATCGTTTCCAAATTTTAACAAAAGCTACTCAACTTACCTTCAATCATTGACAGTAATGTTCTTGTTCATTCAGAGGAAAAGATTCTCTTGGCGAAGATGTTTGCAAACCATACACTCCAACGACTTTGGATTCAGATGTGGGATACTTTGACTTGGTTATAAAGGTTCTCTTCATTATTTTTTACGAAGTAAATGTTTGTGATCGCGTTTTGAATAATGATTTACCTTTTTTCAATGTATATTTCTTTGGTTGTATGTTTTCGATTCTCCTACTCGTAGATGTATCCACAAGGAAGGATGTCCCACCACTTCCGGGAGATGCGCGAAGGAGATTATTTGGCTGTAAAGGGACCTAAGGTTACAATATACTTGATTTTAGATTATTAATTTACGTTTAACATGACCACAAGGTATCAGTTGATATTCAAGTGCTAGGATAATGGATGCTCAATATTCTATTGTTGAAGAGTTACATAGTAGTGTATTTTGGATCCCCCGTTTGAGGACATTTATCTTATCTTTGTTTTAGTGAACATTTACTCGGTACATATAGATCTTTGACTCAATTACTTATTGGTGTGACCAATGTTAGAAATCTTGTTAGTGTTTTATTTTCTCTATAAATTCATAGAAGTTTGAGTCACAATTTGCAGTTGTATTTCAATATACTTTGTGAATTCGTTATTCTGTCCATAGTTCTTTTTTTCAAAAATGTTTTTTGACATAAATTTGGCATCTTTCTTTATATTTTCTTTTTTTGGTCATCATTCGATTCTCAACAGTATTTTGATTATTTTTTAGTGTTCAAATTTATATTTTCAATTTCAATTAAATGAGTGAGAAGGTTGGTAGGATGTAAGAAAAAAAGAAGAGCGGATCAAATCTCTACGAAGAGGAAGAGAGAAAAATGAGTGAAAGAGAAAATGGTGAGAAGAACATCTTACGAAACAATTAGTTTTCTTGTCATCTCGGGTGATATTGCAGACGATGTTATATCATTAAAGAAATGATAATCCTATGTTTATTTTTTTATCGTACATTTTTATTATGCACGCTGATATATCAATTTAATAATTATTTTTATTATAATAGATTAAATATACTTTATATAAACAAATCACAGTTCGACACATCAGCATGAATTATAAAAATATATGATAAGAAAGTAAACTTAGCATTACTCTCAAAAAAATATTTATTTTCTTGATTCTCTTATAATATTCGATGATGAACTTTTGTGTGGTGGACAAAATGATTTGATCCGAACCATGTAAAATTCTTGTCGCCCTATTTTTTTTTCTTCACTTTATCAGTTAGGATCTCTTTTGATTCATTTATTTTTATTACTAATGCTAGCGCTCTGTCCGTTGAGCGCTTTATTTGCTGGTATTTGGAGCCGAACAATGAAGGCATACATACTCTTATTGAAATACTTTTCAGGGTCGATTCAAGTATCAGCCAAACCAAGTTAGAGCTTTCGGAATGCTTGCCGGTGGCTCGGGAATCACTCCGATGTTCCAGGTACACAAAGTAGAACTTGTCATTTTGCAGAGTCTTACGAACCGCTTCTTGTGGTAACTTTGTAAGTCTTGCAGGTGGCAAGAGGAGTCTTGGAAAATCCAGTTGACAAGACGATTGTGCATCTTATGTATGCCAATGTCAAGTATGAAGACATTCTTCTTAAAGTATGCATTCTTTCTCTTTTTTTTTTTTAAAATTCAACTCAAAGTGTGTTATTCGTGTTTTTGTTTCTGACTGAGAATAATATACGGATAGATGCCGATAATGGAATTACGGGCTTTCATGGTTTTGGAGTTTTGATCCATTAACGTGTAGTTGTTGCGTTTCAGGAAGAATTAGACCGTCTTGTTCGTAGCTTTCCAGGCCGGATCACGGTTTATTATGTTCTGAATGAGGTATTTCTTATGTATCCAATCGATGATTATCTTAGCTTTGGATTTTATGTTAAATTCTACGATTTTCCTGCTTTGGGTATGATGAAATGAACTCCTTTTTGTATGAATTATATGGTCGTCTTTTTTACTCACTGATCTGAAAATTGTTCCGGCAGCCTCCTCCGGAGTGGGACGGTGGCGTTGGGTTCATATCCAAGGAAATGATTCAGGCGTTTTGCCCTGCTCCTTCCCCTGATATTCAGGTCATCTCTCTCTCCCCCCTCTCTCCCCCCTCTCTCTAAGTGTATTTTTGTCCGCAGATACTACGGTGTGGGCCACCTCCGATGAACAAGGCCATGGCGGCGCATCTTCAAGAACTGGGATACACCTCCCAAATGCAGTTCCAGTTTTGAGGCAACTCCACCTCTGCTTGCGGTGGTTGTTTCGGCGGAGGAACTGTAGTATTTATCCATTTTTCTGTTGCTAACAGTACGAGAACTGGAAATTCTACACGTATGGCCGGAGAGGAGAGTTCATCAATCAATAAAACAACTAACTTCATCGATTTGACTCCAAAAGAGAGTACAGTTTTAATCAATCTTCTCTCTAACTTCACGCTCTCTCCCTGATTCCCCGTTGGTAAGCTTTGATGTCCTGCTTCGATTTCACGGTCCCGTTCCGACGGCCACGTGATTACTTTTAGGAAAGACCCAGGGATAGAAATCGGAGGAAACGTCTCCGACGTACATCCCGGCCACGTGTATTCCATTATGTCCTCCGGTAGTTTGATTCTCTCCTGGAAATGGCGCACGTGTAATCTCCGGCTTTTATTGCCTTGGCGACTCGACTATCGGCACCGATGACTACGTCGACGGAAAGGGAACGCCGGGAGTTGCTATTGATCGTGAAATGGATGACGTACGGTGAGTTAGCAGAGGTGGGAAGAACCAGCTTGGTGACGAGAGCAGAGATGAGATTTGCTCTGGCGGACAGGGCGCCCGAACGAAGGTAAAAATCAAAAACTTCACGGCGGAGCATCGGAATGAACTCGTTAGGTTTCAGAGTGTTGCCGAAATCGATCGAGAGATTAGAGGGAGAACTGATTTTCCTGCTGTTAGCTTGGCGATCGATGAGGTGAGACGGGATTTCAAACTTGTCGAGCATGCAGAGGGGAATGGCACAGGACGGATTCCGATCGAAGAGAAATGTCTCGATGCCGCCCGCGACAAGGGCTTCGGCGGCAGAGGATCCGGCAGGTCCACCATTGATCACGGCGGCGCGGAGCCTCCGAACGGTGATTGGAGGGTTCGACGATTTAGAAGCAGCTTTGGTGTTCGGAAAGAAAGAGTAAAGTGTAAGATTCGTTCCCAAACAAATCTCTCACAAACAATTGCTTAATCGAACCACAGTCTCCATGGCAATAGTTTAAGGTTTTCGTTCTGTTTTGGCCCTCCAAACTATCATTTCCGCCATTGCAGCAAACAGACGAAGCCTTTTGACGGGGAAGGAGTCTCGCCATTCCCATCTCCGTTCGACTTTGCATGCCACGTGCCACGTGCCACGTTTTACTTCATTGCGAGGACAACCTTATTCATTCGTCCACGTGGCAGGATTTTATTGGAGGAATAGAATTTTCAAATTTTACTTCCCTCTCTTAAAATACATCCTATCAATTTCAATAAATATAATTTATTATATTAATTGTATTTTAATTAAATACATTATAAATAGCGTTACTACATCTATAAAAGAAAAGTATTAAGCTAACAAAACCAGAGAAAATTCACCCAATCTCCGAATCATCGTCGGCTCGGCCATATCGTTTTCGTACTAAGTCGAGCAAGAGAAAAAACAAGGTTTCCGACATAAACACAACAACGGACAGCTTAGATTGTAATCGGAAGCTAAAGCTATGAAAACATCAAGACATTAAACCAATAGCGACTCACCGGCAAAGCTTCTACGCCTTTAGCTTCCCACTCATCCCCCGTTTGCTCAACGGGTTCTTCTTTGCGGCTGCAACTAAACATCGCCCATTCCGACTCCCTTCGCTGCTAATCCCCGATTGAGTCATTCTCCGCCTCATCCTGTTCTCGAGGCGTATTCCCCTCAAAGCCCGAGCCCTTTGCTCGATTTCCAAAGCCTGCGAAAAGTTCCATATTCTCACCACTCCTTCCTCTCCGGCACAAACGATCCGATCCCACCCAATGTCCACGCAGAATAGATCCCCTCCGGCTGCATGTAACATCCTCTGTGGAGGTTCCACTTCCCGAGTGTCGGAATTATGAATTTTTGAACCTCTTCTTCGCGAAGTGTGTTTCCTCGTCTTAAGCAGCTTTCTCACGTCGATTAGAGACATCTTTCCATCGTTAGACGATGAAACAAGCCATGGGAACTCGAATGCCAAAGAGTTTACAGCTCCTGAATGTGGAATCCATGTGGCCAAATGCAAGACATTGTTCTCAAAAGAATGGCTTATGATCTCATACATATGAATTGCACCATCTTCCCCTCCTGTGAATATAAAATCCCCTGCTCGACTTCGAGCCATTGAACAAGTGTTACCGACATGAACATTTTGAATCATCGTCATCGGCTCCCCGGAATTAATGTCCCAAATATAGACGTCAGAGCCTGACGTGCTAGCAATGGTGGCATCGCAAGGTGCGAGGGCCCATACCCAATCATTATGTCGCATGACCTTCAAGCACTTTAATGAAAACCGATCCCAAATTCGTACAGACATATCCCATGAACCACTATAAATTCTCGAGAGATCCAAAGCAAGACATGTTATAGGACCTTCGTGGTCCCAAAGTCGAAACTCTGAATTACGGTTTTCAAGACCCCTTATGTCGAAGAAATGTGGAAGTCCTTCGATTTCCCTCCAACAATGTATAAATCCGTCAGTGCCTCCAGCAGCTAGCAGCTTTGTATCGGCTGCAAGGGCTCTAATTGTGCAACCAAGAGGCCGTGATGAGGCCAAAGACAATCCTTCTTCCAAGTCCCACATTCTGACAGTCGAATCATAACCAGATGTGAATATAAGCTTGGCAGAGGCTAGTACAAAAACAGTTCGAACCGCCTCAGTATGACCATACAAAAGATCCATGCTGTAACGTCCCATGAAAATCTTACTCCTAAACTCCCTCTCCATAAATATATTTTTCCAGGACTTCTCATAAGAAATATCTGAAACTGAAAGAGCGGGTACAGCCGGAAGTCCCCATCTTTCACAATAGAACTCCTTCCAGGCATGATGATCCGATGCCACATTGTGGAGAACTTTGGAGACACAGGATACAATACCAAGCTCCTTTGGATCGAGGCAATTCAAAATTTCTGATATTAATGCTGGTGGGAGGTCAGTAATGGACTGTCTAAAAATGGGTAAAACATCATTTGGTGAATCTTTTTGAGGAGGAGTCTTATCCCCCGTTTTGGAATCAAATTGTGAAGTGGCTGGAGATAATGAAATTTTCCCTGCTTTAGGTTTGTAATTGAAAGAACCTAATCCAATTGTTGGCTGACAGTTATTATCTACACTAATTCCGAAATCTTCGTAAACATCTGTACTCTCTTGGCATTCAAATGCCATAAAATAATCTTCCCCCTTCACTGATAATAAGATTGAACTTCAATCTCTCCCCAGAAAACTTCAAATACTCTAAGACAAAGAAATACTCTAGATTCCAATTTCTAAGAGTAAAATGGGCGAAGAAACGCGAAATTGAGTGGAAATCCCAAAAAATAACCCTAAATTAGAACAACCAACAAGGATCCAACGAAATACGAGAGAACGATAGTCAATAGATTCAAAGAGCTCCAGGGAAATTATCTAAAATTAAAATCGAAGATGAAAGAAAAAGATTACCACAGCTAGGAATCAGTAACTGAGAAAGTAGTTAGCAGACGATCCTTGTTGGAGGAACAGAAATCCGATATAGATCCCCTAATCGTATGGGGATTTGCAGAGCAAAACGAAAGCCAAAGAAAAGAATATCGAGATAGAGCGAAAGGGGAACAAACCCTGGAGTCGGTGGACATTGAACGAGGAGATGGAAGGTTGGCTCTTCTCACACCGTCCGATGAGATGACTTCTTTGGCTGTCTCCTTCTCATCCAACTGTTCGATTTCAAGTTCATTTAACTATGGTTATTTTCCATGTGCACAATAAACACTTAGGAAATTACTATGATTATGATCTCCTTAACCATATTGATAGATTAGAACTAACATTGGGGTAACAACTCACATATTAGGATAACGCAGACGTCGAACATAGACTCTTTATATCAAATCTATCGTCTTTGAGTCAACTGGTAAATGCTCTTTTGTTCCTTAAGTTCTGTCGCGGTGGTTGTGGTTCAGAATCTAGTGGACCGGTCTCGACTCTAGTCGACCCCCGGTTCGATCTGTAATATTTTTGAAATATCTTCGGTTCGGCCAACCACCAAATGACCTTTTCGGCGTTCATAAGAAGGAAAAACCTCATCTTTTTTCTTCAGTTTCGCAGTCCTACGCCTCCTATTGCCGCAGGTGTTTCCCTCTCTCCTTCTCTCTCTTCCTCTCTCTCTCTCTCTCTCTTCCGTACGTGAATGATGGTTCTCTGGTCTGCTTTGCGATATTCTTTTTGTTTTCAGAGCTTTTGGATTAGAACAATATTTTGGATCTAATCATTTGATGTTTTCTGGATCTGGTGAATTTCTGCATGTTTGATCCAGGCCCTCTGCATGTTTCAGAATGAAATTCTTTTTGTTCTCTGATCTGGTGAATTGTTTGGATCTATGTCGTCTCTTTCAATTCGTGGGATTTATGATTCTTTGATCCAGCCCCTCTGAATGTCGAGATATTAATTTAATTTTTTGAACCACGATGGTTGATATCCTTTTTAAATTATCTAATCCATGTTCTCTCTGTTTTTTGTCTGGGATGGATAACATTTTATTCAAAAGGCAACTCCTTTGTGGAAAAACCCCTTTCATATTGCTATTGATATATTTTTTGATCTCATGCAAATGATCATTTATCTCAGTAGAAGCTTCCATTGGATTTTAACTATTAATAACTAGGCTGGGAGATGGTTCAATTTCAAATTTGATGGATTGCCTTCAAGAAGTACTCGGTGATTTCCTTGTCTGTCTTCTGTTCTTGCTTATATGTAGCCGAGTTCTATTCCTAACTTTTCTTTCTTGTAGCTTTCCTCTGAGGAAAATATTATATCATATGGCTTGAACTAACCATGCATCTTAATCTACTCGTTTTGTGTACGGTCTATCATTTTGGCCAATTTATCAATCTATTATATCTGCTTTTTTTTTTGTTTCGGTTCGATTTTGTTCCATTTATAACCATTGTCTGACGCATGAGGCTTCTGATTTAATTCGTGGAATTTGGTAATATAGTATATATTGATTTGAATTCAGCTTCAAGCCTTTTTTTAGTCACTGACTTAAAAATATATGCAAATGGATGGAAACAGATTGGCCAATTGAGAGTGAACTTTGAAAATGGGTGGAGGATTTAGGGTGCTTCATCTGGTCAGGCCATTCCTTTCATTCTTGCCGGAAGTTCAGAGTGCTGACAGAAAGATACCTTTCAGAGAGAAAGTCATTTACACTGTCATTTCTCTTTTTATATTTCTGGTGTGTAGCCAACTTCCTCTCTATGGAATTCACTCAACAACAGGCGCTGATCCATTTTACTGGATGCGTGTGATCCTTGCATCTAATCGTGGGACTGTGATGGAACTTGGTATTACCCCCATTGTTACATCTGGATTAGTGATGCAACTCTTAGCAGGGTCCAAAATCATTGAAGTGGACAACAGCGTCCGTGAGGATCGTGCACTTTTGTGAGCATCTTCACTGTTTTAAAATTTTATTTTCCATCAAGTTACATTTCTAGTCCGGCTATTTATGATTTCACCGACTTTATTTTGTCATGAAAGCATTTGTTTCCCATGTTCTCATTTTTTATTTATCTATGCTGCGATTGCCATTCTATATATTGTCTAGACAATGATTATGTTTATGTTTGAGCTCAGTAAAATTTGAGCTTGGATTTCTTTCCAATTGTTGTTCAAAATAAAATATTCTAATGTATTTTTTTGGTACAAATGTAGGAACGGTGCACAGAAACTGCTGGGAATTCTGATAGCTATTGGGGAAGCTGTGGCTTATGTCCTGTCTGGAATGTATGGTAGTGTTGGTCAACTCGGTGTTGGTAATGCAATTCTGATAATCATACAACTATGCTTTGCTGGAATTATTGTGATATGCTTGGATGAACTTCTCCAGAAAGGATATGGTCTGGGATCTGGAATTTCCCTCTTCATTGCCACTAACATCTGGTATGATGAAATTCTATTATTTCCTTGTAATGTCAACTAGTCATTAGCTAATTATTTGGTTTTTTCTGCAGTGAAAACATAATTTGGAAGGCCTTTAGCCCCACAACCATCAATAGTGGCAGGGGAGCTGAATTTGAAGGGGCTGTCATCGCCTTGTTCCATTTGTTAATAACAAGAACCGATAAAGTTAGAGCTCTACGAGAAGCTTTCTATCGGCAGAACCTTCCAAATGTTACCAATTTACTTGCTACTGTCTTGATCTTCCTCATTGTTATCTACTTCCAAGGTTTCCGTGTAGTTTTGCCTGTGAGGTCAAAGAATGCCCGAGGTCAACAGGGATCATACCCCATCAAGCTGTTCTACACCTCCAACATGCCAATTATTCTTCAATCCGCTCTTGTTTCTAATCTTTATTTTATCTCTCAGGTACTTGCTATGCACTTTAAAATATAATACGCTCCTTTCCGAACCAAGTTATCTGAAGAACCCATCTTTTCAATGCAGTTGCTGTACAGAAGGTACAGTGGGAACTTTCTCGTTAATTTATTGGGGAAATGGAAGGAGTCGGAATATTCAGGTGGTCAATTTATTCCTGTGGGTGGCCTAGCATATTACGTCACTGCACCTGCAAGGTGCAGAATTTATTCATTCATTTTCAAACTTTTGTTTCTGCCAATTGTTATAATTTCTTTATCTCTGTCATATGCTCTCAAACGCTGTATCCTTTTTGTGTTTTACTCACTTGACAATCGTTTTATGCAGCTTAGCTGATATGGCAGCCAATCCATTCCATGCTCTGTTCTATCTGGTCTTCATGCTAACAGCCTGTGCTCTTTTCTCTAAAACCTGGATTGAAGTTTCTGGATCTTCCGCCAAAGATGTGGCGAAGCAGCTGAAGGTATTTAATGTTTGATTTTATAGAGTTTTATATTAAGAGTAATGCTATGTTTATCTTGTTAGCATACATTCTTATTATACGCATTGGCCTGTCAGAATGTAATTGGTTAAAATACATTTAATGTATTGCAATTAAAATGATAACTTATAATATTTATTACATTAATCAGAGCTCGATATGTCAGCGTGTAGAATAAAAAAGTAAATTTATCATTACTATTATATTAAAACCTACGCCCATGCAATGGACTATTTGTCGAAATTGTTTATCTTTTTTGAATTTCTATTCAACAAACTATTATAGTTCTTGATAGTGTAGTAGAAAAAACCATCTATCCAGTGTATATGATGATAATATCTCTATAAAACTTGCGATTTTTGAAAACACAGGAGCAGCAAATGGTGATGCCAGGACACCGAGATTCAAACCTACAGAAGGAGCTGAATAGGTACATTCCTACGGCTGCTGCATTTGGTGGAATTTGTATCGGTGCACTAACAGTTCTAGCCGATTTCATGGGAGCAATCGGATCCGGAACTGGAATTCTGCTGGCCGTGACCATCATCTACCAGTACTTCGAAACATTCGAGAAGGAGAAAGCTAGTGAGCTTGGCTTTTTCGGATTTTGAGCTTGTTTTAGGAAGATTAGAAGATGATGGGTAGCTGGTAACTTGGCAGGAACAGCAGTTTTTTGTTTTGTTTTTGTCTTTTTTAATGAATTTCCTTTTTTGTTCGTTAATGGAAAGAAGGAATATTGATGGACTTATGTCCTGTACGGTCAGTTTTTATTCACCCGCAAATGGTAATTTTTTCACATATTGATACTCTATTTTCTTGTTTACGGACATATCAAATATTAATTAATTAATTAAATTAATTAATAAGCTTGTCCATGTCACCATATGTTTAGTAGGTTTTTTATTTTTATTTAAATTTACTCGTAAATTGTTTATGTTTTTGGTTGGACCGTGGAATCGGACTGGACCATCCATTTCCACGTTTATAGATGGGCAAAAGCCGAAATAGTAAAAAGTTTTGGTAGCCAGAGTTATCCACGATAAGTATGAGCGTATAAATGCAATTACATAACACTGTCTTTTTTGTTGTTACCTTTAAGCGAAATCCTTCTCTCCAAGATTTCCTGCTTGGCCCCACAGAGAGAGCATAAGTTATGATGATTCAGCAGCTATCTTTCTGATGCTCCAAGGAACTATCTTAATATTGGAGGTAATAACTTACTGAAACAACACAGAATTAGAAGCAACTATTTTCCTAGTGTCCCAAATAACTATTCTTTGCTTCGGCCCGATAGATTGTGAGGGGATAAGTTATGGTGATTCAGCAGCTATCTTTTTTATGCTCCAAGAAACTATCTTAACATTGGAACTATCTTAACATTGAAGGTAATAACTTACAGAAACAACACAGAATTGGAAGCAACTATTTTCCTAGTGTCCCAAATAACTATTCTTTGCTTCGGCCCGATAGATTGTGAGGGGATAAGTTATGGTGATTCAGCCGCTATCTTTTTTATGCTCCAAGAAACTATCTTAACATTAGAGATAATAAATCATTGAGACAACACAAAATTCGAAGCAACTATCTTCCTAGTGTCCAAAGTAACTATCTTAAAATTGAGGTAATAAGTGACAGCCCAGGATTCTAACGGACAACGCTTATTACCAATTTACTATCCCTCCACACTTTGGTGAACTCGCACGCACGGGCAACACTGTCTCTTTTCTGTGCCTCCACTCTCGCTTTCTTCTCCACTGCAGCCATTGTCTTCGCTCTCTCTCTCTCTCCTCTGCGTCTCTCTCTGTGTTTCTGAATCCAATCTAATGGGAGACGAGAAGAAACCTGAGTCTGTTGGCGCTTGGCCTGCTATCAAGCCCTTCGTCAACGGTGGAGCATCTGGTATGCTCGCTACCTGCGTCATTCAACCAGTCGATATGATCAAGGTCTACTGAATTTTCTATGTTTCTTCATTTTTTTTTACTGCTTTTTAGATCAATATCTAGTAGACTGCCGAGTATGTTTCAGTGCAGGAAAATAGTTTATGTTCACGACTTTCAGATCTGACGCATTTCGGGGTTGTATTGGATAGTTTTGTTTGTTTGGCATTCTCGATTCGTGGAATGAAACTTACTCTCCCGTGTTTCGTCTTCCTGTTTTGTCTTCTGGTCTTTTAATAGGTAAGGATTCAACTAGGTCAAGGATCGGCTGCCCTGGTCACCAAGACCATGCTGAAGGAGGAGGGCGTTGGTGCTTTTTATAAGGTTTGTTTAGCTCCATTGTTAACTTATTTAATTTCTTTCTTAAGTTAATCTGATTGATTGTTTGATCTTTATTCTTCTCTGAATGCTTACTCTCCTGGATTTAAATTTCTGTTTTTACTAGACCTTGTGTCAACAATTACAATCATTCGTTCATTTAATGCTACTTGTTCTATTGGATTAAGTGATGAAATTTGTGTGAAATGGCGCCACTTTCTTATATTTATATTTTCATCCTTTCATGATTATCTCCTTCACTTTGTAATTTCTTTATTCCCTTGCAAATATATTGATACATTTTCCAATTGTATTGCAGATATTTAAGCTTCTGATTATTTGAATTCATCACTTTTAGTTTGTCTAATTGTGGTTTTTTGAGCAGGGCCTGTCTGCTGGGTTGCTCAGACAAGCTACGTATACCACAGCCAGACTTGGATCATTCAAGTAAGTGTTTTACAATCCTACTAAATCCAGGTACTTTTTATAAGTGATGAACAATATGTCTATCGGTGAGACATTATACATATTTCTGACGTCTTTTAAACTATCAATGGTATCTTCGAGTCAAATTATCTGGTTGAATGGTCTTGATTACTTTTTACCTTGTTACGCAATTTTATGCTTGATCTTTCTCTCTTTTTTTGTCTTCTAGGATGTTAACAAACAAAGCAATTGAAGCCAACGATGGAAAAGCTCTTCCCCTATATCAGAAAGCATTGTGTGGGCTTACCGCCGGTGCAATTGGAGCAAGTGTTGGAAGTCCAGCAGATTTAGCACTTATTCGTATGCAAGCTGATAATACGTTGCCAGCTGCCCAACGCCGAAATTACAAAAATGCCTTCCATGCATTGTATCGTATTGTTGCAGACGAGGGGGTTTTGGCTCTTTGGAAGGGAGCAGGGCCTACTGTAGTTAGAGCAATGGCATTGAATATGGGAATGCTTGCATCCTATGATCAAAGTGTTGAGTTCTTCAAGGATAACGCTGGTTTTGGGGAAGGTGCTACAGTAGTAGGTAAGTTCGTTTGGTACCAATAAATTTCTATGGGAAGTTGCAAGCTTGTGGTTGCTATATGACTACATTTCAACCTGGTCGATAATAAATAGAGAATATTCTTAGTTGAACGATGCATTTACATGGAATGATAATTGCACTCTTGTTGCGTGACTTGACATAGTTGATTTTGGATGTGTTTGAGGAAAAGTTCTGTGCTCTTGGCTATTTTTAACTTTTTTTAAAAAAAGGTTGAGATATGAATGTTTTTAGAGAAGATTATTATGACTATTTTATTCTGGTTGTGGCCAGGTGCAAGTGCTGTTTCAGGATTTTTCGCTGCAGCTTGTAGCTTACCTTTTGATTACGTCAAAACCCAAATCCAGAAAATGCAACCAGACGCTGAGGGGAAGTTCCCTTACACTGGCTCTTTGGATTGCGCCATGAAAACCCTCAAGGCTGGTGGGCCATTCAAGTTCTACACTGGCTTTCCTGTTTACTGCGTTCGAATTGCCCCTCATGTCATGGTACTCTCTCTCTATATATACATATACGCACCATAAAGACACTCACTATGGAGATCTTAACATGATGATGGCATACTGGCAAATGCAGATGACATGGATTTTTCTCAACCAGATCCAAAAGATTGAAAAGGACTTCGGGTTTTGAGGCGTTGAATGCGAGCAATCTTCTATCGTGGGCTAGTACAACCTCGAAAAACAAGGATGTTCATTTTTGCTAGACAATTCTCACACCCTTGAAAACATTTTGTTTAGATTTTACCTTTTTGGCTGCCACAAATGGCCCTAGGCTTTTACTATTTATCTGATATTGTACTAGGGAATGATTTAGGGTGCGATTTAGCGACCATGTACTCGGAAGTCTAGGAAGTCGGAACAAATCCATTTGAAAAAAATGAGACCAAATAAATTTTGTACTTTGAGATGAGTACTTAATTGCTCTGTAGATTGGCTGTTGACTCGTTTCAGCTTTGTACAATTATGGCCCGCAGGGGCTGCCACCCGGCGACGTTCAATCCTCCGGCGGCGGCCGCAGGCCACCGGAGCACCGTTAGTAGCTAGGCTCGAGGCTTAGTCTAATGGGTCGAAGTGACAGTGACGTCTTGAAAAAGCAGCAGTTACATGACTCGATAGAGAGAGAGAGGGAGAATCTGAGCCTTCCATCATTCGTCCATTTCACTGCGGCCGCCGGAGCACCGCTAGTAGCTAGGCTCGAGGCTTAGTCTAATGGGTCGAAGTGACAGTGACGTCTTGAAAAAGCAGCAGTTACATGACTCGATAGAGAGAGAGGGAGAATCTGAGCCTTCCATCATTCGTCCATTTCACCAACTTTACCTGCCACGGAAGAATCTTTTACTCTTCAGCAGGTTTTTACGAGTTCAAGTTAGTTTTTTTCTTCATGGGTATGAACGGTTGGCGGCCATCTGCGAGCAGTTTGCAAGATCAAGGTAGAAAGCCCAAGCCTGGTAGCGCTTGGCCTACCATTAAGCCCTTCGTCAATGGCGGAGCATCGGGTATGCTGGCTACCTGCGTCTTCCAACCTATTGATATGATCAAGGTCTATCTCCTGATTCTTTCTATACCAATTTCAGTAGAGTACGTTTATTTTCCGGCGAGTTTAATCCGACGTTCCAATGGTTCGTCTTCTTGTGTTTCTTTTAGACAAGGACTCAACTAGGTCAAGGATCGGCTGTCCAGGTCACCGTGAACATGCTTAAGCAAGAAGGCTTTGGTGCTTTTTACAAGGTTTCCTTCTGCTTTTAGTTTTTTTTTCTTTCTCAACTTAGTCTTGTTGCTTGTTCTATCTTCATTCTTCACTGAATGGTTATCCTCTCGGGTTTAAATTTCTGTCTTTTCAAGCGTTATCTGACTGATGAAAATCATCTGGTCATTTGAGATTATTTCAGCAAAAATATCTAATCAAGTTTCCTTTAGCTCTGCTTAACTGTATTAAGTGATGGAAGAAATGTGAATTATCGTACCATCTCGTGATTAATCTACTTTTGTTGTGTAATTTTCTCTTTTCGACATTCTTTATTTGTCTAAATTATACCCTTTTGAGCCAGGGCCTGTCTGCCGGGTTGCTCCAAAAAGCTACGTATTCCACTGCAGCTCTCGCATGGCTTCAGTAAGCGTTTTACAATCTTTACTAAATCCAAGTTTTTGCACAGCTAGTAAACATTTGTCTATTGGTGAATCTCCTAGAATGTCAGGTTTAAAATTTAATTCATGTTTATAGATTATCAATCCCTTATCTGGTCAAAAGATCTGGTGCATTTCTTGTGGCGTTATCGAGTTTTCAGCAGCCTTAATTGTCTAGATTACACCTTGTTATGTGGTTTTTATGCTTGATGTTTTCTCGATCTTTGTTTCAAACTTCGATGTCTGTAAAAAGAATTTATTTCTCTCCTTTTTTTCCTCTAGGTTTGCAATGAATAAAACAATTGTAAACAATGATGGAAAACCACTTACCATGCATCAAAAGTTAAGCTGCATATACACATCTATTATAGTTGGAGCATTTGCTGGCAGTCCAGCAGATTTAGCACTTACTCGAATGCAAGCTGATTATACATTGCCAGTCGCCCAACGCCGAAACTACAAAAATGTATTTCATGCATTACACCGTATTGTTGCAGAGGAGGGATATTTTGCTCTTTTGAAGGGAGCAGGGCCCACTGTCTTAAGAACATTCCATACCAGGGGATCGTTCGCTCTGGGTGTTCCAAGTGCTCAATTCTTCAAGGATAATTTCGGTTTTGGGGATCGTGCTGCGATAGTAGGTATGTTTTTTTTAGCTAGCTGACCTCACTTCAATCCCACTCTATGTTTAAATGGTCTATATTCTTTTGCTTGACAGTTCAATTACACATTGTGTTACTTATAGGACACCTCCAATGAAAATCAGACAACATAACTAAGAACAAGACAATAAAACTAAGAAAACGATGGATTGACCGATAAATGAACATACATACGGAAAAGCAGTACTAGGAGCTTGTTTCCTCCCAAAAGCACATTAATGGCTGTTGTTGTTTGATAATAATCATCCCCATTAGGGGTTAGGCCTAATCCTAACTAATAGGTCTTATCAGTTACTTGCATAGTTGTTGCATGACTTTGAAAATTTGATGGACATGTGTGATAGGCCCAAGTAAGACGTACTAAGACAAAGGGGAAGGAATCAAGGGTTGAAGAGGTTTTAGAGGAGAAAAGCACGAGGACGGTTAAGCAGGAAGAACATCTTCAGTTGGAGAAGATAGTTGATTTGGTAGTGGACATAGTAGTTAAGTAACAAAGTAATAGTTCGAATAAAACACGAATCACATTACTAGCGTAAGTAACATTAGAGTTCATAATTAGAATGCTTGTCTAGCGATATCCATATACATTGGGTTTATCGGTTATACATAAATATTCGCTTTGTCAGTTAAATTTTTTAGTGTATAACCGATATATGCTCATGAGTTTGGCAAAGCTAAGGCATTTGCATTTTCTTAAAATGACACAATTTTTTTTATTCTTCCCAGGTGCAATTCTTGTTGGAGGGTTTTATTCCACAGCTTGGAGCTTACCGTTCGATTACGTTAAAACCCAAATCCAGAAAATGCAACCGGATTCAAAAGGGAAGTTTCCGTACACTGGCCTTTTCGATTGTGCCTCGAAAACCTTCAAGGCTGGTGGGGTGTTTAAGTTCTACTCAGGCTTCCCTGTTTACTACCTTCGAGGTGTCCCGCATGCCTTGGTAATCTTCTTTCGTGGTCTCACGAATATGTGTTATAAGCCATGGAGATTCTTATAGAACTGCTGGGTTTTTTTGCAAATGCAGATGACGGGGGTTCTTATGGTCCAGATTATGAGGATTGAGATGGAATTTGGGCTATGACGGCTTGAATGCCTGGCAATCTGCATGGGCAAGTATGTAGTTTTCATTTTTGGAAAAATATGCACCCTTGAACACCTTTGGTGGAGATTTTTTCTTTTTGTTTACTACTAGATTGCATAGGATCTTACCATTTTTATAGGGTGTGATTGAAATAGGCTGCTGTAAATGGCATTACACGTTGAGAGATTGTTCATATCTTAGATGCAAAAATTCAATTGATTCTGTTCTTTGAGATGATCTTTTGTCAATTTGAATCGATTACTCGATTTGAATTCTACGTGCGTTCTTACATGCTTGGACGATAATAGCTTTGAACAAAAATATTCTTCAATTTATTTTCTTAGCATATTTTTTTAATTTATTTTATGACGTGTAGATTTTTAATTTATCAAATTATAATATTTTTAATGTATTATAATTTAAATAATTATTTATTATATGAATCAAAACATGACACATAATAAATTAAGTTGAGAGTGAATAATTATTAAATTTCTGAGCAAATTATTGGATATTAATGTGTTGATACCTTGTCTAGCCGAGAAAAAAAGGATCCAGACAGGGATCTATCGTTGTGATTGCGGTTTGCTTGATCTAAACACTAGAGTTTTTCTTTTTCCTGGTTGGTTTCCGGCGAGTGAATTTTCCGGCGACTTTCTTTCTGACTTACCAATGGTTTCTTTTCGCTGTAGCTCAATCGACCCATCACCGAACTCAACCATAGCCCGGAGGATCATGATCCACCTTCTGCTCCCCCGCTCCCATGTTTCATCATCGCTCTAAATTCTCTCTATCACATGACTGGTGACACCACAACTAGGATCAAGAGAGAGAGAGGAGACGGGCATAACTCAGTTGATTAAAAGATGACAAATTTAGATCAAGAGCTACAGTTTGAAACCTGCGTCATCAGTGTGAGAGTTTAATTCTCAAATATTGAGATTGCTCATTGTGATGTCAAGTAAAAGTCTTTTATTTCTGAGTCGTTGAATCACTGTGATTAACCTCCTCACATGTTGTCTGGCGAAGTGTGCGCCTTGACATCGATGAATTTTGCTTTGGATCAAGAAATAGGAGAGAGATGAGAGAGAGGAGACCGAAGTCAACATGAATTTCAAAAAATGTGATCAATCAAACATGCGACGAACAAACCTCTCAAATCACTGCGAATAAATCGAATTAATGGAGAAAAAGAAACCCATGATCTCCATCTCTTTTCTTCCTCTTCTCTTCTTATCCATTTTTGTAAATCAGTCTTCGCATGGTGCTCAGAAGAAGACGCCAAAAGCCAGAGCTGCTAGAGAAGAAATGGTCGGGACGATGAGAGCTGCATCGGACTGTGGGCTCGGCGCCGGAACCTGTTGGGTCAAGCCTATTTTGTGGGCTTGACCACTTAAGCCCATTAGGGCATCTTAACCTAATTAAAAAGAAGGAGGTTGTTAGGTTAAGTATGAGGGAGAGTAGCCTTGAAGAAAAATAGAGAGAGAAGAGAGAAAAAGAAAAGGAGATTCGGATTTTTCTACACCAGAAAAATCGATTTCCGTTTTCTCCATATTCAACCGTTGGATCGGCTTGAAAGTTTGACAGTAGCTTCGGGACACACAGAGGTACGTTCTGAACGGTGAAGATCGTATTTTGTGTTTTCTAAGACTGCCTGTTGGGGTAAAAACGGGACTGCCGTTTTTATCGACGTTTATCCTCTATCTCTTTATTTGTTGAATCCAAGATTGTTGTTTGATCTTGATGAGTTATTGTAATCCTCTAGTTTGATGATCTAGAGAGAACTTGGTGTACCCATTATTTAACATAGTGGAGGTTTGATTCGGTGGCTCCTCGCCCGTGGTTTTTACCTTCGATTTGGAGGGTTTTCCACGTTAAAATATCGGTGTCTCGTTTTTATT
The DNA here is from genome assembly GCA_003255005.1 of Begonia fuchsioides. Classification (NCBI taxonomy): domain Eukaryota; kingdom Viridiplantae; phylum Streptophyta; class Magnoliopsida; order Cucurbitales; family Begoniaceae; genus Begonia; species Begonia fuchsioides. The sequence continues at coordinate 68,066 of QAOC01053654.1, read as the reverse complement.
TATTGCTTGATTATTTGCTTGGATTTCATTAATATTGCTGGCTTGGATTTGGTAATCTCATTTAGCACACAAGAACTTGGAGTATTATTTTTCAGGTTAATTATCCGATCGTTTCCCAACAGAACCTCCTGTGCGGTGGCTTTTTCTACGGCGGAGAAGGCCATAACCACCACCATCAACACCGTCACCAAGATTCTTATTGCCTCCATCTCGCAATAAATTCTGATTACTGGCGAAGTCGAGACGAAGGGCTCCTTTTCGGCAACAAGAATAAATGGCGACGGAGAGAGAGTCTGTCGATATTTATAACCAAAAAATAGAGAGAGAAAGAGAGAGCTACAGCCATTGGCCAGGGTTGGTTTTGGCTTTTTATTGAAACGTTAGAAATTCATTCATTGCTTAAGAAATGATGCAAAGAAAGTCCATTGGCGGATCTTGAAAGATGACCCACTTCACCGGATCGAATTGCAGAGATGGGTTCGAGTAGGAACCTGGTTCTCGAAAGTGACCTTTCACTCTCACTTCTAGCTCATCGCCATCTCTCTGTAATCTGCTTCACTGTCCCTTCATTTTACATTTTCCTTCTGATGTTTCAAATTGCAGAGATGGGTTTTAATGGGCTTGAGAGTTTAAGCATTCCCCATGATTATCAAGAATGAAGCTTCTTTCTTTCACCTTCACTTCTCACTCATCGCCTTCTCTCTGTCATCTTCTTCTGTGTCCTTATCATCTTCTCACGTAAGAATTCCAGGAGCAGAAAAGCATTTGTTTCTCTCTCCTGTCGGATAATTTGCACTTCAATGGCGGATTCACTTCCATTTTTCATTAACAAGCCCACTCAGAGACAGAGAGAAGCATAGAAACAAACACAGTCCACCACAGAGGGCGCCGTCATTAGCGAGTAGGAAAAAGAAGAAGCCTGTTTCCTCCGACCCACTTCAGAAACTTGACCCGACCCAACCCACCTCCTCCATCTTACAAACAACCAAAACTTCCCACTCCACTACATTTTCACCTATAACCCAAAACCTCAAACCAAGTTAAAAAAAAGGGTATACAGAAAAATAAACAATCTTCATATATGTTCATGGGCAATCCGAGTTTCTACCCGGACCGCCATAGTAGAAGTAATGGCCCCAATCGCCATTGTTTCCGGTTTGAACATCATAGCAATTGGACTTCTCCGTGAAGGTTCCGAGCCCTTTCGGAACTTTCAAATTGTTCGATTCGTCGACAACTTGTATGTTCCGAAAGTAGCTTGATTTTCCAAAACCTTCCTCCGGAAAGTGACCACTTCCCATTTGAGTCGTCGTGTGTTGGCCTTCGACCTCCGAGTTTACAACCTCCCCTCCCCACTCCACCATGGAAGCACTCTCGGCCAGATAGGAGAACAAGAAAGAGGGCCAGTACCCCAATACGTAGTCGTTTCCAAATTGCATCCACCAGTGGCCTTCCTTTGGATCCTGCATAGAGAATCTTTTCATAAACATGTGACAAAAAAGATTCTCATCGTCTGAGAGACGATAATATGACCATGTATTTGACTGACAGCCACTAATGCCCCAGCAGGAACTGGTTTGGCAGTTTGTGGATGCAGATTTGAGTTTCAGAATCAAATGATCGCAATATTTTTGAATGGAGACTAGCTTCTACAAAAGGCAACTAAACTGGAGACTAGCTGGGGGACCCGTGGGTTCGAGATTCAATAGAAAATGAATATCATTAGATAGGTCTTAAATCTAAGATAAAATTTTAAATTGGTTTCGATTCGAGTCCACATTTAGTTATGTAAAATTCAAACTCGATAATTTTCAACCAAATTAACTAAATTACAATTATTTCTTCTCAAATTTTAGATTTGATCAGTTAACCGACTCTATCAGTTCTTGTAAAATTGAATCTGAACTCAGTTTGATCGTATATTCAATCTAAACCATATCTAACCGAACATTTTGAATTGGTTTTGGTTTAAGTTCACATCAATTTCTTTTAAATTACAAAACTCCACCGGCCCAACTACTTAGTTTGGGTCGATATGACGGATCAATCCAATGACACACCTAAATTCATCTAGAATTTGTCTCAAGTTTTAATTTTTCTAAAATAGGTATCGACTTTTACCTTCCAGACGAGGATACTAATATCGTATTGGGGATTCCGATATGCAGAAACAGGCGAAATGCTGGCACCCATTGCCACTTCACTATTTACTTGAATGAAGCCTGAGCAGAGGAGGTTATAGCAGCCTGTGGCTTGATATGCATCACTCTAAAACCCAATCCCCACACCATAAAAAACTCATTAGTAGCTTCTATGAAGAAATCGAAAGACTTGAAAAGAAAACGATTATCGAATCTTACAGTCCAATAAGTGAATAGCCTGGTGTTGTTATCGCCGTAAAGATCCGGGCTAACCTATAAATCCAAAAGAAAGAAGTTCAATTCGACTAATAATACTAATCATAATCGTTCCTTTAGTGAGTTTGAAAAGTTGATTGAAATACCTGCCAACCGGCTTCGATGCTGTTGAGATCTTCGCCAAACGAGCCTCCAAGGATCCAAAGTTGAGACAAGCTGAATTCATTAGGCTGTTGAATTTTGGGTTCCCATACATTCATGGTTGCTTTGGCTCCATAATACTTGCCTCCTTGGACATAAGCTATAGCATGCTGATGGCCACTTTGATTGATAAGATCAGGCTCTGCAGATCTAGGTTCGGGTATTGCTCCTCGCTTTTTCTTTCCATATCTCTTGACCGAGCTTGCTCTCAATACATCGTCTTTCTTTGTTCGCCTAATCGGAATTGTGTCTAATGGGCACTTCCCATTTTTGTGCCATAGTTGGTTGATCGAGTTTGGTCGGTTTTCGTGTTTTTCAGACACCTTGTTGTCTTTGAAAAGCCCTTCAGGATGGTAAGTGGGCCGCAGCTGATGAACACGAAAAAGAGGCAGATTGAACACATGAAAAGACAAAGAACTGAACTTCCATTAGAGACGGCACAAAACCTGAATTTTGTGGTCTTTAAGGAAAGGATGATCCAAAGCCGGTTGGTTTGAAATGTGAACACAGTCTATGATATCTCCATCTGGGCTCTGCTCAAAGATTAAATAAAAAACAAGACATGAGAGATCTTCCATATACATGTTTTCAAAACCTTGAAGCTTTCCCACTCTTTACAGTCAGTGTATTTCACCATCTCAGACTCTAAAACCCCAGAAAAGGATTCAAAAAAGAAATCTAAAAAATGAGAAACTCGAAAAATAAGTCAAGAAGAAACTATGGAGACGAAGCACCCATTTTATATCGACACAAGAGCGAGATTCTTTCATTCGTTTCTTTTTTCAAAAACAAAACAGAAAGCTACACAGAAAATAGCTGAAACATCTTCTACGAAACTGAAAAACACAAAATATAAAAGAAAAACCTCAATGCTTTTGATCGGAGGCTTGTTTAAGCGCCTGAGGTGCTTCTGGATCTCAAGCTTCTGCCGGGAACCAGAAAACCTCGCCGCCGATGACAGACAGACGAGAAACCAAAAACTAAGAACCAGCACCGGAGCTCTCCCTTTCCTTCCACCGCTAAAATAGCCGGAACCCATCCGGCGAACCCACCAAGAAATCCCAAAACGAAACCAGCTCCGACGAGAGAAACGGAGTTAGAGCGCCGTTCAAGCACGAAGAGCCACTGCCATTACCGTTTCTCACCCACTTCCTCGACCCCAAAAGGCAAAAACTTCGATAACCGAGACGGTTCTGCTACTATACAGGCAAAAATCCAATAAAACTGACTGACAACCCAACGCCCTTTTTCGCTCTCTAGAAATCGAGGCAGACCCACGCTATCTCTCCCTCTCTGTACCTAAAAAAGATGGTATTTTTTTGCTACTTTTTCGAAAAGATTTCCCCATGGCATTTCGTTTTTGAAGAACTGTAGCCATGAAGAATTGGGGAAGAAAGATCATCAATTCCTACAAAGTTTCAAATCTTAAAGTCACACTAAAGTTCCAATCTTTTTCTAATTTCTGTTACCAAATATCACGACTCTCATGACAAAAACTCTGTTATGACGCATCATCTCCTGTGGACAGTACGACTCGTGCGTGTGGTCGCGGGTCATCATAGACACTCACGTGTTGGCTTTGGGTACGTAGCCTCTCCGCATCATTACATATTTTACTTTAAACAATTATTATATGATAAGAATTTATTTGTATTAAATAGACAAGTACGTATGGCCGTGTAGGATGCTCAGCCGCCGCAACACCTCCTGGGCGTTCGCGCCGCGGCACCGCGATCTGTCCATGTGCCGTCCACTATTTGGATCAGCTGCCGAGCCCATTTCCAAATCCATCAATCCCAATTTACAAGTGATATTATACTTAGTCATCGAAGCTATTATTCATATGTTTTAGATCGACATTCGTATATCTCATTTTTTTAAACTTGTGCATACTACTTGTGACGATCCGTTCGACGAAGAGTGAAAGTTTTATAATCCCACACTAGTAGAGACTAGAAATTGTTCTTAAATGAATCTTATGTCATAACCGGTGTAACAAGTTTTTAGCTTGAAATTCAAAAATAAATTCAAGAATACTCAAAGACAAAGACTTGTCTTTGTTGTAGAGATGAATCGACGAGGACCCACAAAGAGTCGAGATTCAAGGGTCAATGAAACGCTGCATGTCCGGTTCTTTTCCAATACGACATAAAACATTATAGTAAACTATACTATAATGTTTTGTAGTGACATAAAAGTTGTATAATCACGTTGAAACTCAGTCCCAATCAGGGCTCCTCTCGCATCCAACTATATTTTTCCTCTATATTTTATTAAAAAAGGAAACTTTTTTTTCAAAAGCATCAGCATCTCCTAACCCTAGAAAGACAAGGAAAAGACGAAAGAGTCCAGCGTAATATGGGAAGAGTGGAAGGAAGGGAGGGGCATTGTGGGTAGAATAGAGCAATCTGGTTGAGCGTGGCATCATGAAAGCAATGACTAATCAAAAAGAGCTTTTTGATTGACGTTGGTGGTGGGAATCTATCTTCTTTTAGGTGCAATGGATTGGTTCGATCCGGGTTTCTACAGAATCGAACCCAAAACCAGTTAAATCTATCAACCTAACCATGTTTCACGGTTCGGTCCTAGTTTGGTTTTATTTTTCTTTTCAAAGTTTGGTCATTAGGTCGGTTTCCGGCAAAGTGCAGGTTTTTTTTTTTAAATTTTAAAATACATTATCAACAGTCCGGTTCGGTTTTCACAATTCTTAAAAATGTAGGCCTTACTCTCTTCTAAGTTTGTGTTTTTAATTGGGCCTAGAAGAAAAAGCCCATCTTTCTTATCTTTTGTAAGAACGATCATTCATAGATGCATAGCATTACTCAAGCATGAACCGAAAACAAAACCTTTACCGACCGTCACGCACGCACGTCGCTAATTTCTACCGAAAACAATGAAAGAAAAATATCGATCCATTTAAACGAAAATCGTTTCTACAATTTTACAAGCTTTTGATATAAGCCTGCTGCGACTCCATATCTCATACTTTACTCGGAGGCGTTTCACTCTGCCTTCATAGCAGTTAACACTCTCTCTGAGTCAGAACCTTCGGTTGGGGCGGTTGTAATATGAAGCTTGTCATACTTTGTTAAATAACCTCTGCAACAAAGTAGAAGTGCAAGATTCAGATATTCCACAGTAAAATTATCGAAGATTAAACTATTGAAGCCCCAAAGGGGTGTTATAAAGTTTTAGCATTAAATTCGAAAGAGTGAAACAATTAGAGTTGTTTCAAGTGAACGTCCATTTTACCGAGTTAGCTTGAATCTAGAAAAACATATTTGCTTTTGATTCGCCGTTCTTGAGGCGCACTAGATCTACTCTTCCATGTTACGACTATCTTGATCGAGGATTGTATTTGGAGGATGGTTTGTAGCGGATCAGATAACTTAGATTTGACGTTGTAAAGTTTCTTTTTCCACGGTTGATCGTCTTCTTCTCGTGCAATCTTTTTTGCAATATTCCTGAAATTCACGTCCTCCAAATTCTCCCATCGTAATCTTTTCTTGCAATATTAAAGATTTGAATTATGTAGGATTTAATTGCGTATTTTAAAAAAAGTGTTACAAGAATACAATCATAGTCCAAAAAATACACATTCACATAGGTAACCCTTTAAATGATGAAATGAAATCATGCATGTCTCCCCTCCTGTGCTGCATTGATTACTTATCTACATTAAACACCATCAATTGGCCACTTATTCTTCTATCATTCGATTGAACGATTACTGTTCTCGATCGATAAACGACCACGAAGAGCTCGTATCCCCCGGCACTCGTCCTCCCGCCTTTTGCTCATCGATCATACTCTAAAACGTCTTCGGAAATGCATCGATTGTCACGGAGATATCATTTCAACAGTCTGTACTTTGGAAAATGGATGATAATAGGATAATGATAGGAAATACAAGCCCTCTGATGCAACGCAATAGCTGATTAAGCAATTAGTTAACCCTAATAAGTACCCTGAAAGTATAGCTCAATGATCGCTCATCCTCTTTTGAAATCTTTAAATACAAGTCAAAACCCTTTTTTTCCTGCCAAATTGTGGATATGTTTCGAGCAAGAACAGTACAAAATATATCCTTAAAATGTACAGAAAAAGCGCATTAATTAGCCTTAAAAGCAGCGAAATGTAGATTAACCCTAATCATTCCTCTCTCTCGGGCATAGAACAGACATGTGCTGTTAATGATTGCAGATAGCAAATGAAAGTCGAAGAGTCATACAGCCAAAAGGCCAAAAAAACTCAAGACGATTATATTATTAGAGAGCCTGCACCCTTATAAACCATTACAAGAACAAATATCGTCTTGCGAGCTAATAATCTTTGTATGAGATAGATAACGCCATAGTAATACTGCGATTACAGGGCAGTTTATGCTGCAAATGATGATTAGAGAGCTTTGGATACATATAGATAGACGCCATTATCGTTTTTGCATGGATCAAACTACAGTTAAAAGCTTTTTTCGTCCACGACGTAACATGAACTTCTTCGTTTTTTTGGCTAATCTCATAACGCCATGCAACTTAGAGTATCAGCAACGTTGTTCTGTCGAGGAGGGCAGTACAGAAAAAACTTCTATTTCTCTTTTTTTTTTTTTCATTTTTCAGTTTTCTTCATTTTCTCTCTCTATCTTTTCGTTCTTGGGCTGGTGGAAACCCTTAAACAGTTTTATTACACCCTTCATTTGGTGAACCAGAAGCTTTCTAACTCACAGGAAGAGACACCTTTCTACTTAGTCCCAGACTTTTCGTGTTGTACCTCTATTTCGTTTGGCGACAATACAAACAATTTTTACTGCACATAAGTTAATAAATCTACAATAAGAAACTTATCAACACAACTATCTAAACTGAGGAAGACGCTTCACTGAGTTCTAGCATTTCCTACAAGTTAAGATATTTGAAGAAACATTTTGCTTTCCAGTCTTGGATGCCAACACTGGCTTTATTCTAACCCTACTAGAAAATTAGTTTATAAGAGCTTGTTTGTTAAGGGTATCTGGGTAAGAGAAAAATCACAAATTTGAGCACATAGATATGCTAAGTCCCATGCCAGCAAGTTCATACTACTTGCATCGCTCTAAGACTATGCAGGGCTTGCACAGTGACAGATTAAGAGCCAAAACAGTTTGGTTTTCTCCTTTTTTTCTAAAACTTCTAGCACACAAAATATGAAAGCTGAATCTTCACTACACACTCTTTCATGATATCCATCCAGACAATGGGCACAAGAACTTATGCTGTACTTGAAATCCCTGCTTAGCAAAGCAAGCAAATGTGGTGCTTTATATCAATCAAATTATGAGGAATGAAGAGTGCAATAATAGACAGCTAGATATTGCTGAAGTTGGATGCCCGTAGACAAAGCAAATTCAAATGCAAGTAGCTCTCATCATGTCAGGTTTAATATGAAAGGTTCCTTCATTCATTTCCTCAGAGTGTTAGGTTCTCGATTACAAGCCTTCGTATACGCAACGAAAAACCAGAGTGACTTGTCAGCTGATATTTTCCAAGCCAATGATTCTGTTGATTGGATCCAATGCCATGCTTATCCAGTGAGATTCATTGATTGTATAAACAATAAAATGAGAAGAAGCTTTTTCATAGTTGACATAGAAGAGAAAAATCCGAAGTTTAAGGGCAAATGTTTGGTTTAGAGTCGAGATTTTCAAGTAAACGAGCAGAAAAGAATGCAATTCATTGTGAAAATCTTCAATTTTTTAATGTAGCAGATGCATGCGGTGGCTTGTCCTAAACATAGGTGTTGAATAATTAATTACATGTAGATATGTTTATTACTGTAGCCCTTTGTAGTGGAGAAAACATTATTAACATGGAACCCTATAAGTGCCTTTTCTAGGACCAAACTAGCGAAGAAGAACGACTGTTATCTTTATAATTGTCAATGTTAGTGAATTCCAAAATGAACACTGGAGAATCCTTGCTGTTAAAATGAATTTCAGTAAGAAATGATATGAATTTGCAGAAAAAAATTGATGACAGTCATATCATTTCAGAGTTAGAAGTTGTATTCTTCGATGTAATTATTCTTCGACAGTAGAAATATTTGATAGAGAAAGCTACAACAGCTAAAGGAAAAGATCAGAGATTTAATGGAATTGTTTGAGATAGCTGGCTTTGGAAGCAAAAATGATAAGCTCCATGCCAGCATTAAGCTCTGAAACAGTATATAAAGAAGCATTCACCTTGAGCTTCTTCCATGAGAGCAACAATGGCTGCTCATTCTTGCTGCATTTGGAGCCTTTTTCTCTCCCTCTCTCTTTTCTCCTTAGTATTCTCACAAAACGTAGGTTTTGATATGGAGTATTTTTGTTTGGTCAACTGTACTTCTTTGTTACAGTGTTCATTTACTGTTTTTTATGGCTCTGACAGATCTATATTGTCTATGTGGGACTCAATAATAACGAAGAAACTGCACTGCTGACTTCAAAATATCATCTCAGATTACTCTCCAATGTCTTTCAAAGGTTTCGTGCTGTTTCTCTGCACATGTCTGTCTTTCTTTTTCTGCATCTCAACTTTCATGTGCATTTTGTAGCGAAGAAGAGGCTGAGCGAGCCATGCTGTATAGCTACAGGCACAAGTTTTCTGGGTTTTCAGCTGTGCTTAATGAGACCCAGGCAACAGCTTTAACAAGTAATTATAAGCTTTTTTTTCTGTTCATAGAACTGCAGAAGAGATAATAATGGAAGAAAAAAAATTGCAGATATGGAGGGAGTTATATCAGTCTTTCGAAGTAAAACCCTGGAGTTACATACAACAAGAAGCTGGGACTTCTTGGGGCTTACTTTGGACGGAAAAAATGGCGTAACTCCAGTCCAGCTAGGCTATGGCGATGACGTAATTATTGGGGTTTTTGATTCAGGTGTTCTTCGCTATCTCAATCGTTTCTGAGTCTCTAGGGTTTTTTTTTGCTGGATCGATTTAGCACAACTGGGTTGATTTGCACGTAAAATAAAGGAATTTTGGTTTTAGGTATATGGCCGGAATCTGAGAGTTTCCGGGAAGAACCATGCATGAATCCAATTCCGGCGAGATGGAGAGGAGAATGCGTGAAAGGAGAACGATTTGAGCCGTCGAAAGCCTGTAATCGGAAACTGATCGGAGCTCGGCACTACATCAAAGGGTTCGAACAAGAACACGGACCACTGAACCTCACCGGAAACCCGGAGTTCCGATCTGCTAGAGACTTCCTCGGCCACGGGACTCACACGGCGTCTACGGCAGCCGGAGCCGTCGTAAAAAACGTAAGTTTCTTCGGATTAGGGCAAGGTACAGTTCGCGGTGGAGCCCCTAGGGCAAGACTAGCAGTTTACAAAGTATGTTGGGGTAAGGATTTCGAAGCGAAATGCACTGAAGCAGATATAATGGCGGCGTTCGACGATGCTTTGAACGACGGCGTCGACGTCATTTCTGCTTCCATTGGCCCGCCACCGCCGTTAGCTCCGCTGTACGCGTCGGTGGCTGATATTGGTTCGTTCCACGCTATGCAGCTTGGCGTCACCGTCGTTTTCTCCGCCGGTAACGACGGTTCTGACCCGTCTCTGGTCAAGAATGTTTCTCCATGGAGCATCTGCGTCGCTGCTTCCTCCATAGATCGAAGCTTTCCCACGACAATAATCTTGGACAAGACATTATCCTTCATTGTACTTCGATTTCTCTCTCCAATTTCTTAATCTCCATTTCTAAACATGTTTTAAAAAAAAAGATGATTCTCTTGTTTGTAATTTCATCAGGGAGAAGGCTTCATTAGGAAGGAGATAAAGGCGCTTTTGATTGATGCGTTGTTCTTTTTCGTCGACGGGTAACGATCTCGGATCCCATTTTATCATCGTATACTAATTATTTCGAGCTTCTAAGTTAAACGTTCTTGTTTTTTACGATGTCACATAGGATTTGTAGGGAGAGGAACAGAATCCCCGGCCGGTCGGCAAAGGGAATGGTAGTATTATGCTTCTCGACCATTGGACCGGTCTCTATATTCGCGGCCAAGAATCTCAATGCATCCGGGTTGATAGTTGTCGAGCCGATGACTAGGCAACTTGCCGAGTTCACCGTCATCCCCATTGTTAGTGTTGATCTTGAAGTAGGCACTAAGATAAAGAACTATCTTTCTGATTCTCCAACGTAAGTTATAAACCTTAAATCATAGTATGTGCATATCTCTGTCTTGTTTTGCTTCTTGTTTCCAACCCTAATTTTGTTATAACGTGTTGGAACTCTTGGAAACCTTTTAAGGCTTCCAATTTTGGAGGTTCGGCCCAGCCAAACCGTCATCGGAGAGTCGCCGGCTCCAACCGTGGCATACTTCTCTTCGAGAGGACCGAACTCTTTAATTCCGGACATTGTCAAGGTGACTTCTTTGAACGTGAATTCTGATTCAGCATAATTCTAAATTTACATTCTTAGCATATTCTGTTAATATATTTTTTGATGGGTTAGTAGAATAAATATTATAAAAAATAAACATAACATTAAAAATATTTATACATTGTAGCCGGATATTGTTGCCCCGGGAGTGAATATATTAGCGGCATGGCCCCATGAAACTCCTCCGACCGTGGGTCCAAACGGCGGCAACTTAGTGAAGTGGAATTTTCAGTCCGGTACGTCGATGTCGTGCCCGCATGTCGCCGGAGTGGTGGCTCTTATCAAATCCGTTCATCCGAAGTGGTCTCCGGCAGCCATTAGATCGGCTCTCATCACCACAGCCTCCGATCGAGACACCTCCATGGACATCATTCAGGCTGGAGGCTCGACCAAATCATCGGACGCCTTCGACTTAGGCGGGGGCCACATCAATCCTCTCAAAGCTATGGATCCCGGCCTAGTATACGACGTAAAATCTAGCGATTACATTCTCTTCCTCTGCAACTTGGGGTACACCCAAGACCAAATAAGGATGATCGCTCTTCCGAACACCGATACGTGCTGCAAAAAACCCGAAAAAATGAGCCTCAATTACCCATCTATTTCGGTTCCAAATCTTGAGTCTACCTTGACGATCAAAAGAACCGTCCGAAACGTCTCGGCCAAAAAGAACGCGATATATTTCGTGTCTGTGGATAGTCCGGAAGGTGTTCAAGTGGTCGTGTGGCCGAGGATTTTGATATTTTCATGGTTTAACGACGAAAACACGTTCTATGTGACTCTTCGGGCAGCGAAGAAATCTCGAGGGAGATACGATTTTGGAGAGATTGTGTGGTCGGATGGTGTTCATAAGGTTAGAAGTCCATTGGTTGTTTGTGTGAATAACACTTACAGTGGAGGTGATGCAGCTGCTTCAAGTGATGATCAGTTCTTCTCTAGAACCACCCTCTAAACCGGCAGAAATCGAGCCAATTTCAGTCCGGTTTGGATTCCGAATCCGGCTCATGTAATAAACAATCGAACGAATTTACGACATCTATGTATCTACTTATGGTTTTATTAATTGCGAATTATGTATCCGAGTTGATCACTACTGCATAATTCACGAGCCATTGTGTTTCATTTGTAAAGTTTAGGCTTTCGAACTTAAATTCGAGACAAATAAGAATTTCGACACTCGGGTTATTTTATCAACTAGAGCAATTTCACGTTCCAAGATGTCGACGTTCTCGTTACAAATGCACGCACTTACCGCCTCTCAAATAAAGCTGTGCATTTAGGAAAGAACCGAGGACAACCAAAAAATCATGCACCCCAACAATTACGACCTTCGAAATTTCCGCAAAACTTCAGGAAGCTGAGATTGGCGGAGAAATTCGAGGAAGACGCCGGCAATCGAATTCCTACAAACGGGAAAATGGAGGAGTAGCGAGCCGGAGAACGTAAAACTAAGGCGAAGAGGAGCAATTTCCAAATCAAACGACAGCATCTCGTCACGAGCACGTGATCGTTTCGACGGACCTTCATCTCCGTCTTGCTCGTGCCCGAGAAACTTGGCATAAATAATTCTTCCTCGGGATGATCATCATCAGGTAGCAGGGCAGATTTGTTCGTGTTTTTCGGCTTTTTACACAAAATGGTACTCAGAAAACGGACACGAGTCTCGTAAATCGTAATATTCCTAGTCACAAAGTGTCGGTTTGTAACACAATACAAGCAAACTTTTTCGTAGATAATGGAGTCCGAAAAAAGATGAACCTAACATTAATCATTTAGATATTATATCAGTACATCATTTCCAATCCAACGATGGGGTATTCCGACTATCCCGTAAATTGGTTCAAAGAAACAAAAAGGGTCATTTATACAGCAAGATCAACGGGATCATAATTATATCGAATTTGAGAAAAACTAAGGTGAAAAAAATAGCAGAAGCAAGGGATTATACTAATGCACAACATAAAGTTCGAGAAACATGTACCTCTAATTCTCATCTGATTGAGATCCATTTCCAGCAACAGATTGAGATCCAGATGAAGAAAACAACACAGCAAATGGCCATGGAAACGAAGATCTTCCACTGGATGCCTCCCTTACGCTCTCATCAACCTCTTCGTTTTGGCTACTCTCGATTTCACTTTCAATCTGGGCTCCAACCTTAATCTCCTCAAATGGCAGCTGATATCTACAGACTGGACAAGAACTATGAAGCTCCAACCATGGCATTATACACCCACAGTGAAATTTATGCTTACAAGGTAACTCCTTCGCTTCAGTACCTATCTCGAACTCATCCAGACACACACAACATTGCAGGTTTTCCTTGATTATGATCGTTGGCAATGCTTCAACGGCTTCTTTTTTAGCCGGTGGAGTTCCATATCGATTTGGATCGTTCTCGGCCAAATGTTGCAACAATAAATCTAAACCTGGGCCGACCAGATATTCACCTAGAGATCCAAAGGGTGTTTCATTCTGCCTATCATTCCCACGGCCAGGAATTGTATCATTGAAAAGCTCTCTTTCGCTATTCATGTCTTCGTCAAGGTTCTCTGATCCGAAACTCATTCCTCCGCGAATGCCTTGAAGCATATGTAGATTAGTAGCTGAGTTTCTCCTCCTTAGCATAATGGACTCAAATTCTCCATCTACTTCACTAGTCCCAGCTCCATTGCGTTCATAAATGTCCCGACGATGCCTGCGATGGCGTGAATTACTCATCATGCCGAGAAGGATAGGGGCCCACAAAGAGAGTGCTCTTCCAGATTCAAAATCAGATTCAGGATAGTCATTAATTTCTCTAGTGCTGCCAGTAGTAATCTCTTCAACAAAGCCACTTTGGCAAAAGGGGCATTTAATCTCATCTTCTAGGATTGGAATGACAGTTAGAGAACATCTATGGCACCAATACCTTGCAGCCATTACCTCGCCCTTCAACTTTGACCTCTTTACCTGTGGTATTAGTTTCCTTTTTTTCCTGCATTGAAACCAATAGATCCTGGTTGGTACTCAACGCTCAAATTCAAACAACTTCCCAGATCATAACAGGTTCATAGCTTGGCAAAATTTCTAGAACTAAAAAGATAAAAAGCGTTGTTAAACCTCATATAAAAACAGTTTTCACAATTACATTTTGTTTATAAAAAAGTAGTAATTTCAAAGCATTTTCTTCCTGAAAAAGGAGGAATTGGGTAGTAAAATCCTACCCACCACAAATTTAAGACAGTTATTCTAGCGGGAAACAGAGGCATACAATTCCCATCTTAAAAACTAAAATAAGAGGAACCCAAAAGATCAAGGAGTATAAACCAATGAACATTGATGAACCAAATGAAAAACAAATTGTTAAAAATATCAAACTTTAGACAAACTTCTTTCCAGAAATTAAGGAGAAAGAAGAAAAAACACCACGAGAAAGTGAAGATCGGTGTCATACAAACAAACAACCTATAACTGAGAGAAAGAAACTGCTAACCACGGAAGGGAAAAATAATAACAGCAATCAAAACGAAACTCTGACCCATTAGAGCATCGGAGATCGAAGATTAAAATCAGGGTTGGATCAAAAGATAAAAACGACCCCGACTTAATGGGCAAAACGAAAGAAAAAATCCCGAAATTTGAGAAGGACCGGGGCGTTAGATTTCTGAACCATCAAAGAAACCAAAAAAAAGGGATCGGCTGTGAATAAATTTCATATTCTAAATCCTGTCTATACGTTCCAGACTCTAAAAATAAAAATTAAACACCAAAACCAACAAGAACCTAATCCCGATGCGCCGAAACTACAATTCACGCTTCAGAAATCATAAAACAATAATAAAAAAAACCCACGACAAAAAGCACAGACATGAAAACCGAAAGCTAAGAAGAGACGACATCATCAATGGAAAAAGACGAAACAGCTAAGGGTAGAAAACCATACCAGATCGATTAAGAGAGAAGTCCAAGCTGTAGAGAGATGAGCCGAAGGCGAAGCAGATAACGCAAAACAGGAAATCAAATAGGCTCAGAGCAGGCTACATAAATGGAAATGGAAATGGAAGAAATCTAGAAAGGGGTAACGAGTGTTCGACCCAACAAAAGATTCTCAAAATTAACAAACTTTACAATCAAATCCGGCTGCGTCATCTCTCCATTTTTTTTCTTGCTTTTTATGAAGAAAGTCAAGCGAAATGGAATCCCTGCCGAGCTTCGACGAGGCTGAGTCGCTGGGGCCAATCATTGCCAACAATGAGGGCGCCATGACAGTCATTTTATAATATTTATGTAACTTTCTGAATTTCATGGGGTCGGTATTATATGCAAAAACTGACCAATTACCCATTTTTCGTGAATATCAAGGTTTAAAATTTAGACCTCGTGTTGTCAATTCGTGCCAAGATTCACATTCTTTGCATCTGCGTCGTTGACCTTCCTCCATAGCCAGAACAGACCTTCAAAGAGATCTATCATGAATCGCCTCAATAATCTTGGAGATACCCCAATTGTCTTTGACCTGAAAGAGTTTGTTTTGAAGCTAAATTCAAATCGAAATATGAAATCCAGTCTTAATTTTGAATGATTCTCTTGTCTGTTATGCAAGCATTTACATTTTAATGTGTTCAACAGTAAAAATGTGAAACAGACTCTTCGACAATTCCGACAAGGGAAAGAAAACCAAACATCGTTGTATTCCTTACTGCATTGGTCGCCAAAAATAGATGAACATATTTGAATAATAAGATACTGTACAAATCTCACTGCTCTACACTACGGCCGGATTAAATAATGGAATAAGCAGAACCCCAAATCAATAATAGCATCTACACTTGAAAACAATAATCAACAAAATAGAAGATTCTGAAATTTCCTTACTGCATTGGTCTGCCGAATATTACGCCTACTTGGTAGGGAAAACATTTGTGATATTATAGCACCTGCAGACAACAAAGAGCATATGAAACTAACATAAAATTAATTGCTCTCTATGCACACCCGTAAAACTGAAAGATTATACACTGAAAATTTCCATACTACTATTATAAACTGCAATTCAGCGGCGATCGAAGGGGAAAGAAAACGAGAGCAATTACGTACGAAAAAAGTTTCAGAAATGCATGCAGTGAAAGATAATGCAAAAAAATTTTTAAAGAGAAACAATGAACTTTCTTTGCCATCCACTTCCAATAACACAATATGATGAAACAAGACCAAAAGATGCAGCAAAAGAAATTAACTTTTTTCATCTTTTCCATCTTTCCCATCTTTCAGATTTGCCATCTTAAGTGGTCCCCTTGCTTGAAAAGCTACTTTAAGTTGATTTCATCTGTCAAAAACTTGTCTTTCAAATGTTAAGTCATCTGTCCAACCTTCTTATTGAAGAACAAGTATGCCATTTATCATTCTACAACAATGCTCAGTTAACATCGACGAATCGATTCAAGGAAAATTTGTTCTAGCTAAAAACAACAACTAACATTATCCACCCATTCAATATGAAACACTGAAACAACCCCCACCATCTACTTAAATTAAGCTAATCATCCAAGAGGGAAGTTCGTTCAGAGCAATTCTTATCCTCGCAATGCAAAAACATATAACCTAAAAAAAACTAAGGAGAAGAAATTGAGAGAAAAAGTCCAATCCAAACACCTAAATACAGGAAAATTCAACAGTTCTGATCAAAGATGTGCCTCGCTCTGCTCGGGCGTGCATTCCATAACCTTGATTAGAGATAAAATGTGCTCTACTTAGTCACAGAACAATGTCAAATTTACAAATTATATAACTCAATGTAGATATTCACATAAAAAGGTAGTTGATTATTATAATTGATCAGGTAAATTTCACGTAGTTCCCTCAGTCAAGTGAATGAATACATCATCAATCTTTAAGGTATCGCCAAATACGAAATACTTTTGAAAACAGACACAAATTAGATATACTCACACCTCCTTTAAAAGGTCATACTTTTGACAACTTTAGCTGTGATTCTTTGTACAAGCCGAGAAATTTTCACCAATACCTAAATTGGGGATCTACAACAACATTAGCATATCCATATCAATTTGTATATAATTACTGATAGATCTATATTGAAAGATAATATGGTATATAAGGTGGATAATAACAATTAGACACGACAAAACACAATAAGCATATTGCTATCAATTAGTATATAATCAGAGGTAGATCCATGTACAGGGAGAAAATGATACTAAGAGACTTAAAAGGACTATGCAACCTGCGAAACAACTTTCAAGTTGAAAAGCAAATAAGTTCATATTTTAAACTAAATACATAATAAAATAGAACAAATTTCATGTTTTTACTCTGATATGAGAAAGCAAAATGAGGTACGGTTACTAATGTATTTACAGTAAGGTAGGAACCAACTCTTCTCTTCACAAATTTATAAATTGAGTTAGACAGAAGGAGATTCCCTTGATAACTGATGCATTATAAATTAGGGTTTAAATAATATTAGTAGTTTTGTAATTATAGGGGTAATTTAGTGAGTTTATTATGTTGTTTTTCACATAAATAGTTGCTTGGGTACTTTCTAATTTATAAGAGTTTATAAATTGATTTTTTCACATAAATAGTTGCTTAGTAGTTTTGAATATTGAATATGAAATGGAAATCTCTTTAGAAGAGTTTCCCACTTCCGGGCTCTAGTTCGTGGGTAGTCAGAATGGTTAACCCTGGGCCATGGAGGTACTTTCTAATTTATTTGTCGTTTATTGTTCTTTTTTAAGATGGAAGCATTCGCTTCGCATCAATAGCTTACATAGCTAATGCTTTGTGACTCTCTGACATTTACTTTCCTAGCTACCAAATACAATCCACGGTAATTTATCATCTCATTAATCAGAAACATATTCACTGAAAAAGAATTTCATTTTGTGAAGGATCAACATGAGCTAAACAAGGAAAATGAATTCAAAGACACTTAAGATTAGAAAAATGAATATCAACGTTGTTTTGGTACAGTAGGAGATAAAGATATACGGCACCTCAGATGGATTTCTATCAGCTTGGCCATCTTCGAACAGAGATGAGAAATAAGCTGGATTATAGATAGAACCTCCAATCATATCATCGGAACCTGAAGATTGTCGAACAACAGCAGGAGCTCGAGGACTTAGGAAACTATTTCTCAAATCAAAATCTGCCTCTCGTGGAACTAAAGTTTCCACATTAGCAACTCCCAGCCGGTAAATCTGAATCCAAAACAGAGAGGATAGTAACCTAAATGAACACCCAATGATCTGCATAACCAGTGTGAGCCTCACAGAAAAGATTACATATCGTCCATAGCTCTCTGAAGAAATGTTCCTGGGCATCGAACACAACGAGCAAAACATTTATTGTCATTTCCAAATTAAAACTGCAGCGGAAAAAAAAATGACAAAGAAAACATCATATACAAGTAGACGGGCTAACGAAAAAAGGGGGCAGTGAACCAGCATTACACAATATGTTCTTGCTATTAAAAGTCAACATAAACTAAGAAATTGCTTTTACTTCAAATGTTAGCAAAAATAGCTGGATAGCATGGATTCACTAGTTTTGACTTTTAACATTCAAGAAACTAACTGCTCTAGAAATTGATCTCTGACTAAAAATACCTTGAAAATCATAAGATTCATGATGATAAGACATTTTTAGGTGTCACATATTCATGCAGATGATGGTTTCATGCAAAAAAAATAAACCTCAAACACCCTCCTATGGCAAGGCTAAACAAAAATAATAATTCACTAAATATATTTGATGATAACCAATGATTGAGAACGGATGAAAATTTAGAAGAGGCGTTCCCTTTTTCAGCAAGATTTAACAACACTTCCAAACTAAATACCAAATATGATGTGCAAAATCAAGCTATAGGAATAGTTCCAAAAAATAGATCCTAACTAAGCTATAATAGAGTGTAATTATAAGAATGAACAATACGTTTCACTCACATAGCAAGAAACAAATTGACAAAAAAATACGAGTACTTAACACAATCATAAGTGAAACAACAGAAATAATAAATCGGCTGATGTTTAACATTAGGATCAACTACTAAGTAAGAGCAGTGTACCAAATAAGAAAATATAATAATTCAAACAAAAAATAAATTCGAGGACTAGTTTTCAAGTCAGTATTTTACAATTTCAGCTAGGAAATGGAACAAATTAAAGGTTGACATCAGTATGTACGTACTTAGAGATGGAGAAGGAGACCTACCAAATCTCATAGCTAAATAGAATGAACCACGAGACGTCAAGCAAGATCGCACAAATAAGAAGAATGGCGTAAGTACGTCCCAGACTCTGACTACCGCTTTCAATGGCCACCAAAGCGAACAATGCGATCGCCAAATTTACCAGCAAAACCCCGTTGAACAATGCCCCCAGCGAACCAATCAATGCGCAACCAATCTTTTTTATTATTTCAAAAATCACAACAAGAGATAGCATAAAAGAACCCTAAGAAATCAATCAATCAAATCAAATACAATTGAACAAGAATTTCAACAAACACCGAAAGAAGCTACGATTACCTGAACGTAAAGCAGTATAACAGCAAACCGCTGAAGCCTATCGTAATCCCGAATCCATGTACGCAATCGATCTTCTAGTGAATCACAAAGCATCATCTATAATACATGAAGAGCAACCCACCGCGCCAGGCCGCCGTCTCCCCGGAGAACTCTACGGAACCGAAAAAGGAAGAGCGCTAAAGAGATGGGAAACAAGAAGGAAAATTGAGTCCTGAAAAGAAGGGGAAGGCGAACCAGACTCCATGGATGAAGACCTTCAGTCTACGCAAATCTATCTGCCAAATAAAGTTAAAAATCACCCTCGCAATTCGCTCGGTTTCTCAACTGTTCCAAATTTTCAAAAAGCTACTCGATTAATCGTGTGAGCTGTTCTTCGCACGTGTATCCTGATTTGAACATTATAAATAATTAAGAAATAATTTAGAATTACCGTGTATAATTAAATCAATTTAAAAATTAATATTTTTTTATATTTTTACTATGATAAAATAATAATTCTATGTTCACAAAAGCCAAGTGAAATTGAGATAGATATACATCGACAAAAAACCAAAACCTAGAATCAAAACCAAATCGAAAAGAACAAAAAACCGAACATAAATCCAAAGTTTTTCGGTTCAATTTTGGTTTCTTCACCTAAAATCGAATCAATTTCAATTTCAATTTCAATTTCAAATTCAATTAGATTTGAGTTAAATCCAATGGATCTCCTTGTGTGACTCCAAGGAAAAAGGAGCGACTAAGGGTGCGCACGGCCGTTCCGGCCTAATTTTATCTTAAAATAGAACTAGAATCGGAACTTACGATCTCAAATTTTTAGAACTGTCACAAGAACCAACAGTATTTTTTAAAAATTAGAACTTAAACTGAATTAAAATTAGCGATTCAGACGTAATTTACGATTCTGGTCTAGTTTTAACCACCTCTAAGAGCTATCTCTGCCCGGCCCAATTGATTGTGTAACTGTAAAGAAATTGAAACCGAACCATGCTAAACTATACTTAAAATAATCGCTTTTTAGCTCGGATGATTGAAATTTTAATTAAACCGAACCGAACAGACCGAAATTTTTCCGTCGTCCTCTCTAATTCTTGACCTCGCTTCGGATTCCTTAATCTCAATTTCAATCTGTCGCGAAACTTTCCGAGCTGTTCAAGCTCGGGCTGCAGGGAAAACTCAAGTCGGCACCACGACCTCACTTTGGAAACTGACCTAAGGTAAACGACCACCTGTTGATTTAATGGACATTTGACTATTCCGTATTTGATATTCGAGGTTTGTAATCATAGTCTCTGTTGCTGAACTTCATTCTGTACCTCAGTATTTCCATTCAGAAGTTCGAGGTTGAATCGAAGGAAAATATAGGAATTGAAGTAAAAGCAAGTCCTTTTGGAGGCGTTTTTTTTTCTTTTTGCTTTTTTGTGCTGTTTATGTTTCGAATAGTACGTTCATTAGTGCTTGATTCTGTGAAAATTAATGATTTAACAGATATAATTTATTACGCCCATTTTTTTCTTAATCTTTTTATGTCTGTGATTTAACTATTCGAAGGTATTGCGAGTAGTGTAAGAAAAAACTAGTTGCTACAAGAAAAGTTTGATATTATACTGTATTTCTAGATCTTTTCTACATTAATAATTATTTTGTTTAGCAGTTTTTCGCTCAATTTAACACCCTTTTTACATATTGCAGTGTATCGTCTTGTAAAATGGCTTGGTGTGCAATTGAGTCTGATCCAGGTATGGTCTATTAGACCCCTTCATTATTGTTTTGTATGTATATAAGTAATAGCCGTTATAATTGCTTTGTCTGCATTGGCAAAGCTTTCGTCTGTCTCAAGCAACTGTTTTTGCTGTCTAATTAAACTCTTCCAATCATTTCTTTAGGCTTGAACTATCTTCCTTGTTGTCATATGAGAATTTAAAAATCAAATAAAGCCCCTTTCTGGCGCTTGGTTTTCCCATTAACTCCCACCAAAGCAACATTCATTTTTGAAACCACTGTTAGGTATTGATCCTCTCGTCTAACTCATATTCAAACGTAATCAGTAAATAACTCTATGCATTGATATTATAATTGTCATCCCTATCAATGTTTATAGCTCCACAATGAGAAGAACTGATTCAGGCTGGCATTAACTTTTCCATTATTTTGTAAAAAACAACTGCCAGCTTAAAAAATTGATTTACTATGCTGTTCTTGAGGATGTTTCAGTGTTGGGTTCAAAATATGTCTATGCTGTGATGTGAAGCTTTGTCATTGCTTCCCCTTTTCATTCTTATCTGGAGAGATTGTAGTTGGAGATGATATGCTATCTTTGGTGATATAACATAGAGTTGGGATTGGTAATCAAATTAGTTTTTGTTTTGTCAGATGACATGGAGAGATTGGTATTATGTATCTTTGAAAATAGCATGATGAAGGAATACTAAACAAGTGTAGTTTGTGGAACTTGTGTGGCAAGTGATATGTTATTTAATAAATGGTTTTTGTTAAATGTGTCACTTTCATGAAGATAACATGTAATTTAAATTGGTTCTATGCTTTAAAGATCCTTTCAAACTAACACAATCAAATTAGAATTTGAGCGAGTAATGGGAAGAACAATGGTGCGATGGGTTAGACATTTATTTTAAATAAGAAAAAATTAAATGTTTCTGTTGCTGGACATAAACTTTCTTATTCGTAAGGAGATTGAAACTTCTCCATTCTTTTGTTTTGGAATTTCTTCACTCTCGCTTAATCTTATCATAATTTTGCTTTATTTTTTTCAGGTGTCTTTACAGAACTCATGCAACAGATGCAAGTGAAGGGAGTACAAGTATGTTTAATGTAGTATATCTCAAGTCCCTGCTTTTTTATGCATCTATTCATTATCCTAACGTAAAAGATTTTGAGATCCTATAATGGAAAATCTTGGAGGCAGTTCTTTTATTTTATCAGTGTACAAAGACTGTTCAACTATGTTGAATTTTTAAAATATATGACGAGAAGGTGCATAGAGCTTGCTTCTTGCAACTAAAGTTAAAAGGGAAAAGTGACTTACATGCAAAAAAAATTTCGTGGATTTGTGTCTTGTTAACAATAATCAAAGATAGTATAGTGGCTGACATCTTGGTGGGGTGTTTTTCAATGAACATATAAAACAGGTCAGCATTATGATTGGAAATTTTGAAAAGACTTAGTCGAGGCTTATCTTTTTGGCATACTCTTTTGCTATACCTTCTTATGTGTTATCGCGTGATTGTACCAATTTAAATAATAATAATTATTTTTATTTTTATTTATTAAATACATTTAAATTGATCTAATCACGCGGCGACACGTTAAGAAGTATGACAAGAGGATAAACCTAGAATTACTCTTTTGAAAAATTAGATTAGTTTAACCTCTAGCTTATATAGCAACCAACTGTCTTCCTTAGAAGACTACAAGGGTTGACTAGAAATGAAACTCCATTGAAAATTAAAACTCTTTGATCTATTTATAAATGACAGTTTCTTGTTATCATAAAAAATAGGCAGAGTCCTCTAGTTTTAGAAAGCTTGAATGTATTTGATATCATTAATGAATATAAATCATAATCATCAGAGATGGAGTGGAAGAAAATATTAAATTTCTATGGCTTATACAAAATTTGTTTCCAGTTGCTTGTTTCCTCGAAGTGTTTACGTAATTGAATTCGTGGGTACTATAGTTATAGAGTATGTACTGTAGTCTCATCTACACGAGTCTTGCAGGTTGAAGAGTTATTTTCGCTGGATCTCGATTATCTTAACAGTTTAAGGTCTGATGTCAATTACTTTTGAATCTCGGGTAGGGTTCATGGTAAGAATAACCGATTTTTGGTTTCCTCTCCTCTCATGTACCAAGGCCTGTATATGGATTGATTATCCTCTTCAAATGGCGACCAGGAGAAAAAGATGACCGCCTGGTGATCAAGGATCCCAACCCTAATTTGTTTTTTGCAAGCCAGGTCAGTCTTGTTGGTGTTGAATTATCTAGGGGTGGCAGAATCGGACTAAGACCACGGACCGGACCAGAACCGCCGGTTTGGTCCGCTTCCGGTCCCAGTTCTTAAAAATTGTGAACCGGAAGCAAACCATTGTTAAGAAAAAATTGACCCTAATAGGATAAAACCTGACTCAACTAAATAAAACTCAATATAAACTCAAAAACTGGTTTCAAACTTGATTAAAGCACTCGAAATCTAATAAAAAATATATATTATTTTATTATTATTTTTAAATATGGAACTTGATCGAGACAAACCAAAACCGCATTGTGTTTTACTGTTCTGGTTGAAATTTAGTTTCACCAGTCCGGACTGTGCCCACCCCTAGAATTATCTTGATCTACGTGATGGTTGCTTTATCTTTTCTAACTTGCTGCCTTTGACCTGTAAGGCAGGTTATCAACAATGCTTGTGCAACCCAAGCTATGTTATCTATTCTCATGAACTGTGTGGATGTGGATATCGGTCCGGAACTATCCAAGTTGAAAGAGTTCACCATGAACTTTCCCTCTGAACTCAAAGGTCTGGCCATCAACAATAACGAAGCTATACGTTCAGCACATAATAGCTTCGCCAGACCGGAACCCTTTGTTCTGGAGGAGCAAAAAACAGCCGAAAAAGACGATGATGTGTATCATTTCATAAGCTATTTACCAGTTGATGGTGTGATTTATGAGCTCGATGGGTTGAAGGAAGGTCCTATTAGCCTCGGCCAGAGTGACGTGGACTGGCTGCGAAATGTACAGCCCGAGATTCAAGAACGCATTGAAAGGTACTCAAAAAGTGAGATAAAATTCAATCTCATGGCAGTTATCAAGAACAGAAAGGAAATGTACACTTTAGAACTGAAAGAACTTCAAAAGAAGAGAGAGCGAATCTTGCAGCAGCTAGCAGACGATGGCGACACTGAAACGATGAACAAATCGCTATCCGAAGTGAATTCCGGCATTGAAAGTGCAACTGAGAAGATCTTGATCGAAGAAGAGAAGATGAAGAAGTGGAAGACCGACAATATTCGAAGAAAGCACAATTATATTCCATTTTTGTTCAACTTTCTCAAAGTTCTAGCCGAAAAGAAGCAGCTAAGACCTCTTATAGACAAGGCCAAGCAGAAATCAAGCGGATCAAGGTAATTCACTGCTTTTGCCTTTTAAATTAAACTTGTTTCCTCGTTTATATGAATATAACATGAAACTTAGGCTACAACATGCTGAGAAGAATATTTGAGCTCTTCAATCATCTTTGTTTGCTCCCTTCCTTGAGCAGTGATATCTTCTACCCCCCTTTGTTACTTTGTACTTTATCTAATTTAATTCAACGGTGTAGATTAGAAAACTAGAATTTGACCAGGAATTTAAGACAATGAGATCACTCCCTTCTACGTTAAATTCATACAATAGATCACTGGAACTAGTTTTTAGATGCTATGATTTTAACATATTTGTTTAATAAATTAATTTTTTTAACAAGAAATATTATCTTAGTTAACTGTTCATAAGTTAGAAATGTGAGATTGTGAAACGCTATTCTATTCGAATCAAATCAGATACGAGCTATTCTTTCTAACCTTGAAATGATAAATAAGGTAATTTTAGAGTCATATTTTTAATTAGTTGTTTAGAATAATAATTAATACGGTGAATATAATAATTTAATAATTAAATTTTATTATATTAAATATATTTTAATTATGTTCCTTTGAAGATGAGGATGAACCAGGTGGCTGATATTTGACCTGGGTTTTGACTGAGCTTGGTCTTTCTCCGGCGGCGCTAGAATTGTTCGCCGGAGTAGCTATTCGCTGAGCTCAGCAACCATCCTACTCAGACGATCGGACCTCATTTTTTCAAAGATTAGATTTAGAAAAGAAGTCTGCACGGGCATAGTTCAGTTGAATTAAAGATGATAGATTGAGTATAAGAGCCTAAGTTTGACGTCTGTGCTAGGTTCAACGTTTGTGTTGTCCTAAGGTGAGAGTTGTTACCATCAATATTGAAATGGTTCATTAAGATATTAGGTAAAGATTTTTTATTTTTGGACCGTTAAATCAGTGTAATTTAACTTTTTTGTAAGTTGAGGCTGGAATGTGAAGCATTGCTGACGATGAATTTTCTCTTTTGGTATAAGATCAAAGGTGAAAGATGGCGTATTGGAATAGAAATCAGTAGATTTAGTCTTCAGAAATGGAGTCGGTCAACCTGTGTTAGGTTTTGCATGAACGGGACAGCTGCAGTTTCCAAGAAATTAACCCAAAAAATGGAGAAAAAGATAAGTTTGAAATCCAGTCAACTTGAATAGTCAAATGATATTAAGCCTTCGATACGGACTTCGTCTTCCTCGCGAAACATGCGTCTGAAAATTCAACTTCTTGCCTTGACGTCATCCATGGCTAATCCCCCTGAAAACGAAATCACTGTCCCTTGAAACATTATTAAACTTCATCATTCTAGGATGCTCCGAACTCCGACGCAAGAACTAGAAATTATGAGTTTCTGCAAATCGCCGGCATCTGTTGTCTTCTTCTTTTTTCTGCAATTTTTGCTTTCAATCCCCATGAATGAAGCAGCTCCTGAACTTAGATATACTCTCTGTCCAGAAACACCCACCTTCACGCCCAACAGTACTTACCAGACAAACCTGAATCTCCTTCTCTCTTCTCTTACTTCCAACGCCACCGTCCAAAGTGGGTTCTTCAACGACACCGCCGGCGACGTCGAAATCATCTACGGCATCTTGCTTTGCCGCGGCGATGTTCCGCCGGCAGCTTGTCAAGAATGCTCCGCCACCGCCGCGCAAGAATTACGGCAAAGTTGCCCCACCGGAAAAGTAGCTGTAATCTGGTACGACGCGTGCATGGTTCGTTATTCAAATCAGTCCATCTTCTCCACTCTCACGGAGTCGCCGAGGATCGCATTGAGAAGTTCGGCGAACGTCACTGAACCTGAGCTGTTCAACCAGTTTGTGACTGATATTTTGAATAGATTATCGACGACGGCGGCGAACACGGCGGAAGTCAAGAAGTTTGCGGCCGCCGAGGAAAATTTTACAAGCACGCAGACCTTGTACAGTTTGGTTCAGTGTACGCCGGATCTCACTATCCTCGCCTGCGACAGCTGTATCCGGCGATGCATTTCAGTTATTCCGACGTATCCAATCGGCGCAAATGTTCTGAGTCCGAGCTGTAATATTAGATATGAATTCTATCCATTCTACAACGTTACATCGGCGAGAGAAGAAAGTCAGCCTCCGTCTCCACCTCTACCGCCGTCTCCGCCGCCGCAGCCATCTCCAGGTCACTGAAAATAGAAAATTAGCTCTACCATTTGGTCTTTAAGAATTACCCAGATGATAAAAAAAGTCTATGTGCAGGAAACAAGAAAATTTCAGCGTCTACAATTATCGCCATTGTCGTCCCTGTCTCGGTCTCTTTAGTACTTCTCTCTGTCTGCATCTGTGTACTGAAAAGAAGGAGAGCGAAAGGCAGAGCGAAAGGCAGAGCGCAGACGCCATTAATGGAAGATAATGGTAACGAAAGATGAAATACGGTCTTCTTTGATCAACATTCTTCGATCATAACAAGCCAATTCTTTTCCTTTACACAGTCGGAGATGAAATATCAACCGTCGAGTCGTTGCAGTTCGATTTCGCAACACTAGAAGCGGCAACCAACAAATTTTCCGACGATAACAAGATCGGCGAAGGCGGATACGGGCCTGTTTATAAGGTAAGATCGGCGAAAACGCCGGAATATCTTCCGGCGATTAGTTTACTGACTGTATTTTCTTCCATTGCAGGGTGTTCTTCCTAACACGGAAGAAATAGCAGTTAAAAGACTGTCTGGAAATTCCACGCAAGGCGACGCGGAGTTCAAGAACGAGGTTGTCCTTGTCGCCAAGCTTCAACATCGGAATCTGGTGAGGCTCCTTGGATTTTGCCTGGAACGAAACGAGAGAATCCTCGTCTATGAATACATCCCCAACAAAAGCCTCGACTACTTTCTTTTTGGTAATTCAGAGCTTCTGATGATACTCTTTAATGGCGGTCTTAAGATTCGAGATTCAAAAGATTTCATCTTTCTGCAGATTCTGAGAAGAGAAGGCAATTAGATTGGACCCAACGATACAAAATCATAGTGGGTATAGCTCGAGGAATTCTCTATCTTCACGAAGACTCGAGGCTGACGATCATTCACCGAGATCTCAAAACCAGCAATGTTTTATTAGACGCAAACATGAACCCTAAGATTGCAGATTTTGGAATGGCAAGGATCTTCCGGGTTGATCAAACGCAGGCCAACACGAATCGCGTAGTTGGAACATAGTAAGTTAGAAATCTTCGTTAGATCTCGTTTACTCGGGCTATTTTTTGCGTTCGAGTTCATGATTTTCCGCCGTCGACAGTGGTTACATGTCGCCGGAATATGCCCTGCAAGGCTACTTTTCAGTTAAGTCTGATATCTTCAGCTTCGGAGTTCTGGTTCTGGAAATCCTCACCGGGAAGAAGAACAGTTCTTTCTACCAATCAGACAACGCAGAGGACCTCTTGAGCTACGTGAGTGAATAGATTTTCCGATCTGATCGGATTAGATTTTAATTTAAAACTGACCCGTCGGGATCCCACCCCTTTGTACATTGAAAATTTGAGAAATTTGGCAGGCGTGGAAGCATTGGAGGGATGGATCGGCGCCGGAGATATTGGACGAAACGTTGAAGGATTCCGGCTACGCGAGGGAAGAAGTGATGAGGTGCATTCAAATGGGTTTGCTGTGCGTGCAGGAAGATCCGGCGGATAGACCGACAATGGCGGCCGTGGTTCTGATGCTCAGCAGTTACTCAATGACGCTTTCTTCGCCTCAGAGGCCGGCGTTTTTTGCCAAAAGCCGAACCCAGGAGAAAGTGTCGGACAGCGAGCCGCCGTCGGATGCGTCGGCGAGCAAATCGGTTCCGTGGTCGAATAATGAAGCATCGATCAGTGAAATACTTCCTCGGTAGATCTGTGTCTGAAAGTAAAGGGTTTTCGTAGACTAATTCGTATTAGCTTTACCATAATATTTCCCGGTCAAAACGTTGGCTGTCGGAGAAGCTCTCCGATCTAATCTACGGTCGGCGAGCTTGGTCTGACGGCAGTAATGGCGTCTACCTTCTTCTCCTCATTTCTTCTTCATCCCTCATCATAACGCCCAGCCAAGCTTCCTCTACCACTTCTGCATTGACCGGAACGGAAACTACACCGCCGGCAACGCCTACGCTGGCAACCTCCGCCGCCTTCTTCTCCTCATTTGCAGAGGCGACGTCGGCGCCGCCGCTTGCCGGAGCTGCCTCAACGTCATTGAGCGGCGTCCGAATTAGCGGAAGGCCATTGGGTGGTACGATACCTGTATGTTGAAATACTCCGACCGGAGAATACTTGAATCCAAGAGAAGCTTTATCAAGACATGAGAAGGATTTTAGAATTTTCAGAAGAACAGGTCTCAAACAGAGCAATCTGATAGTTAATATCTCATTAAAAGTAGATCGATGAACGAAAGATTATGAAACCTGGATCTAAAATTGACTTCACGAAGCTACCAAAACTCAGGCAACCGGTGGGCGAAGAACATGGTCTTGAGAGGTATCAATGGAAGCCGGAGGCATGAATTTCCACATCGATAGCCCAGGATAGCCGATCATCGGCGCGATCTTGCCGGAAACTTGACTTGGGTCAGACAGAAATCTTGGCTGAACACAAACATTGTTCACTTGTCGCTCTAGATTATCTTTCTCGGCCTTCAACCTCTGCTTCTCGTCGCGAAGCTCGTTCTTCTCGGCCTGCAAAAAAGAGCTTTTCTACCATTAATGGCGGCAATCGAAAAGATGGCGGCAATCGAAAAGCTTGGTGAATATTAAACCTATGAGGAGGCTTACTTTAAGCTCGTTTACATTCTCCTGCAAACCCTCTTTCAATTCTTCAAGTTTCCGAGCTTCTTCTCGTAGGTGACTGATTGTTCGGACCGCGTAGCTCAAAACAACAATCTTGTCCATTTTGGGACTTCTTCCAGGCTCCAAAATCGAGCTCAATTCCAAAAACCTTGTCACAAAATCAACATTAGGGAGAGACAAAGAAAGAAAGATCATAAAAATATCATCCAGAACATGGCAAGTGCCTGTCATTCAATCTATCCCTTCGGATTTTCTCTTTAGACGCTTTGTTACTCGACACTCTGCACGATCCAGAGCGAATTCTGCAGCAAAATTTTTCAGAAACTCAGTTAATCTTTGAAGAACAAAACGAAAATAATCGCCTAAAATCGACCATAGCTAGCATACCTCTTCCGGGAGTTTATTTCCTTGCAGCCATCTGAGTGACCAAAGAACTCATCAAACTCCACACTGAAAAACCAATTTAGAATCATAATCAATATCAGATGTTCACAGTTTAAAAGGTCTCAGAGCAGATGACGAATCAAAAAGATACAGGCGAAGTAAATGAAGGGTATAGCTGCAATGGCTACCAGTCTAAAAAAACTGTGTATCAGAGAGAATGGGAGGCCGAGTTTTTAGAGATATTTCATGGAGAATTGGAAAATGAATCGATTCTATATTAATGGCGAGAAAATTAGATGCACAGGAGAAACAACTATGACACAAATAACGCAAAGGATAAACGAAAAGTGGGTGGAAAAACAAGGACCTGTGAGGAGGGGCAAACGAGTGAGAAGGCCAAGTGAAAGACGGAGGAGGGTCAAACGACGGAAGATCCCCACCGGGCACAG
Source organism: Begonia fuchsioides (assembly GCA_003255005.1). Classification (NCBI taxonomy): domain Eukaryota; kingdom Viridiplantae; phylum Streptophyta; class Magnoliopsida; order Cucurbitales; family Begoniaceae; genus Begonia; species Begonia fuchsioides. The sequence goes on along the minus strand of QAOC01053654.1, from coordinate 37,804 downwards.
AAATGTCCTCTATCAAACTGTAATCAAACACCCAATCGGAATTTTCCGGCGACCCCATCTCCAGATTACAACCGGGAGTTCAGAAATCGACGACAAGCCGGCGCCAGTAAGTGAGCGTCTCTCGGAGAATGAAGAGGCGATAGATAAAGCAAATGGTGGCATATACGAAATTGTCAAAGGCAAAAAGAAGGCAGAAAGATTCGAGCTCCACTTTCTTCGGCCTCCATGGAAGATGGAGAGTAAGTTGCACAAGAAAATGATAAAAGCTCAGCCCCCTGCCACCATGGGCATGGCCTCTGTGAACCACGTAATCAGGAACCGGTCTGGCTCACGGCTGTCGTATAATTCAGGTGCCTGTTCTTAAGAAACCGGGAAAATACAACTAAACCGCCGGTGAAGAAAACACTCAAAATCAGATCAATAAATTTGAAGCAAATATAATTAAAAATATATATTTTTATTTTTTTAAATATAAATCAAATAAAAAAATATGAATAACATCATATGTTACAATTCTAATTTACCCGAACTAAACTGAACCGAAACTATCTTACCACTATCTAGAAAAAATCTTGATCGTCGAGACTGTCAAGTTTGTCGAGCTTTTCGAACCAAGTTATCGAGTTTTTTTAAAAAAAAATTAGCTCGATCTCAATTTATACATCTTCAAACTATGTCGTTGATTTCTCAACGGTCAAATTAGTACAAATTGCAACAGTTTCATGATTGTTGTTGTGTTGCCAGCTAGAGAGAGAGGCTCTACTGTGCCCAAAAGGCAAAATCTCTCGCCCCCAATGCCCTCACACATCGACCCGACAGTTTGTGAGAGGATCAAATCACGATGACTTAGCAGCCGAGAGATAGGAAGCATTTACCTGATATTTCAATGAGCTACTACAACATTGGGGGTAACAACTCTCACATTATGACAACGTAGGCGTCGAACCTAGGCTCTTGTACCTAATCTACCATCTCTGAATCAACTGAGCTATAGTCATGCGGGCGAGAGAAGCTTTCTTTAACGAAGAGAGGAAGTGACAAACAACCTCGGCAATTAGAGACCAATAAATGCAAAAATTAATGAGCAAGCAGTGACAATGATAAGAAGACTCGACGACATAGCGATACAAAGACCACAGTGATGGTCGACGATAAGCGACGACAACGAGGATTTCGAGCCTAACTCGACTTTGTACTATAACAATCTGAATCGGGCTCCAATATTGACACTTTCAAATAATGTAATAAACATATTAAAATGAAATAAAAAATTATTATATTTACATAAATTAAATAACTACTCAAATATAATTTAACCACTAAAGTATATAGCTTCAATTTGAAATAATTTTAACAGATTTTATCAGCATAATTCCCAACCGTCCTTTCTTATTACCGTATCAGTTCAATTTCTCCTTCTCTTTTTAACATGAAAAAGCTTTAAACTTCTCAAAGGATATTGAATTGCACAAATTAGAATAAAGAAATTATTAGCCAAGCAATTCAACAGAAAGTAAATACAAATACAACTTTGAACTAAATTAACAAACACAATTACAAACAATCATGACAACAAGATCAATACGTTCATTGCTAAAATGCATAATTCGAAACATGCACGACAAATAATCGTATACTATATCACTTAAACTTTATCAAAATACAGATCGAAAAACCAATCAGATTAATGAGCAAACCATAGAAATGCCTAAGACTGGCATCAATAGATACATAATTGAGTAAAACAATCAGTAGAATAAGGTGGGGTGTAAGATTAGCTTTCGAGGGATATCAAGTCAGCAGCCATTTTTAGAATACATAACAACAAACCAATCTTTAATTGCAGTCTTTTAAGCCAGTTATAAATGCATGAAAACAATGTCAAGGACGCACCGCTGTCTGGCGCCGGGGAACTCCAATTTCGCATGCATTCACTCTCGCAGCGAACCGGAGCGAGCAAAGAGTTTCCCCGGCAGATGAAGGGTCCGGGGAGATGTTTACGACCATTAAACTCTTTGAATCGCCTCCTAGACATGGCTGTTCGAGGCATTTTTGATGAGTTTAATGAATTGATTGATCATTGAACAGCTAAAAAAAGTAGGATTAAGTACCTGTAGAAGGTATGTTAGTTTTGAGTTTCTGTAGGGAATGTGATCTTCTTTCTTGGCTAATGCAAATATGACATCCCCCAAAGATGATAGACTCTTATTTATGGCCTGAGTTATGAAATCTAATGTTATTTGTACAATTCAAAGAAAAAGAAGAGGAAATTCAATTGGTTTAAACTAACCTGGGTTTCCTTTAATCTATCCCCTGTGGCCCCACTTTTGGAGAGTCGCTCACTTCCGGCAAGGTCGATGAGATTTAGCACCCCTTGCACTTGCTGTTCGGTACTCTGTAAAGACAAAAAAAAAAATTGGAAATTATTTTCTTTGAACAAGCGTGGGTGGATTTTGATTGGCTGAATCAAAGCAAGACGAACCTCATTCACTCCTGAAATGCGCAATGTAAATACGAAATGACTTCTAGATGACTGCTCGTTCATTTGAGTCTTGCCCACAGACCTGAAATAAAAAACCAGCTCCAGCACATTACTTGCAAAACTGATTTTATATCAGATATTACCATCTGTCTAGAGGGAATCAAGCAAGGTATAACATGACAATTCAATCCTCAAATAATCAAACATCACAATTATGAATTTCCTAAGCAAAGATCTAATGGAAACAAAAAATTTATGGGAATTTACCTGCTGTTTCCAGCTTGTTGCAAGAGTGATGAGACCTCTCGAATGCTACATACATCAACAATAGTAAGATCCGAAACATGGGTATTTCCATTCGGATCATGTTTAATGGTGTATTGCTTTGCAGGAGCATTAACATCAGACCTTGCTTCCCCACACGGCCTGTTTGGTGACAGTAAATCACGGATTGTTTCGTTGTAAATCTCCAACATAGACGCCTGTATTTTAAATCAATAATGGATCGTTATCAAAAAAAAAATCGGGTGCGAATATGTAAGATTATGGCATAGTAGTACAATCTATATAATTTACCTGCATTTGATATTTCCATCCTTGAGTTTCAAGTGATTGACTGATTTGAAATATCTGTTCTAATGACCGTGGAATCAACCCCTTTTCCTCTGGTTTCCCCATCATGGTGTAAGTCTTACCTGATCCAGTTTGCCCGTATGCAAATATGCACACCTAGCAGAACCACAATGAACGATTCAAATCAATTTGAATTAGGTGTATTACAACTTCGTTAAAGGTGAAAAAGAAAAGTCACAAATATAAAAAAAAAAATATTTTAACGCAATGGGAAAATACAAAAAAAAAAATCAATTGGTTTCTTTACTATGAAAACATATGATACTTGTCAGAAGTGACAGTGTAGAAAGGAAAAAATTTTCTTATGACTAGAACAAAATTCAAATTTGAATAAATGAAAGTTAAAAGGAAGTAATATATCAAATTCACAATTTGTCAATCCAGTATCTACATTTTACCAAGAAATTCGTACTTCATGTGATGCATCTAAAAAATTCTAATTCATGCACCTGAGATTAAATTAAAAATGTCTCATCTCAAGAGCAATAACAAATATTCAATGTCCGTTCTTACCTTATACCCATCAAGTGCACTCTGAACAAGTTGAGAGATTTCAACAAAAACATCTTGTTGGGATGCCTCGTGAGTAAACACTTGATCAAATGTAAAAGGATATTTTTGTCCTGGGAATAAAATCGTAAATGACCAGTGTGAATCCATTCATAATTAGAAAGCATGTGACACTAAAGTTTTTGAAGTTGAAAAGGAGGATGTAAATTAGTACCACTTTGCATCAAATCTACACCCCGACCCAATGTTTCAACTGATGTTGGGTAAGAGACAGATGTGCTCTCGGATCCAATTCCATCATCTGGTAGCAAAGGGCGCACTCGACAGAATACACGAATATTTCCTTTTAGCTCCTATCAAACAAATAAATATCAGAAGATGATTGATATAAAAAGAAAGAAAAATAGCCAATTAAAGCTCCACATACCAGAATGGTATTGTGTAGGCGTTTCCTCAATTTTTCTCCTTCAATTGCTTGACACTCAAAATCTGCAACTCGATTTTGTAATTCGCAAATTAAATTCTTCTGTTGATCATGTTCTGTCTTCAGCTCTGATGCAGATAAATCAACAAGCTGAAAAGAGAGAATATGCCATCAAAATAAAAATATAAAACTGAAAAATTAATATCCAAAAATTCAGAAAAATGGCATATGATCTTATACTTTTATTTTCTCTTTTGCAGAGGCTAACTGCTGCTCCAACAAGCATATTCTCTGCTTTTGAGAAGAACATGTTTCCTGCAAGACAAACACCAAGTTAAAAAAGGTCCAAAGATGTATGAAGAAAAAGAGAAGAATTAATAATAACAAACCTCCAACGCATCTGATTTTATCACCACACTTTCCAACTCTGCCAGTGACTTGCCTGTACGTTCTTGATACATCATTATATCAGCTCTTAAAGCTTGCACCTGAGCCACTTGATGGTCTCGATCATTTCTCAAATGTTGCACTTCTCCTTTGACAGATTGGAGTTCTTTTATTGATGCTTCTTTCTGCCTCACCGCCTCCTCTTGTAAAGTCTACAAATAAATCCAATATCATAGATTAATAGAAAATGCTACCATGTTTAATCCTTAAATATGACTCACAGCACATTTCTTATTTATGAAAAGCATACTATTGTTTATTTCTATGTTCCTACGTTGTACTTTTACATTTTTATTTGAGATGCAAAAATAAACTAGTTTAGACATCATTAAATAAAAGAAAAACTAGTATCCAATAGTCCAAAGAGAAAACCACCAGTAGTTTGTTAAAAAATAGGTCCATAATCCCATAATTCAAATAATCAAGATTTTATATTTACAATGGCACATGTAACGAAGAGGATTCTTATATGTATATAGAAGAAACTCTTGTAGGGTTCACTTCCATACAAATGATTTTTTTGTGGTATTAAGCATACACAAAAAATAAACAATAACTTACTTTCAAAGAGGATAGTTGTTCTTGTAGTATTTTGTTGTGTCCTCTTAAATTAACTAGGTTGTCTACAATAGCTAATTTTTCCATTTCCACCCTTTTCAATGACTCGTTTGTTGCATCAAGGTCAGCTTGAAGTTTGCTATTGTACTGTTGCAAGCTGATGTTGTACTCTTGAGCTCGTTTATGCAAATCTTCATTTGATGCAACCTATTCAGGAAATCATGCGATGACTTGAAAAGAAATGAAAAATGAATAGAGGAAAAAGAGAAAATCCCAAATGTATTTCCCAACACCAATACCAGAAAAATATTATTACCTTCTTCTCTGCAACACATTTTTCTTGTCGAACCTTCTCAAGGTCTTCTGAGAGAGAAGCTTGCAACTTTTCAGCTGCTAGTTTTGCTTCTTTTTCTCTTCTATGGCATTCAAGTGCACTCTATCATTAAAAAATTCAAATGTGTCACAACCAAAAGTGATGAGATGGGATTATAATATAATTATAAGCAACTAAAAGACTAACCAATTTATCGGATTCCTCCTTTGCAAGTTTCTCTTCCAAGGATCCAATAGTTTTTTGCAAATCCAAAATATTGGAAGTGAACTCTTGTACTCTATTTCTCATCTCCAACTCTAAATGAAAATTTTGAAGTAGATATAAAAATACATTGAATGAGTCTTCAAAATTTTACTACATCAGCACAAAGAAAGAATTAAAAAACTTCAAAAAATCAAAAAATACTAACGAAGAATATATAATTTATACCATCAAGAAGATAAAAAAAATCATTTTCAATGTTCTTAAACAAGCAGATAAGGGTAAATTACCAGTTTCAGTGCATTTTTTCTCAGCAGAATCTAAAGTAGTTCTTAACTTCTCCTCTTCAAGCTTTTGGCTTTCTTTGGCTTGTTGAAACCACTTGATGCAGAGCTTGAGCCGTTTACTGTGCTCAGTAACTTGCTCAAATTTCCCCTGCCAGAAGAGTAATTGATTTTTACAAACTACCCCTTATTTTTAGACATCAACGAAATTGAATAAAGCTCAAAATGACGCAAATAGAAAACGGCTGAGCATATGCGATCAACCTTGAAATCAAACTTCTTTCCCTTGAACTTCTCGTTTAATAATGCATCGACTTCTTCGTTGGTGAATTCAACAATACCCAACTCTGATTCCTCGTTTGTTCCAGCATCACTCCCAGCTGTTGGTTCTTGTTTATTACTGACCACAGAAAAAGCCTGCCTTGTACGTCCAATCGCTGGAGGTCCGGTCAACCTTCCCATCCCAATCTTCCTTCGTTTATCTAGTGGAACTTGATCGATTCCATCTTTTTTCTGCACAAAAGGCAAAAGAATTAAGTTATTGAGCACACATTGACCCAGGAGAGGATTGAAAAAAAAACAGTGAAAATTTTCCATAATTCATCGTCAAGGTCTTTTGCATGAGTACTTCAAGTCCAGCAAACAAATATTATTGGCAAATCAACATAGTAACAATTGCAACGACCACATCACATCCTGCAAATTGCTAAATACAAAAGAAAAGAAAACGCATAAACTTCCGGGTTTATTAGCTAAAACAGATACAGACTTTCCGCACTCTTTTTTCTTCGTTTCCAGACAGTCCTATAGCAAAAAAATTACAAAAACAAGCAAAGGAAACGAACATTTCGAACCGGGGAGGGGCTCCGAGGAGGTCTGTTCTGGTTTCGACTAGCCATGAATTAGGAAAGAACTAAACTCAGACAGTTCCTGGTTGCTCTTCTCAGAACGAACAAGAATTACGAAAATGCAATCGATTCCTTCTGCAAGCTGAGTGACTGACCGGAAACGATGTCCAGATCAGCGACGAGCCTTCTCTGTTCAACGGCAGGATTTGAGCGAGGAAAGAGCGGCGTTCTGAAATTTGAATTGCAGTGACGCGCTAACAGACACTAATCCCAGTCATGGACCAAACCTGGGCTCAGCCCAGCTTCAAGAAAAGCCCTAGATGGAAGAAAAACAGCTAGTCAAATAAACGAATAGGCAAATGACACGTTTCTACGTTTGATTGGACGAGTTCATATTCTGCTTATCCAAGTAGGAAATAGCGGATAAGCGGCCCCACACAGTCGATCTTTATCACAAAAACATTATCCACCACCCGAAGAAAATACAGAGATTATATTTCAGGCTCTTGAAATATCTTGGGGTGAGGTTTAAGTTCTCTGAAAGCTAAGAGACTCGAGGCTAAGAAGATGGCTCAGGCAATGGCGTCAATGGCTGGACTACGCGGTTCGTCTCAAGCTGTGTTGGAAGGTAGCCTGAACCTCAGTGGCTCGACCCGCCTGCACTCGGTCGGAAACGGAATGGTGGCGCCGGCCAGAGCCGGGTTCGCCATTAAAGCTCAGCAGGTCCCGGCTGAAGCAGAGACTGGACGCCGGGCAGTGCTTGGTTTGGTGGCTGCTGGTCTGGCCGGAGGCTCTTTCGTCCAAGCTGTGCTCGCCGACGCGAAGTCCATCAAAGTCGGTCCTCCTCCGCCACCCTCCGGCGGCCTCCGTGTGTTCTTAATTCGCTTGAATTATCACTAACCCATGAAAAGGAAACTGAAATTGTGGGTAATTCTTGATTTTGTTATTGGTTTGGCAGCTGGGACATTGAACTCCGATGAACCGAGAGATTTCGACCTGCCATTGAAGAACAGATTCTTCATTCAACCACTGGCTCCGGCTGAGGCGGCGGCGCGTGCGAAGGAGGCGGCCAAGGAAATTGTGGGAGTGAAGGCGTTGATAGACAAGAAGGCATGGCCATACGTGCAAATGGACCTCCGGCTGAGGGCGGAGTATCTCCGATATGACCTCAACACAATCATCGCCGCGAAACCCAAAGATGAGAAGAAAACTCTCAAGGAACTGACCGGAAAGCTCTTCTCCGTCATAAGCGAGGTAATTACAGAGCTCAAAAAACCTTAAAATTCCCCAAAAACTGAGATCTAATCCCATCCTTGATCTCATAGTTGGACCACGCGGCGAAGGTGAAGAGCACGCCGCAGGCGGAGAAGTACTACGCCCAGACCGTGTCGTCTCTGAACGACGTTCTTGCCAAGCTCGGGTAGAACAAGAGCTGCCGTGTCGCGTGTCGTGGGTGCAAGTTTTTTTGTGGACTATGATGTCTGGATTGTAAATGGAAAGCTTTCACCCCCTTCTCTCTTCTTTCTTCTGCAACTCCTGAATCTGGTCTTTCCTAATATTGAAATATGTTTATGATAATTAAAACTCTCTGCAACTATACGGGTCAATTTTAGAAATCCCAAACCGGTGGCGGCATTGATTGAAAACCGGATTGGCTTTTGGTTTTTTTGGTTCGGTTTTGGAGTTATAGACCGAGTTCAGCATATTGGAATTTGGTTTTTATACAATCCACTGTCTTCAGAACTCACAGCTAATTAAATTCTCGTCGAGCTAGGTAACTTTCTAGCTCCCCATCTGCTCCTATTTACTTTCGTATTTCTTGCACTATAGTGCCTGGTACGGTTCGGTTTTGGACCAGACCGATTCGGTCTACCTTTGGTTTGAAAATTGATCCGAAGATCGAACCCAAACTTGCATTACCGCATAGCATAACTGGCCGGAGCAGAAATTTTAGGGTTGGTTCAGTTTTAATTTTTAACTGAAAAAAAAAAGATAAAATAGAAGCATTACATTTTAAAATATTTTGTTCGGGTTTGCTTCCGGAACTGCACAGCGGGTCGGATCGATTTTGCTATCTCGTAGACCATCCGAACGACACAGCGTTCACGTCTGACGACAGTGGCCGTGACAGAAGCAGAGAAAAACGACAAGACATCGACAAGATCCCGACCAACTTTGAAGTCTCAGATCAGTTGGTCGTACTTTAAGCACAGTGAAAATGGATTAGTTAAGATTTGTAGGTGGGATTTCCTCACGTGCTCACCTTCTTCAATCCTCGTAATTCTTTCAGGCTGATCAATCTCGCATCTGTATTTTTTGGTGATACCAGACGAAAAACTGGCTTCTATTTAAGAAACGGCTTAAGAAATCGTCTGCGGAGCTTTACGGCGGCGCCGGCGACGATGGAGGCCCTGAATCTGGCGAAGAAGACTGCCTGTGTTGTCGGAGGCGCTGGATTTCTTGGTTCTAAGATTATTAAGCTTCTCCTTCATAAAGGGTACTCTGTCAACGCTACTGTTAGGGACCCAGGTTCTCTCTCTCTCTCTCTCGATGTTCTTTCGTACCGGTGGGGTAGAAGCACTGATTGCAGAGAATTTGAGGCCTTTTCCGGCCAATCTTTTTCATGATTTTTCCCCGATGCGTTTTTATTACTCATAATTAACAAAAAAAAACAAAAGGGTTCTGATGATTGGCCTCGTATTTTTGTCCATCAATCCAGAAAACAAGAAAAAGATCTCCCACCTTCTAGCCATGGCGCAAGACGGCGGCGATCTAACCATTTTCAAGGCAGATCTCACCGACGAACAAAGCTTCGACGCCCCAATCGCCGGCTGTCTTTTAGTTTTTCACGTCGCTACTCCGGTCAACTTCGCGCCAAAAGATCCAGAGGTTCTATCAAAACTTTTACAAAAAAAACACCAATATTTTCAGACGTTTAACCGAAATCCAATTCTCTTTTCCCAGAACGAACTAATTAAGCCGGCCATTAACGGCGTTCAGAACGTTCTAAAAGCCTGCGTCAAAGCCAAAACCGTCAAACGCGTCATTTTGACCTCATCGGCGGCGACCACCTCGATCAACAATCTGACGGTAACCGGTCAGGTGATTAACGAAAACGACTGGACCGACGTCGATTTCCTGACCACTGCCAAACCTCCGGCATGGGTAACTCTCCAAAATCCGCCATACCCAAGCTTAACAAACCTCCATTATCAACAATATTGACTCTCCTTTACTCGATTTGCAGAGCTACCCCGTCTCCAAAACACTCGCCGAGAAAACCGCCTGGAAATTCTCGAAAGCAAACAACATCGATCTTATTACAGTGATCCCCACTCTACTCACCGGACCGTCGCTCACTTCCGCCATTCCGAGCAGTATCGAGCTAGCCACTTCTCCGATCACAGGTCGGAATATACAAAAACTTAAAAACCCATTACAGGTGAAGAAGAAATGAGCCATTTTAATGGCGTCTGAGCTGTTTTTTTTTTGCAGGAAGTGAAGTCCATTTAAATGCATTAAAAGGCATGCAAAGGCTGTCGGGATCTATCTCTCTCGCCCACATCGACGACATTACAGAAGCCCATGTTTTTCTGGCAGAGAAAGAATCAGCTTCTGGAAGATACATCTGCAACGCAGTGAACACCAGTGTTCCTGAGCTGGCCAAATTCCTCAACAAAAGATACCCACAGTTCAACGTTCAAACCGAGTAAGAAAGTTCTGTTTGATTATCATTTAGATTCATTTCGGTCAAAACCACGAGCCAACATCTACTTTGTTTGACTGTCGCAAAACTTAAGAAAGTTCTATTTTTTGTCGGAAATGGCAGATTTGGAAGCTTCCCGTCAAAGCCGAAGTTGATGGTGTCGTCGGAGAAGCTGATCGGAGAAGGGTTTAGCTTCAAATATGGAATCGAAGAGATTTACGACCAGACTGTTGAGTACTTGCAGTCAAATGGAGTGCTCAAGAACTAAGCTTTGAACCATATTCTGGTTTCTCTGCAGCTTTTGATTTGGCTCCGGCCGCCATTGTCGGCGGCTTCTGTTCGAATTTTGCGTTAATAAAAGTATCTATATTTGACCAGATCATAGCAGCCATTTCAGACCATCAACTTCCAGACATTGAAAATAGAGCCATCTTCTTGTTGGTCATCCATAAGATAGTAACTATCAAACGGTGCAAGTAACATAGTAGAACATTAATTAACGTTTGATTCAAAAGTACTAATTTGTAAAAACACAATTAAAATCTGAATTTTAGATAAATAATCTAAATAACTCATAAGTTTTCTCAATTGATCAATTTTTTTTTAATTTTTTTTTTAATTAATTTAGTTAAGTAAATATTATTAGAATAATTTTAAATTTTTACCTAATATTCATAAATATAAAAAGATAAATCTAAAAAGTTTTAATTTTTTCCAAATTTTTTAATATTTACTATAATTATTAGAATGTATATAAAAAATAAATTCAATTAAAAAACATGTACGCCAATAAAAATTAATCAAAATTTTATCACATATTTAAAATATTATAAGACAGTATTCGAAGAAGTTTGTATTTTTTTTAAAAAAATTACAATTTACTAGAAGTTTTTGAATGCATAAACAATAAATTCAGTTAAAATTTTGTAGGTTATTAAAAATTATTAAAATTATTTTATGCATTTAAAATGTTGCAATAAAATACTCTATTAAAGTTTCGTAAATTTTGAATAATTTTAAAATTTATTATAATTTTTTAACTAAAAATTATTTTATACATTTAAAAAAATTATAATAAATTTAATGATTGAAAAATACAAAATTTTGTAGATGATTGTTTTACAACGACGTACAAAATTTTAATTAAATTTAATTTTAATACATTCAAAAAATTATAGAAAATCGTAAAAATATCACAAAAAATTAGAATTTTTTAGATTAAATTTTGTTTATTATTGTGAGTATGTAGTAAAAATTTTAAATAATTTTGATAAAATTGGTTTAATCAAATTAATCAAATATAAAAGATTCAAAAAAAATTAATCACTGCGTTAAATTAAATTATATGTGATTAAATCATATTATTTAATATCAATTACAAATTAAAAGTCTGGCTTTAGTTGTCTTGACTAAATTTGTGCAGCATAGCCATGAGAAGATTGCAGCTGGTGTTGCCGGTCGGAGCAGCAGATCGGATTAGATGAGCTTCGTCCTTGGTCGGTCATTTCAGCGTACGGATCTGAGCTTCCGAAAAGGTAATCTGCGGCCATGCTGGAGGTCTCTGCACCCATTTTCTCTCTCCTCTCTTTTCTTGTTCATCTTTGCCAGACATGGCCAATAACTCCATTGATTGCACGTGGCTATGGGCTGAGAATTCCATCATCGGGATTGGAAGGTAGGGCCGAGAACGAGCGGTGGTCCAAAGGCTCATGGAAGCTTGTATCATAAGTCAAAATTTCTCACCACCTACAAGTTCTTATACTCCAACCCGATAATCTGTAAGTAGGTTAAATCAAGGTAACTCAGTTGCTCATAGATAAATGACATTTACTTGATATCTCAAGGACATACTCTAACATTGGGGGTAACAACTCTCACACTACGACAACGCAGGCGTCGAACTTATATTTTTATACTCAATCTACCATCTTTGAGTCAACTGAGCTATGCCAGTGCGAGCAAGGCTCATTGATAAGCTAATATTGGGTTCTTGGGTTTTTGTTTTTAGTTGATTTGGCTACGAAAATTTTATGTTATCTCACTTTTCAGAATAATAAAAGTTTGATTTATTTTAATTTTTTAAGATATTAATAAATAAATTTTATTAAAATTACTTGCGTCACCAAAAATTTACGAATTTTAATAAAATGGTGTAAGTATGGTAAATATGTGATAAAAATTTCAAAAATCGTTGTTTTTCTAAATAATTTTAATAAAATTTATTTGTTTATGCATTAAAAAATTATAATAAATTATTGTTAAAATTTATGAAATTTTGTGAAGTGTTGTCTTACAGTGTTATTAACGTAAAATTTGAGTTGTTTTAGTTTTAAGTCAATCTAAAAAACCCAAAAAAAAACCCACAGTACACTAAAAAAACCAAGCCAAAACAGAGAAAAACAAAACCCAATAAAAAACAAAGCCTAAAAGGAAGCCCAAGCCGAAATTGAGCAGAAACCAAGCCAAATAGCAAAAAATTGAGCTCTCTAGTATTTTAATTAAATCTATGTTGTTTCTTGAAGGCGACACTCGGCAATAAAGCATTATAGAAGGTAAGACCCAAGGAAATTCTCCTCTTACATGAGTACAAGATTAGGTGATCAAAGGGCTTAAAATAATCGCAGAGAACGGTGCAGATTCTGCTAAAAATTGGAGTAATTTAGAGGGCATGCAGACGAAAATGGAGGAAGAAAGGGGAGAGAGGGTAGGGTTCATCGTCGTTGACAAACAGAAAAATACAGACGTTGACCCTAAGTTTAATGCTTCTCTTCTCTGTCTTTTTGTTTGCGTCAATCATGGACACGCTTTTCTTCTTTATTTTCTTCGTTTTCACCCGTGATATGAGTGAGATCTCTCTGGTTCGTTTAGGGTTTATATCTCGAAGTGGACGACGATTCATCTGGGAATGCACAAATTTATATTCTTTCGAAAATTAAAGGGTTAAAATTAAAAAAAAAAAAACCTTGAGATATAAAGAAATAAATATAAAAAACCTTGAGTTTTGAAATAATTAATTGAACTTTGTCGAATGTTCGGTGGAGGGTGGCACCGTCCGGTTTGGGAGGAGACTATGTTAGGTTAATTTGCCATTTCGGTGAGCCTGAATTTTCAGACTCGAGGAGAGCGCGCTCGGGTTAATGGACGAGAAAATCTCTTCTAATAATCATGGCAGCAAACAAAAGAATCAATAGTAGATTGGGTACAAGAGCCTAAGTTCGACGCATGTGTTGTTATAGTGTGAGAGTTGTTACTCTCAATGTTGAGGTAACTCCTTGGGATATCAGTTAAAGGCCTTCTATCTCTGGGCCGCTGAGTCACCGTGATTTAACTCCCTCACAAACTGTCGGGTCGGTGTAAGAGCCCTGAGGCGAGAGATTTTACCTTTTGGGTACAAGAGTAGGTCTTTATCCAACAATCTCCCAAGCCACCTCTACATCAATGAAACCTTCTTCTTTGCTAACCCTAATTGTTTGTCCTTTTTACACATTTGGTGATTTCCCAACAATCATTGCGGCGACATGCCCGATAAAAGCAAGAACTTCTCGATATTCTATTGACGGTAAGATCTCATTCCGTACCAGTAAGAGTGCACAATTTTACTTCTCTTTGGATCATAAAATTTATATTGTATATGAATAGAATTTCTCTCTCTATTTACTACAACGCGTTTTAGATTATAAATTTAAAAATAAATATGTAAAGTCTTGTATTCAAATAAGATAATATCATACTAAGACGAATAATAGACGTTACAATCACAACCACCCACCCCCGAACAAAGAATTCTTTCTATGGATACATATTATATTTCAAGAAGAGTTGAGACAGATTGACCCGAGTTTCCATCAATGTCGGGTTAAGTCTGTGTCAACCTACTAAATGGATGACTAAATTTGCTGCTTTAGTTGTGTCACGTACCCTATATTCTGAGGGAGATCACCCAATTTTCTAATTCAATCGAACGATTAGTTTGGGCGTATCTTTAGTTGTTGTAACCAATGTTTAATTTATTTTATAATTCTTTCTCAGTTATTTACAAACAGGTTTAAAAGATACTTAAAAAGTCTTTGCATATCATAATTAGGGGATTAGGAAAAGAAAGTGGGCGGCTTCTGTGGAGGTTGTAAAATAGACAAAAGGAGTTAGATAGAGTTCACCTAGTTGGCTAAAAAACCACATTTCCTAAACCAACGGGCCACTCCACCTTAGAGGACTTGAATGTTGATGCAATGATGAAATTCGCATTGCCCGCACGGGCATAGCTCAGTCGGTTCAGAGATAGTAGAGTTGATAACAAGTTTCAAGGTTCGAATCATAGCAATCGCATTGTGGGAGTTGTTACCTCTAATGTGGGGTAGCTTCTTGTGGACGCAGGTAAAAGCCCTCATCTCTAACCTACTGAGTCACTGTGACTTACCCCTCTACAAACTGTTGGGCCGGAGTGTATGACCATGAGAGCGAGTGATTTCGCCTTTTGGTAACAAATGAAAGTCACATTTGTCCAGGCCTTGTCTTAAAGGCTCAATCGTGGACATCGGGTCAAGATTATGTCACCATGACATCATCATTTATTTGGCTGGGGTACGTATAAGTTGAACTCCTATTATGGAATGGAATAACCACGAAAGGGCAAAAGGGTAGTTTGATGTGTGGAAGAAGGAACATTCGAAAAGCCAAAGAAGACAATAAGATAATACATGAGAGGGTTTCGTGTGTCATCTAATTATCCCTACCAAATACAAATATAGTGTCACAAATTAAAAATTTTATTAATTTTATCGAGCTCATTCAATTATTTATCCATTCTTTATTAAATTTTATTACTTTTCTCATTCCAAACACGATCAAATATTATGTCTGAAGCGACTCGAATTCTGATTGATTCGATTGTTCTATATCAAGATTTGTCATGAAAGTGGTACACAAGGAATCATGACCTATGTACATTTTATTAAAAACTAATTTTTAAATGATTTTATTTTTCATTTTCAGAATTAATTTTGTATTGCTCCGAGTATTTTTCAATATTATGTGGGTAATTTAAATTTTCATTTTTACTCCATTTTTAATTTATTTTTTTAATGTGTTCATATCTTATTTTTACAATAAATATCATAAATAATTATTTTAATGATAATACATTAAAAATGGTTAATTTAAAAATAAATTAATCATTATTAATTATATGTTATAAATTAGACCAAAAAGCAGAGATTAACGAGACCCACGAGAGCACAAAGATACAGCCACGTAGATACTGGCCCCACACAAAAGTAATGGGTCCAAGCATAGCAAGATAGGAGAATGAAATCGACGGCTGAGAATGCAAGAGCCAAGAACTTAAGCCACATCTTCTCTCCCCCTCTTTGACTTTTATCTAGACTTGACCAAGTGGGCCCACCTGTCTAGCATGCGAAGTGGGACCCACGTTGACCCTTCTTTTCTCTCTTGCTCGAAAGACGTTAAGCAAAGTTTACGCTTTTATTATCCAGAGCTTGCTTCGTATTTAAGGAGTTCACAGACCGGCGCGCCGGCGGCTCTTTGTAAAGCCGATGTAATTAAATGATTTATAAGACATTGAACCCCCACATTTTCCGGTTTATCGAGGACGATATCGATTGCGAAATCCCAACCGTTTAATTGGAGAAAAGACGGTCAAGAATCATGATGTGGTCGGTCAGATTTATTACCGTCATCTGAACTGTCGCCGGAGTCGAAAAGTCGGAGAGAGGAGTATAAATAATATTAATCAATTCAGAAGAAAAGGAAAGTGAAATTCCGCTCGGAAGATATATACAAGGTCGTCGTGGAAAAACAGGCGTCAAGATATGGCAGAGAACTTATCGAAATCTGTGTTTTCCGTCGGTTCTCCGGCCTTTTTGACGGGATATAGTGATATCGGCGGCCATGGATGGTCGGCTACTGATATGCTGGATGTTAAAGGGACGTTTTACGAAGACCCAACTTCGGTTTCTGGCATCTCCTTCGATTTCCCAATAGCTCAAAAAGCTCAAAATCTGGATTCAGCGTCGACGATGGGGTTCAGTCTTTCTTCATCACCGACTTCAGATTGGAATCAAAATCTTCTGTAAGATCTCTTCTTCTGCTTGATCAGAAATTCGAAGACTTGAATTTAAAACTCTTAAATCTTTACAGAAATCTTGGAAACGGAAGAGCAGAGAGCTCTTTGAAATCGTTGTTTTTAGAAGACATGGCTATGAGCGTGAATAATCAACATGAAGAACCGATCAGAATCTGCAAAGATTGGAATTTCTCCCCCATCGTTGAAGATGATAACTCCATAGCTAGTAATATCTTCAACTCCGTTGATCAAGCTTTTTACGCCGCCGAAGGGTGCCTGAACTCCGATCTTCGCTCCGTCTACGACCATGATTTTTCTGCCGGATTTTCCAATGGCTCGGCTTCGATTTTATTGCAAAATTTATTGAATTCTCAAACACGGCAATCGTCTTTTCTGGTCAAAAACAGGCTCAGCAACTCTTCATCTTTCGCTGATTTTGGATCGAATACTGACGAATTATCATCGCATTGGCCTGAAGTTGCTTCCAGCTACCCAAAAACATCAAAATCGAACAACGAATCATTCTGGAATTCTTCATCGTCAGCTGCGAGGCCCAAGTGCCACAACTTCACGACAAAGGTCTGAACTTAAGCCGTGAATCAAACAAAGAAACTTCAGTTTTAAGTTATGTTTCTGAGCCAACTGTTTGTAATTCTTCTTTCACGAAGAAACTCCAGATTTATGCTGCTGAAGATGTTCAACGGTCAAGATTAATATCGAAGAGAGTGAATGGAGGAGAGGGCGATTTGGCATTCAAAAGACCTCGAATCGAAACACCTTCTCCGCTTCCAACTTTTAAGGTTTCTTCTCTGGATGTTGTTCCTATTTTTACTGTTTTTTTGTCTGGTAAAGATGAGGATTTTAAAAATATGGAATGATCAGGTGAGGAAGGAGAAGCTAGGGGACAGAATAACTGCTCTTCAACAACTGGTTTCGCCTTTCGGAAAGGTAATTCGTTACGGTTTTCGTCATCATTCTTCAGTTGCAAAGTGAAAGAAAACTCAGAAAGCGAAACCCTAATTTGACAATCTGAAGTATTTTTCTTAGACTGACACTGCATCAGTGCTGCATGAAGCTGTTGACTATATCAAGTTTCTCCATGAACAAATCAGTGTATGTCTTGTCGTCCATGATTAGAAACTCAATGAACTTTCAAATAAATCTCGGCTAACTATTCGACTGGACTGAAATTTCAGGTTTTGAGCGCTCCATGCATGAAAAGTGGAGGTTTCGATCACCAACAAAAGGTAAATACGAGTAGTTTGAAGCAATGAAAGAAAAAAAAACGACAAATATGGCCACGATCAAAGTACCTTCCTTGATCACTCACCTAGAATCTAACCTAAAAAAGCAACTTTTGAAGGAGCCAGAAGAGGCAACAAAAGAGCTGAGGAATCGAGGACTTTGTTTGGTGCCCATTTCAAGCACATTTACCGCAACCAGTGAGACCACGCCGGAGTTTTGGACGCCCAAATTTGGAGCAACTTTCAAGTAAAGACGACGGCTAGAAACGGTCACGAGGATCCCAAACACATATGATCTGTTTCTACGTCCAATACGAGTATACAACAGTAATTACGTTTCAGATACCATCTACTCACTTTCAACTTTTTATTAGGAACAAATAGTAAGAGAAAAAGATGCCAAATTAGAAGAAATGCTTTGCTGTCTCGTTAAAGAACAGGTGAAGTAAGAGAAAAGAAAGAAAAAAGGAGAGAGAAAGTAAAGGGAGGGACCCTTCGAGACGATGGACAGCAAGAGAGGAGGCCAATATGCGCCTGAACGATGGAAAAGAGAGATCACTCAATACTCATCACAATCTAAATTCAGCCTACAAGTCACCCTCGCCGGAAAGCATTCAGTTCCGGCGATGGTGAATAAATTATAAAGGGTTTTTGGCTTCACCGTTGCTCCATATATTAGGGTAAAAGAAAAGGGCAAGGATACGATAAAAATTCAGAGAACTGTGAACTGATGTAAGCTGTAAATGTAAAAGGGAAGTCCGAGTGGTCGTTGTTTGATTGAATTCTTAACACTTTCATTTGTTTGGATGCTGAAAATTATGATCTAGTGGAAGTTATCCCTGCTTTTTAGGGTTCCTCCTCATTTGCCGGAAACTTTAGAGAGAGAGACTCCGGCTCCCTATCCGGCTGATTTTCTAGACCAAAAAAATTTCGATAGTTATTTATTCTCTAAATTCTTCTATTCTCTAATTTTTCTAATAACTTATGGTATAGCTCGAGCCGGCTCGTTTGACATCACTAAGCGTAACTTTAGAGTTGCCGTAGTCAAGAAAAAAAGTAGACACTGAGTCAGGTATGGTATTTTTACGAAATTATTTGATATAATTAATAGAAGAATTTAAATTAGAGCATGTACAATAAGTATAATTAAGACTATACATTCATGCACATCACATACATAAAAGTAAACATATTTTATAATAAAAAATTAAAATAAAAATGAAACAAATTTTTTTAATTTAATTTAGGTTATGTAGCAATTTTGGTCTATTCTAATTTTCATGAATTTGTATCATTAAACCTGAGAATCAACCAAACATTTTGGTTTTTTGCTATATAATACGAAATTCATTTTTAATTTAAGAAAAAGCGATTAAAACTTTTAGTTCTGGTATGGATCTATGGACCAGTCCGATTTTGAACGCTAATGATAAAAACAATTGTAAATAATTACTCTTTTAAAATATTTTATTAACATGATAATAATAATTTAAAAAATTAATTAAGTTAATTACAAGTATTTATTTATTATATTTGCTGTATAAAAAATTATTTAACATGTTCAATTTTTACTTTAATAAGTTATATTCAATTGTTACTTTAATAAGTATTTATAATGTTATAGTGCATTTTAAATATAAAATTAAATTATAAGATAATTATAATTTACAGAAAAGAGTTTTTTTCGAGCTTTGTTTTATATCTTTGGACTCTATTTTATTTTGTGAGGGAATTTTTTTTTATTATTCAAAATTATATTTCTATATATAAGGTCATTCATTAAGATAACTCATTGAACATGCCATGATCATAACATGAAATCAAAACCGAGGCGTAATATTACATCCTTGGTTCAATATTTCTCGTCGTCTTTCTTCTCCCAACCCTGCGACGTCAATGCCTTTTCGGGTTTGTTTTCTCGCTAAATGACAGACGAGAACAATGTACGATGAAACAGAAGAAATCTTACCGATGAATTCCGAAATTATAAAAGAAGAATAATGGAAAGGCCAATATGCTTATTCTTAACCTATAAAGGGGAACTTAGAAAAGATACCAAAAAAGAAAAAAACATGGTAATTTGTACGGGTGATGATCCATCGCCCCCAAGACTCTCAAAAGGCAAAATTCATCGCCCTCAGGACTCACACCCCAGCCCGACAATTTGTGAGATAGTTAAATCAATGTGACTCAGCAGCCCAGAGTAGGAGGCATTTACCTGATATTCCAATGAGCTACCCCAACATTGGGGGTAACAACTCCCACATTAGGACAGTGCAGACGTCGAACTAAGGCTCTTGTACCTAATCTACCATCTGTGAGTCAACTGAGCTATGCCCGCGGGCGTTTGTTGTTTGTTGCTCTATCTTGATCTTCGAGTAGTGATATTTGCTCAGGTTTTTTTCCTCGAATAGTTTTGCGGCCACGTAAACATGTGGTTTCACATCGTTTTTTTTTCCTTTTTTTTTAATAAATAGTACCAAAGTTAAAACTTTAAGTATAATAAGAAAGTACGATAAAAATGAATGGCTCACTTCTCATATTTGTAATTATTTTGGTACTTAAATTTGATTTTATTTTGAGACTAATTCAGTAGTTGATCCCTCTTTGAAACAATGTGTTTATTCAGCAGATTAGGACGAACTCAGTACAGACACCAATGGACGATCAGCACTCTTTCAACTTCCGTGCGATTCCGGCGAAATACTTCCCCTGGTGAAAAGCCTGCTCCAACTCAAGCTCCGACGGCTTCCTCGACCCATCTCCGGCGAAAGTTCCGGCTCCATAAGGACTACCTCCTTTGACTGCCCCCATCTCAAACATTCCAGCTCCGAACGTATACCCGACCGGCACGAAGATCATCCCATGGTGAGCCAGCTGAGTAATCGCCGTCAATCTGCACAGTTTCCAAACCTTAAACAGATTCTAGTTTCTGAGCCGAAGGAAACAAGAAGTGGGAGATTCTCACGGCGTAGTCTCTTGCCCGCCTCCTTGAGAACCAGTGCTGAAGAATACTCCGGCAGGCTTTCCGGCGAGGGCTTGTGTTCTCCATAACCCGCCAGTTGCATCGAAAAATGATTTGAACTGTGAACACATCATTCCGAATCTCGTCGGAAAACCGAAGAGTATGCCATCGGCCTCTGCAAGTTCGTCCTAATGATCGGAACGTCAAGCTTCGCCGGTGCATGCATCTTACCGAGAACCTCTTCAGTCAGCGTCTCCGGTACCTAGATTCAGAAACTAAATCATCCCTATAATGTTCATGATCTCGAGTCCAAGAAAGGCAATCTTTCAATCTGCAAAGTACCTGCCATAGTTTTGCTTCTACTCCTTCAACTGCCGAAGCTCCTTTCACTATCTCCTCCGCCAGCTTTGCCACGTGTCCGTACATGGAATAGTATCTGCAACAATCATGGTTAAAAA
This sequence comes from Begonia fuchsioides, assembly GCA_003255005.1. NCBI lineage: Eukaryota > Viridiplantae > Streptophyta > Magnoliopsida > Cucurbitales > Begoniaceae > Begonia > Begonia fuchsioides. The sequence goes on along the minus strand of QAOC01053654.1, from coordinate 16,628 downwards.
AATGAACGCCATTAGAACTCACAGAGAATGTTAACTAAATTGAACCCATGTGAAATTAATATCACGACAGTTTGCCGGGATAATACACCCACTTTAGAGAGAGCAAGAGAGAGATCCTTACACGATGTAGACCTTGATAGCCATTAATGGAGCTTCTGGTTCTTCGTTTCTCCTGTGTTCTTGTTTGCAAGAGGCAAGAGCTAAAGAGTGAACGAACGTGTTGACGAGGAGAAGGACAATTTATAGCAGTCCTTAATATTCAACGCTGTAAATCAAGAACTCAACTGTCATCCTCGTCGCCATTTTTTTTTCTACAAACCGAGCTGGATTTCCATCGTCGGTTCGTCCTGATTGGCCGCGCGCGATAAACTGAAGAATGAATCAAAAATAGTTTTTATGAAATTTAGAAAATTAACATATTTAATCAGCCTCCAGAGCTGGTTCATTCATCTACCGGCTCATTGATGATTGACTTTATTAAAGAAAGACTGTAGTAGGAAGAAACGGGAAGATTCATGCAAACAACTTTAAAAAAACCATTAATTTAACGGGATCGTGAATCAAATAATGGGGTTTTTTTAATTTCTAGAAATATTCGATGGCCTGTCTTGAATCGCGACGTCATGTTGTCATCATGCTCGCGCATTTTAACGATTAACCAGTATTTGGTTTGTATTTTAACGTAAAACGACGAGGGTTGAACTTCGATGATATCACCGGAGATGTTGGCCGGAGCTTTTTCTCTGCCGGCGATCTTGGCGGAACAGCGATCTGTTCAAGCTTTTTTCATCGTCATCATCCAAATCCGGCGATCATCTTTTACTTACAAAAGGGGATGACGGGATTGCATGGTAGGTGATGCTAGATTAAGTTTGGAGATTTAGTTAACATATGAGGCCTCAATCCAAGTCTATTCTAAGAAAGGTTCCATATTTTGGCTATAAATAAGGAGCGGGAGTGGAGTCGGGGAAGCAGAGAGTTGGGGATGGAGAAGAAAGCGATGGGATTGTGCGTGTTGGCTCTTGGGCTGCTGGGTTTTGTTTCGAGTGCGCTTGCTGCCAGCAACGATATACATTGCGATCGGGCCCGTGTGTCTCTGATGCCCTGCATTTTCTACTTGGCCGGCGATGAACCAACTCCGGCGCCCTCATGCTGCGAGGGCTTAGGAAGAGTGTTGAGCGAAACTACAAGTACCCAAGACAGGAGAAATATGTGTCTTTGTCTCAAGTTTGCTTCTATAGGTCTTCGCGTCAAGGGTGACCGGGGCACCACTATTGGCCCCCTTTGCGACGTCAAACTTCCGGCGCCTCTCGACCCTACAACCAACTGCAGCTCGTAATTTCATTTTCTTCTCTTTTTTTCTTCAAATTCCAAGTATTTTTGTCACGTTTTCTAATGTGTTTTTTTTTTTGTAATTTTCAGCATTCAGGTTTGAACCAAGTCCGAGGAAGACTCGAGAAGTACGAGATTGAGCTATGGAGGAGTTTATGCTTATTGAACTACGTTTGCTATGTTATCAATGTGATTCAATATAATGAGATGAATAAAAATGGTTCTATTTTTAATGATTTTGTTTACTAACTCAACAAAGTGTTCGCATTTTAATCCGTCGAAAATTAAAAAACGACGACGATTGAGGGTTGAAACGATAAATATCTCTTGTGTAACGGTTTTCCATCGAGCGTATTCCCACAATATGTTTGATGTTTCTACTGCGACTATGTTAAGTTCCCGATTTCGAATCCTCCTCAAAAATTCAAAATATCTTTTCTGTCCAAGCTTCCTTCCACGACACGAATGATAGATAGCAACCGACATGCAGTTGAAATTACACGACCGTAGCTCCGACTCATGTCGACACCTTCTATGCCAAAATAGAAAGAAATATCTTCTTTTTCAAATGTCATAGACGAATAATTAACCAGGCTTTGAATTTCCGTTCGAAGAACTTGAAAACAAAACCTAAACGATAGATGTCAAAGGAATACCAGTACATTTAAAGGTTGTTCTTTTTTCATGTAACGTTAGGTTTAATTTCTTTGCATTGATCCTTATTATAAATGTTGACGTGTCGATGCAATTAATACAATAAATATTACAAATAATTATTGTAACAGATCAACCACAATCCGACACGTCAATTAGAATGTATGTTAAGAATATAAACCTAGTACTAATCTTCTTTTATTTCTTGGAAGGTTAATCTAGATTAAGGTCGGGAACATAAATCCGTACCTCTCAACCCGAACATCGACTGTAACACGTAATCGCTATTCTTCGATATGTACATATTTTGTTTCAATTTTCTAACGTGTGTTACTTTGTATAATTAAGAGGGTTCCAAACTAGAAAGAGTGGAGAAAGACTCAAGAAACGGATTGATGAATAAACTAACAATATAGAAAAATAAAATCCAAACTCAAAAACCCTTCAACGGATCGTCGGAGATTTAATTGTATCTCGTTGACTTTCGGGTGTTCATCAAACAAGTCTAAAATGCAAGGAGTGTGCTCGTGTATCATAGCTTTCGTCGAAGGCGTTCATCTGCATTCTCGTCGCATCTTTCGATTTCTTCATTTTTAATTTGTATGTTTGAAATTAATAATTTGATTTTACCAACCCCTTGATTTAGCTTTATTTTAATATAATTTTGCAGAAAGTTTCAATCCTTTTTGCTCAATATTTTTAATTAATTAATTTTCTAGTCCTTCATCTCCACTTGTGCGAAGGTCGACATTTTCAATGAATTCTAGAGACGAAGTATAACGTAAATAGTGTAAAGATTCTTGTACCAAAAGATAAAATTACTCGCTTCTAGTGCCTCTACACTCCAACCCGACAATTTGTGAGAGAGTTAAATCACGGTGACTCAACAGCCTAGAGATATGAGGTCTTTACCTGATATCTCAGGGAGTTATACTTTGATTCTATACTCTGATCTTACTATTATATCACATGTTCAAAGTGAATTATAATTAATTAAATTAATCATTAAATTAATATACAACAGACATTCTATCTCATATGATAGAATTAAGACCGAAACATGACATGCAAGTTAATTGTGGTTTGTCATTGTCTGATGTAATATAAAAAAAAAAATATATTTTTATTATATTTAAATCGATTATGACTTATTAGATTATATTTATAGCATGTTAATAAATTTATAGTATATTTTATTTGATTTTATATCAGATTTTATCTAATTTTTTATTGACTCATAGTCTGATTTCTAATTTCATGGTTTTTAAAATTTAGGGCTGTTAAACCGTCTAGAATTGACGATTTTAGTTGGAATTACGATGCCGGTGTGGTTTCGCCCCTCCCTAATTGTTCCTTCGTCTTTGTTTGCAGACTTCCAAGTATATGCGCATTTTTCTTTTTTGGGCTAGTTATTAATAATTTTATTAATGCATCAAATATTATTTATATTTAAAAATATTGATTGCTAATTAATCAATCCAATAGGCTTTTGACACGTAGCATAAATCTAAGTATTAAAGTAAATCCTATTTTGTTAAGCTGGTCAAATGAACTGACTTTGAAACGTGTTTATCTGTCGGACGCTATAACTGGTCAACCAAACGTTGACTTGGAATTGGAGAAGTTAAATCAATCCCTTGCTAAGTCTGCCTTGAATGGCTCTCAAGAATTATATTTTACTATTTATATATTAATATTTAAATCGAATTCAAATATTTAATCACTAAAATATTCTCCATTTCCATTGAAACCAGATCGCAACATAGCTTTCCAAGACCTCCCATGCTTGGAGTTGTTTGTTTATAAATGCGGGTGGCAACTCGACGAGCGTTACAGCTACGCCCAGGTCTTCTTCATTGAAATATTCGCCATGGCTGGTGAACGAAGCTTCGAAGAAGATAGTACGGGATTTCCTTTTAGTTTCAGAGTTTCAGACAGCAGCTAGACTCTCTCGATAACTATATCTTCTCTATCTGTGCTTGGAATACCTACAATATATGTACGTAACTTAGCGCGAGTTCTGAGTAGAAATGGCGTCTCCGAGCAAGGTGGTGTTCGAAGATTATTTTCCGGCGATGGTGGCGAGGCTGGGAGGGCAGGGGTTTATGAAGGAGCTCTGCAAAGGGTTTCGGCTCCTGATGGACGCCGATAAAGGTCTGATCACGTTCGAGAGCTTGAAGAAGAACTCGGCCATTTTAGGGTTACAGAGTTTGAGCGACGATGAAGTGATGAGCATGGTGAAAGAAGGTGACTTTGATGGAGATGGAGGCTTGAATCAGATGGAGTTTTGCGTTATCATGGTCAGGCTAAGCCCTGGCTTGATGCTTATGTCCAAGGAGATCGTTGATAGATGAATGTTGTGAATTCTATAAGTTTCGAACTGTGTTTTGTTTGAAGTTGTTCATCAACTTATGTCATGTATCATTATTCACTTTTATTACATTTTATGGTATTATTTTAATAAAAAATGATAAAAGCTATTTGTTCACTGACAAACAAATCCTCACACTTTCAAATTTAACAAATCAGCCACTCGCAGCAGGTTCGACTGTCCGCACAAAAAAAATTGATCAACAAGCCGCGTGTCGGTGGAACCTGCCGTGCCATTTTCAGGCACGACAGGTCAATACAAGATACGATAGGTTAGTTTTTTTTTTAATTATTTTTATTTAATTTTTATAAGTAAATAAAAATTTCGTAAGTTATACTTAAAAATAATATATTTTTTATTCTTTCAAACAAGGTAAAAGTGTTCAACATCACTACTAATATAAGCTCAAATCTCACACTAGGCGGTCGTTATCTTCATTTTCGTCGTCGCACGAAGACTTTACAAGATTGAGAAATAATTTATAATCATCTGTAAATTTATAAAAATAAAATTATAAATATGTATGTTACGTAATTTGTGAATTCAAACGTCCGATTATAATCTGTGACATGTATTCATGTCTCTCTATAATCAAAACTTGAATCTAAATAAGAAGATTAATCCCACTTTCATCTTCTCTGTGTTTGTGTCTAAGTCTAGAAACTCTCCGACCAAAATCAAAACACATGTGAACAGAATGACTGGTCAAATCTAAATCAGTCAGTCAAACTTCTGTTTTGACTTTCAAGACGTGTTGATGTTCTTTGGGGTTGACGATTGCATTTGAATACGTTTTTGGTGTATTAGGTCGACCAGACATTAGGGTGGACCTGATGTGAAAAACGGGTGCGTTAGGTGCGCACTCGGCTCCACGGGGTCGGTGGGTGGATGGTTTGCGGAAGCGTCGACGTGGGTTTGTGGAGATGGCTCGAGGGAATCTCGAGATGGTCGAAGTGGGTCGAAGGGTATCGCTCGGGAGGTGGGATGGTGGTGGCTCGAAGGTCAAGTGGAGGTGGGGTGAGGCAACTTGAATACTCGGCGATCGAGTATAACAAGTTCGGTAGACCTCGCTCACTTCCGGATGTGACGCACCGGTCACGCTCACGAGGGTTGATGCCAACTTGGCCGGATATTACGCACCGGAGAAGAAAGGATCGTGAGGAACTGGATTGAATAAGGCACTCGGCTTTTTCATTCAATCAATTCTCTGCTTTACAATGAGGGTCTAATGCCTTTTATATAGACAAAAACTAATAAGGAAATATTCACAAGAATGATCCTAAACCTTTGGATCTCTGTTTGACGGTTAGGATGGCAATCCGTGTGCTTGCATTTGATTGGACGATCCTTGGATGCACACAAGCCGTCGGATTCGATGGATGGCTTGGATCGTAGGCTAAGGGCAATCCGTGTGCTTGTTTTTGATTGGATGTCCGGTGGTTTACACGGATTGGCTCGACAAGGGTGTGCGAGCCGGTGTCCATCGGGTGGGACATGGTTAGGTTTGCCGAGGTCGCGTGTGTGCATCACAACGATGATGCTATCCCATTGCACATCAGGACCAGGACCATAGTTCGACCCGTGTCTTAGGTCGGTTCGGCTAGAAAATTAGGTTAACTTTTAAACTTCAAATTCTTTCTTAACCAATTGTGGTGACGAAGAAGTCGATTACAAGGAAGCCGACACCCTAACAAACGCTCGGCTTCTATTTATCGGACTTTCGATTCGACCATTTATTTAAAGGGTAAAAATAAAATAAAATAAAAACTTCAAGTTTAATCAAAATATATAAAACAATTGTTGGGTTTTTAAAAAGGCATTTTAAATTTATGTGGACGTCTGTGTGACAATTCAGTCGTCTGTATATTTTCTTAATTTAATATTTTTACTAACTAAATATTATTTGATTGACTTGAAAATTTTTATCACCTATTAACATTTTACAATTTTTGCATGATGTATATTTTTTATTATTTTAACTAATAATTAACTTGCTGCTTTCAATTTGAAGGCCTTTTTACCAAAATCATTTCGCAACTTTAAAGGACAAGCAAACGAGTTTATCTTGAAGCTTTTAAAATTTTTCGATGATCTACATATTTTAATAAATTATTTTGTTATTTACTATCATTAAGTTATTATAAACCATCAAATATTATTTTTTTTTTTAAATTTTCACGAATATTATCTTACAGTATTCTGATGCGTGTAGGGGTGGACAAACGGTTAATGAGCCTGGTATTTTTAAAAAAATACTCGGTCCTTTCGAGTATCAGGTATGAAGCAGTACCTGAAACTCATATCTACCCGAAAAAACAGAAAAATACCCAGATCCGGGTATTCTGGGTAAGATCCGGGTATTTTTGGGTCTACCCGAAATTTAAACATTTCATAAATGTTACTTACTCGGATCCGGATATTCCGGGTACGATCCGAGTATTTTTGGGTTTTGATAAAAAAAAAAAAATATCATTGAAAAAATCATAAAATTGATTATTAGAAGGCTGGGTTGGGCTGAGCTACGAGTATTAAATACAGGTATCAGGTATTTTTATAATACCCGGACCCGAACTCCCTACCCGTTTACCCAAACCCAAAATTTATATTTCTACATGTTATCCTACTCGTACCCGGCCCAGACCTTATGGTTTCGGGCCAGACCTTAAGGTCCGGTTCGGGTTGCTCAGCTCTAGATGCGTGGTAAAAATTTTAAATCATTCCGATAATTTTATAATAAAAACATTAAATTAAAAAATACGTGTGGATGGATGATTCTTCAAGGTTTAAATGTTTTTTTAAAAAAATTGAGATTTTTTTTTTGCCTATTTAGGTTAAACTCGGGTTTGTTTTACTCTTATTGAAAAACACTTCCGGGACTGCCTGGACAAAGCTGGCCCATCAATGCTTATAAGTGATACGAACCGACCCGGAAGTTTCGAAGAAGGAACTAAGGTGATCTCAGAATGACTAGATCTGATCGCCACCTTTTGTCCACACGCATCAAACGCAGTTTCCTTACGAGCTTCGATTTCCGTTCTGTTAGAGCCGACGTCTCCTCTATATAGATAGGCTTTTGTACCATGTATTTGTACGCGTAGTTTAATACAAGTTTCCGCAGAAACAATGGAGTCCGCAAGAAATGTGGTGTTCGAAGATTTCTTTCCGGCAATGGTGGCGAGGCTGGGCGGAGAAGGTTTCATGAAGGTGCTGTGTAGTGGGTTTCGTCTATTAATGGACGGCGAAACAGGCTTGATCACTTCCGAGAGCTTGAAGAAGAACTCGGCCCTTCTAGGGTTGCAGAGCCTAAGCGACGATGAAGCGGCGTTCATGGTGAACGAAGGTGACTTCGACGGAGATGGAGGAATGAGTTTAATGGAGTTTTGTGTTCTTATGGTTAGATTGAGTCCTGGGTTGATGCGTTTGTCGAGACAGATTTTTGAGAGACGAGAGCTGTAATTATCGTTTTATTTTGCCGTCTTCGAGCTCGCTTTTATTTTGGTTCTCTGTACTTGGAATTTATAATAAATGTATCGGACGTTGACCGGAATCTTTGATCTTGAAATCTCTCTCTGGTCAAGAATGAGCTTTATTCGTTTTGTTGAGATTCTCGGTTGTTAGACGATCTTCAAAGTTAGATCAACGTGGATGCTTATCTCCGGCGACACCCAGCCGTGGCTAGCGGCAGTTTCCGGTGGAGTAGGATGGAGCTGATCGGAGTTGTAATCGCCGTTGAATAGGAGGAAGAAGGAGGCGGGCAAGGGAGGGAGACTAGGTAACGTCGTGGAGTTAGTCGTGAGCCCAGTCAAACGGGAGACGTAGACTTAAGCCTTGTAGTTGTAGTTATGGGATTGTCGTTGCCACATTAATTATTAATTTGACTTTTGCCCTTGTTATCCAAAATTATTTATAATTTTATTTTAATTAATATATTAAAATATAAATAATTATATGTAGTGTCCATGGTCGACCCTCCGCTAAGTATGTTGTATGGGTGGGCAACTGAAATCGAGACCGCAGATAAAAAGAGTTTTAAAATTGAGTAAAATCTAATTTAAATTTTAATAAAATCTTATATAAATTTAAAAATTAGTTATAAAAGTATCAATTTATTTAAAATTTAATTCAAATATAATAAAAATATATATAATTTTATTATATTTTAATATAAAATAAAATCAAATTAAAATCTGAATGAAACTAGTACCGTTAATTCTGATTCTGGTTTCAAAAATACGAAACAATAATTTTTTATTTTAATTATATTTTAAGATAAAACTAGACTGAACTTACGTATCTTCTCCCATGTCGCCTAGTACAGAGCAGATACATATGATGGTGGTAACGGACATAGAGTGAATGCTTTAGAAAGCAACCACATGACATAATTTGAAGACTGTTCTTCACTACATATTAAACTACCCGTTAATTTAGTTTTTACGATCTAGAAGAATAACGACAAGAAGTAAAACTCAAACTCTAGACCGTTCGAAAACTTAAAAACATCGATCCTTTTTCAAAGTTGGAGAGTAGAAAGACTCCAGATTGAGGCTGCAGCCCAGCTGGTTTTAGTTCATATCTTATCAGGCCATTCATGGTAGGAGCCAGTGTAGTTTTTGAGCAACTCATGTTCTTTCCGAGGAATGATTTGGTCGGAGAAGCATCATCTTGCCGGCTCAATCATGTCATGGGCAGCTGTTTCTTGAAGATGATGACAGGCGTTTGTTCGGCCTTTTCTGTCTCAATCTTAGAACGTGAAAGTTGAAACGAAATGGGGTGGTTCTTAGCAATGGAGTAAAATACGACTGTTTAAGAATGTTTCTGGTTTGAACAATGTTTTTCGATGATGTTGTTATTCTATGTACTGATATGTACCCATTAAATCTTAGTTTATCGCTGTTTTCTGTGACAAAAAAACCAGATGAAGAACATTCGGAACAAATTTTATGCAAACAGATCATGATTGTTGATAGGATCACATGGAAATAATCGATTTCTTTCCTCAAAATCCATAACAAACTTAATTTTTTCGTGCAAAAAGGCGGGTAAATAGACAGATTAAATTCTGATTGAGGGTCATTCAAGATATGGAAATTGAGATCGTTTATTTTAGCAAAAAAGTTACAATCTTTCCTCAACCCAGATATGGAAAACGATAAGCCATTGATGAAGAAGCTGATTCAGTCAGGAGGAAGCTGAGACGGGAAGATTGAGCAAGTTTACTTCGGATTCAACCTTGGTTAGTGATGATGACTTGATTCCTACTCAATCGGTTGAAGATTTCAAGACGAAATTGGATGTGAAGTTTGTGAAATATTACGGGTGCTGCCACTTCCACTTCTCTCGGCAAATCCACTGTCTCTGCCAATTAATGCTCGCCGAAGCCCCTTTGTTTTTGCCTTTTCGTTTCTGGGTCGTCGCCGGCATGGCCTGTGGGTTTAGTTATAGACGAAAAATTGTTTCTTTTTTTTTCAGGGTAAACTCGATGGCGCAAGACGAGGCTTTGCTGGACCATTTGCGGTGCAATACAACCGACGGCCGCACATGGCAGTGCAAAAGAAGAGTGATGGAAAATCTGAAGCTCTGCGATATTCATTATCTGCAAGGTCGGCACCGGCAGTACAAGGAGAAAGTGCCGGAATCTCTGAAAATGCAAAGGACGAGCAAGAAATTGCCGAACGGAGATCCCGATGGCCTACACAATGTCGGAATTAGGGCACTGAAAATGGGAACTATGACGACGTTGAAGAAACGAAAGCGATCAATTGGGGTTTCTGAAAGATTGAATGAGGCATTGAAGAAGATGAAGTCGAGGAAAGGCAATATGCAATTGGACCTTATAAGAATGGTGTTGAAGAGAGAGGTGGAGAAGATAAAAAAGAAGATGAACAAGAAGAAGATACAGAACAAGAAAAAGGATACCGAGGTGGAGGAGAATATCGACGGAGAGTTAATGTGAGACCTGCCCTATGGACGAATGTCAATCTCTCCGGCACCATCTCCCCGGCACTCCGGCAAGGCAGGTTCCTTCGGCGATGACAAAATTGGAGTAGATTTTGTAATGCAAAGGAGTAGCTTCAGATCAAAGAACGTCGAGCCTCTCCCGATCAGCAAATTGCAGGTGAGGTTTCAGGTTACAGCAAGAATATGATATCACCCAATTTCGCTTTTATCATAGTTTAATCGATTATCGATTCGTCTAGATTGTCCCTCATGGCCAAAGTCTCAGAAAATTGAGAGCAAGGGGAAAAAATGCCATTTTTGTCAGAAGAGTAGCTCCTTGAGCTTAACCCCTTGTTCGAGGAGTAAAAATGAGTTCTTTTGCGCAGATTGCATCAAAGAACGGTATTTCCACCCACCCTTTCTCGTTAATCCATGATTGTAAAAACATTGAAATCAATCTATGAATTTCAAAGTAGAACGAAAAAATCGAATGATCTACACTTGTTATATCTGTTCATTTATATATTGAGGAAGCATAGGAGGGAAAAAGACAAGGTAACAAAGATTGATTGGCTTTGTTCTAAAACTAACAATTCATACACCGACTTTCAAACAATAATTGTCTTTGCTTTAGATCGAAGCATGTTTCTAAAGTGTTTTTGCATTAATATAGGTACTTCGATACCCAAGAACAAGTAAAGGAAGAATGTCCGGTATGTCGCAAAAGTTGCAATTGTAGTGATTGTTTGGTAAATCGATCCAATGACCCTCAAAGTAAGGTGTGATAGAACAAGTTCTATCACTTATGAGTTAAGAGAGTGGCTTTCTAGAATGTTCAATGCCCATTCAATTACATTAACTTGATATTGCAGGGATTTTCGTGCGATCGAAGTGAACCCGAGACAATATTACGATTCCACTATTTGATTTGTATGCTACTACCGGTACTAAAGGAAATGAACAAAACGAAGAGTGAAGAGGTTGAAGTAGAGGCAAAGATTAGAGGTACTCCTTGTAATTCTTCTTATGTGAACTTTTTTGAGTAATTTATACTCGGAGATTGTTCGAACAGGTATAAAACCTTCGGAAGTTATTATCAAAGAAGCTGACTCGAGCTGCAATGACCAATAGTCTTGGTACATTCTATAAAAGTTTATCTAGTGTTAGTTTTCATCAATTACTTATCGTTTTTTGTTCTAAATGATGTATTCTGCTCAGCAATAAATGCAAAGCCTCCATCGTCGATCTCTGTAGAAGCTGTCCGAGCTGTTCCTACAACCTTTGTTTATATTGTTTTCGAGATTTTACTCAAAGGTGTTAAATTTGGCTGAGTGCGTCAATGGGAAGAACAATGACTTGTTTGGTAGGAAGAAGCAACTCTCGAAGCTTGAGAAAACACAAAATTGTAAAAAGACTTCTGCATATGATCAAGATATTGTTCTTCATGACAACTGTGGAAGCGATATCCTTCTCGATTTGAAGTGTGTTCTCCTTTAAATTGGACCAAGGATCTAGAAGTAAGTGCAGAGGAAATAGTATGCAGTTATGACTACCCAGAAACGTTGGATATGTCGTCGTTTTGCTCTTTATGTGTTGGCAAGGATAATAACAATGATGAAATCGAGCGATTTCGAGAAGTGTCCATTAGAACAGATTCAAACGACAATTTCTTATATTGCCATCAGCTTTTGGATGTTCATGACAATAATCTCGACCACTTTCAGAGACATTGGGTAAAAGGTCATCCAGTAATCGTTCAAAGCACTCTTCGGATTTCAGATACGCGATGGGACCCCACCATCATGTTCTGCACCTATCTCAAAAGAACCATAGCCAGACTCGAGTGCAATTTTGACGATGTTTCAAATAGTTTGGACTGGTGTGAGGTAGGTAATCTTTATTTATTGGTATGTTTTTTAATTTGGTTCTGGTCGGTCTTGGTCATATACGGTTCTCATTCATGGTTTTAAAATTTTACGGCTAAGATATTTTGAACTGATTTTATTTCTTCCAGAACTGATCATGTTTATCTCTAGTTAAAATTGACGACTAATGTTGTAATAGATAATTTTGATAAACGTGTATTTTGAAATTTTTTTATATTCAAATAAGTAATTGATGTAATTTATAATTATTTTCATCCATATTTGATTTGGTATTAAATGTTCTTATATTAATTCTTATGTATTTTGTATGATTTAAATTACTTTTGATATTATTAGATTTTATTAATTTGAAAATATTTTATTTTATTTGAGTGTGAAAACTCAAGACTAGACTAGACCAATATTGAATTTTTGGTCCCGTCCTTGTCCTAAAATTTTAGGATCAGCATATATTAGTATGGTCTTATTTTTTTCAAAATCGAATCGGACTACATCCACCCTTATTCCTGATGCAAAATATAGTTTTTTGTTCTGCCCAGGTTGAGATCGGGTTGAGGCAATCTTTCAAGGGTTCTTTTCAAGAGACGAAACGAACAAGTACGATGAATGAGATATTGAAGCTGAGAGGTTGGCTTTCTTCAGAATTATTTAAAGAACAATTCCCGGCTCATTACATGGAAATAATGGATAATCTACCACTTCAAGACTACACGAATCCCTCATCCGGTCTTCTAAATTTGGCCGAGGATTTTACGAAGCCTGACTTGGGTCCGGTGGTCTGTCTTTCTTACGGAAATGCCGATGATCAACTGTGGACCAATTCGGTCTCCAAATTAGCCTATGACTCTTGTGATGTGGTATGTGTATTAGTTTTTTTGTCAAATTGGATTTGATACCAATTGATAGATTATCAATTGTTTTAAAAGCCTCAGTTGGTGAGTAAAGAATAATTTAATCATTTATATGTTATGATAATATTTTTCTTTACATCTAAGTCATTTTTTTGTCATTACATGTGAATTTTTTAATGGAATTTTTTTCTTCTTTGGAGGATTGAATTTGCGACTTGATAATTTGTCATATTATCATAGCTAGATGTCCTTGGTTCGATCATCAGTGAAATAACCTCTGTGAGAGGATAAAGAATGTTAAGATAAAATACAATGATTAAATTATCCTTCACTCACACACTCGACTTTTGTGACAGTTGGTACTTTGTCATCGATTAACGCTTATTAACACGACTTCAAATTATAACTAATCATAGGATTCTTTTTAATTGGTTGGTGATGTCAGGTCGACATTTTGGCGTATAGTACAGACGATCCGATATCGATTGAACAACTCACCAACATGATAAAACTACTTCAAAAGCGAAAGGAACTCGTGGATTCTTTGATGATTATCGATAAATTGCATGAAAATAAAGTGGACTCGGACTTATTGTTGAATGGACGAAGCACCAAAGGACCAAAATCTCATTACATTACAAGTGAACCCGCGCATTTTGGCCAGAGATTTACTACCTCGGGTTTCTCCATCGGTCCACAAGACGAGCTGTTTGTGGGTGTTAAAAATGCGAAAAGTTTTGGCAAACGCGATTCAAATTTCGGAGATCAAGAGAAAAATGGCAAAAGCTCGGAAGTCAATGAAGAGAAATCTCCGCCGAAGTCTTGTGCTCATTGGGATGTCTTTTGACGGCAAGATGTCCAGAAGCTGATGGAATATGTCACCAGAAATTCCGACAAGTTCAATCATTCATCCGACCTTCCCGAGCATGTATGCCATCTTATTAGAAATAGTCACAGTTAGGAGCCAAGTATTTATAAAAATTACTGAACGTGCCTATTTCCTGCAGGTGATTCATCCTGTTCTAGATAAAAGCGTCTTTCTCGACGCGACTCATATGACGAGGCTTAAGGAAGAATTTAGTAAGTACTTTTGAAATTTTACTACAGTATATATTGAGCTTATTATTATGCTTTTTGTTATTGGAACCAGAAATCGAGCCATGGTGTTTCGAGCAACAAGTCGGAGAAGCTGTCATTGTTCCTGCCGGGTGTCCGTATCAGATTACAAATCCTAAGGTATATTCGAACATGTTTCGAGCCTTGTGATGATCTCTTTCGTACCAATGATTTGATTTCTTTAGACGATTGAATGAATCTCTGTAATTATTCGATAAGTGGCTAGAACTTTAGGATCCCAAATATCATATTAATTGTTGGAAAACTTATCTTGTCTGCTCTCTGTATAAAGGTAATGTTAAATTTATCTTTTTAATATGTATTCTTACCATATTTTCGTAAATGTCAAGTTATAATTTATGTAATAAATATTATAAATAATTTATTTTAATTTTAATACATCAAATATATTATAAATCATTGTTCGTCACATCAAAATATATGTTAAGAAGATAAACATAACATTATAATTTATTATTGCTTGTTTTTTTCAATTTCTGACGTTCATTTTAAGCAGCAGGCTTCAGTTCATGTGGTGTTGGACTTTCTCTCGCCGGAAAATGTTTCCGAGAGTATCAAAGTAATTGATGAGGCTCGACGAATCTCAAATGATGGCAGAGCAAAAGTCGACAAATTAGAGGTTAATTAAATTAGAGGTTAATTTTTTCTTCTTATCGATTTCTTCGCATATCAACAATAACACCACTGGATCTACCTTTGCTTTGACAACAGGCGAGGGAAAGGGCTCTTCAAAGTATTAGCAAAGCAATCAAAGAAATCCATGAATTAACGTGTGCAATGCAAGTACTTAATTGAAGACATCGAGCAATTTATAGAGACCGATCGGTCGGCATTTTTGCTTTTTTTAGCAAATTTTTTTAGCAAAATTGGTTGGTTTTTTTTCCTCGCATAGAAACATTCAAATTCGAGAAATTATATGATAGAATTTGAATGAATTGTTTCAAGTTCCGGACCATCCCCCCAGAATTCTTCCAAGTTTACAGTAATAAAGAACAACTGATCTATCAGAAACAGCAATTCCCTCCAATTCTTGCAGTGTTTTCAAAGATTTCGTGTCAAAACTAAACTATATTCATCAAGATTCGAGTTCTATTCTCGATCTGGGTTCAAAAATTCAATAATCGGGCAGTCGAAAAGTCACAACATTATAATTTCATTTGTACACGAGTTGTGAGATCAGATATGCACCAAAAAAACCAATTTATTTTGCTCCAGCAAGTGTTATTCCTGTAATGATTCGTAGAAACAATGAAGTAAATACTGAAAGACGACCCTCAACATAACAATATCAAACAAGCTAAAAAAATAAATATACACATATTTAAGAAACCTTTTTCTCCTTCTTCGCGTTGGTTTATCGACTTTTGTATCATCAAAATTGTATTGCTGGGGAGGTAATATTCCAAAAAACTATCTCATGGAGCCATCAATCCTTCTATGGTGTAGGAAAGTGACTGTGCCCAGTCGGCTCTTAGCAACAATGTTTGCAGTGTGCCCATCACATTGTATGCTGGATCAAGTTTCCTCTGCCATCCCTGCAAATGAAGAAATCATTTTTTTATTTTTATTTTTCAAATTCAGAATAGTAATTGTGACCTCATGCCAGCTTCGCCAGAAAGCATGAGAATAATGCTACATTTCATCAAGCTTGAGAATAATGTTATATTTGCTCTCTAATTTTATGATGACTAACGCTAGATTTACCTTCTTAGCATATTTTTTGATTTTACGCATTGACGTGTTAGACTCTAATTAGTACAATAAATATTATAAATAATTATTTTAATTATAATATATTTTAATTAGATCAATCACAACTTGACACGTCGATGTAAATAATATGAGAATATGTTAAGAAGACAAATTGAATCATTAACGGGTAAAGTTAATGCTTTATTTTTAATTATTTGCATTAACCAATGTTTGACATATCAATATGGGGGATTAGATAGTAAACATAGCATTATTCAAACAAAAAATTTATATACAAATAGAAATATTTAATGACAATGGCTTACCTCAAGAACCAAAGTAGTCACCATCACTGTACAAACATTTCCATCAATGTTGACCCTGTGTCGCCTCACTTTCTCAAGCAATTGCTGCATGGCTTCAGCAGGATGAACTAAGTCACCCTCTGGCGTGGCCCAAAATGCAAATGCCTCATCCACTTCCTACGAATCGAATGATCAATAAACACAAGTGATAAATCCAAGTGCATTCCTAAATTCACATGGCTGTTTATGCATGCAGATATGAAGATCATGACATTTGTGGAATCATAAAACAAGTGAATTTATCAAGACTTCAAAATCAACGCCTACAAACATCACCTCAATAAAGGCCTTGGGATCTGGGCAATTTTGCTGTTTAGACAATCGAAGTGTACGTTCTGCTACAGTACGACCATCTCTACGGGCAACAGCCTTGAAAAATTCCAACAAATTTATTCGATCA